>KK120097.1:184619-199325 GCA_000611955.2 Stegodyphus mimosarum | reverse complement strand
TTCCTTTTTACTTCGTACAAGGAAGTAATAAGAAAGCATTTTATTGTTATGGTTTCTAAATCATCTGTAATTTTAATAAATATTTACATTTTTTTAAATTCATTTTAAATTCATAAAATAGTTATACAACTTTAAGGAATAAAGAATAAAATCTGTATATTCCCTATAAGAGATTTATAAATAAAATTTTGTTTCATTATATTGAGAATAAATTTGGCAATACTTCTGCGATAATGTTCCTCGTCTAAATTTTAAGATCGTTCCTTCTTTTTTCGTAAAAAAAGTTGGGACGCAGAAAATGTATTTTCTTCTTTTACTAAAAATAAAAACCATTTTCCTTCGAAGGTAACTTAATTTTCTTCCTACCGTGAAGACAAACGACAAATTATGTTCACTTAGAGGCTCATTGCCCTTTCAGCGATTGTAATGCCCCCAACGGCCAGAGCAGTAACTTCAAAATTATAGATTTTCTCCATTTCGGTTTTCTAGCATTTACTATAGATTATGCTTATTTATTTACCGTTTAAACTCTTTTCCATAGAATAGGACTGGAGAAATAATATCGGAATTCAAATTCAATTTTTTTCTGCTCTGTAACCAACAGCTAAAAGAACGTATCTGTATTGAAATATAAAAAAAAATTATTTAGAACTTAAAATTTTTTTCACATTTATTCAAATTCTTTTCATTTAAAATTTACATCTGAAAGATATCTTTCCATTTCATAAAATAAATGATTTAGTTGTATGTTCGAAATTACGTTTCTACTAGTCTACGTTCTGGATGAGAGTGAAATCAGATCGTTACAACATAGCTTCGAAACTGAACCTACTCACCCTGGACAAGTAATTATTTCAGTTGAAATTTATAAGCCAATTATCTCATCGTTGTAATTTGTATTTAAGAAACTCCAGGGATTTTATTTGACTGATTAATTTTACTGTAATGTGACTGGATGATCTTCACATTCTTTTTATATTTTGTTGGAATATGTCGCGGATAAATGCGGTGACTATTTAGTAAATCGCCTCATCTCCAAGGCTTTTGTATTAGCCAGTAGTCACTGCATGACGCAGCCTGTAGTTTTGCTATGGTTTAACCTCAAATGTATGATGAACGCTGTGCAAACATAAAGGTTACAAACATAATTTCTTGATGTAGCTTGTTGTTAACCACTACGAACTGCTGACATCTGTATCTAATTAGCAACGCATTGTTTTAACTTGAAAGTAAATTTGTGTACTTTTAGAATATTAAGCAACGGAAAAGATGCAAAAGGACAAAGAAAACTAAAAATTTAACTGTTGATTCAACTTTGAAAATATTATCTCGTGGAGAATAGAATTTGAATTGAACTTGTTTTCAGGTTAACGAGCAAGTATTCTAATCTATGTCTAATTAATGTCTGGAAACTAAATTATCAGATGTCAAAATTTTCTTCTTTCGCTAATACTCAAGTTCTTTTCGTTCCTCTATGTTTTACGTTTCTCAGTTTTTTCGTAATATTACTTTTATTTAAACTTTTAAATCAATAGTTATGTTTATTGGGTAATATCGCCATCTAAGTTTGAGATAAAATTTCATTAATGTGCTAATCATGCTTTTTTTGGATGACCGATTCTTTCTTAGCAATTTGGCAACGTCTCATATATGCTCTTAAAATACTTAATAGATGGATTCATGAAACTCTATTTTAGTTTAGGCTACTAATAATGAATGCACAAAAATTCTTAAAACTTCTTGAAAACTATATGCCATCTACGTACGCATCACTACACAAGTTAGATGCTACTTTCGTTCGGAAAGACAAAGTGCAACTACTTTCAACACTTGTCAACCTTAAGTCCGGCTTTGTCCATGTCCGTTCTGTCAAGCAAGCAGCACTGCCTTGTACCAAACTTGTATTACTCCAAATTACGATTTCGTCTATCCTTCCAAATCCTCTATTTGTTGTGTAACTTATTCGCTTCTAACTTAAAATTTGTTGGGTAGCTTGTTTTAGATTCTGTGTAACGTGTATGAATTTTTTTACTTGTTGGTTGTTCCCAAAATGTTTTTTTTAAGTTAACGGTTTTATTGATATGAGCTGTAATTGCCTTTCACTTCAATTAATAATTAATAATGATTAACCTTTAGTAACTTTCCAGGAGAAAACTTATTAAACTTATTTTTATGACAACTTAATTCATATTTTAAGTTTAAATTTGGTTTTACACTTTAGTTTTATTTTCTGTTTGTTTACGTTTGTTAATTTTGGTTAGTATCCTCAGTGTTTATTAATTTTAAATTTAGATTCTTAAGCTTAATGGTTTTTTTACTTAGTTGTTTCCTTAATTTTTAATTTTCGCCCTATTTTTCTTTAAAATACCGAGTCTTTGGCTTCTGGCTAAGTCGTATATTTCAGCAACTTGTAACTACAATGAAAGAATTTTATGTAATTGTAAAGAAATCAAGAAAAGTATTATACTAGAAAGTTGTGTCTGAATTACAGAATTGTTCGAAACTTTACTTATCTATTTTCATGATCTTGGCTGGTAGTCCGGGAACCTTCCCTCTCGGATGACATTGCGAGATTAGAGAAAAGTATGTGGGTACCATCTTCTGTTTATAAAAAGAGGCTGACAACGAAGCTAGGAACAGGAATATGTTTAGCATCCAAAATGGTCTACGTGACGTGACGAGGATTCGCCGCTGTTTAGTCTTTTCAAAGTCTTGAAAGTTCAAGAGAAAAAAAAGAAGTGATTTGCGCCATGGTTGGAACACTCCTTTTGAATGCCCTTACTACTATATCCACTGTTTTCTACTGGAGATGAAGGCAACACTTTGAGGGTTGGCCTGAAATTGAAGGTGTGGATTCTTTGCCACAGAAGAGAAAGTCGTCACCGAGGAACCGAAGTAAGAGAGCACTATGGGAGTCCGGTAGGAAACAAGAACAAGAATAAATAAATAAATAAAATGTCTAATACAATCTTTAATAGTTAAAAGACTAATTATTAAAATAAGTAAATAAATAATTAAATGTAAAGTGATCAATTAAAATTTAATAAGCGATTTTTAATACAATTTTATTACTAAAAATAAAATTTTCGAGATCATGTTTCTACAGAAATTTTATTCAGGGTTACATAAAAGAAGTGCCTGAGCCATCTTATTTAGGGCTCCGGTTAGAATTATGATTTATCCCCCAAAACTAAAAAGTACCGGAGTCGGGCTCCAGTGGGCTCCAGTGCAGTTTAAGCTCTGGATAAAAAAAAAAGATCCACCAATTTACAATAACGTTTGGCTAATTATAATTCTCTATAATCCTTCTTTTACCACATATTGGTGTCGGAATCCTTAGTGTGTTTTCTTGAATGTAGACCTTTTGAACAAATTAAGATGCCCATGGGGGAAGAACAACTCCTCTGTACAAGTATATTTTTATTTGTACTAAATGCTTCATGAACCGAAATTGAAAATGGGTAAAATTTTCAATCCAGTTTTAACCGGAGTTTTCAGTTAAGGAATTTATTAAACGTGGTGAAAGTATTATGCTAATTGTAAAAAATGATTGATAATTTGAAATTTTCATTGAAATTCTAACACCAGTGATTACCGGTTGTTTTTTTTTGTCTAATAATTATGAAAGAATGAAAAAAATATATTTTATATAATACTCATTTTACACTCACTTCCAAAAGTTAAGCACGAAGATGTAAAATGCAAAAACGAATCAACAAATACTGCTTTGATTGACACAAAATTCGGCAGGAAAGTAGCATATATATTTATGCATAAGACAAAATCAATAATTATATACAGAAATGGAAAGAATATTAAATTTTTGTAAGTTATCAGATAATAACATACTGGAGACTTAAACATAATTATGTATAAAGTGAAAATAAATAGCATAAAATGAAAAAAAAGTACATTAATAGGGTATGTGATCCCCCCTCATCTGCATACAAAGTTTACACGTTGACCATGCTTTCAATTAGGTGGTCAACTACCGCAGAATTAAGCAATCGCCATTCTTCTTGCAGAGCAGTTTCTGGTCAACCACCGCAGAACTAAGCAATCGCCATTCTTCTAGTAGAGTAGTTTCCATCTCAATAAGATTGCCTGGTAGTGGGAAACGTGAAGATATAGCACGGCCGAGGGCATCCCAAAGATTTTCAATGGCATTAAGGTCGGGCGAATATGCTGCCACGCCATGCGCGCAATCCCTTCACTCTCCACGTAGTCATCGACGATGTCAGCTCTATGGGGCCGTGCGTTATCGTCCGTTAAAACAAAACTAGCGCCAACTGCTGCAGCATACAGTCTCACAATGGGTTCTAGGACTTTATCTAGATACCGGACAGCCGTCAAAGAACCCCGTTTAAAGATGTGCAGGTCGGTGCGGTATCCTAATGAAATCTCTGCCCACGCCATAATGCTTCCGCTTCGGATTGCGTGATGTTCGGTGATGTTTTGGGACTGACTGCATGTTCGTTATTCCCGCCATATCCTTATACGCTTGTAATCTGTCTCTAGAGCAAATCTTGACTCATCAATAAACATGACATTGCCCCAGTCAGACACATTCCAATTGACATGTTCCCGGCACCACTGTAATCGTGCCCTCTTGATTGGACGGATAGAGAAACACAAACTCGAGATACCCGGTTGTACAGGCTATTCGCATGTAATATTCGGCGTACAGTAGCTGCAGATATCGCCTTACCAATGGACGCTGTAACCATAGATGTCACACGTGGGGAGGTCGCTCTGCGATTCCGCTTGTCTACAATAGCAATATATCGATCTTTCGCAGGGGTTGTAACCTTTGGGCGACCGGCTACGGGCTTTCGGACAATTGTCTGTATGGTTTGGAATTGTTTCCATAAACGTGAAATTACAGAATGATGAACGCCGAAGAAAAGAGCAACATATGTGATTGACTGTCCTGCTTTAATGCGCCCCACAGCACGCCAGCGCTCAGAATCTTCCATTTCGTCTTCTGGAAGTCATAGAAACACATATTCTTGAAAACAAATTGTACAAAAGTTTTAAACACCTTCTATCAGCACTTACATTCAATTTCTGTAACCCTTCATAAAGCTGGCTTCTTATAGGACCGCCTTTTTTGCATAGTTCTTGACATGAAAGCGCGATTGACTGTTACCTAACATATTTGCATACTTCCATCTACCTCTGCAGCGAATTGCATGCTCTTCAATTCTGATTGGCTTCCGGAAATTAGCATTTTCCTCTCCGTGCTTAACTTTTGGAAGTGAGTGTACATGCTTGTAACTGGAAACTTGAATTCTCACCCTGTGCAAGCTGGTATTAGTTTTTCTCCTCACCGTATTGTCAGCTAATCAAATTAAATTTATTATAACTTCAACTTTAATTTACACATGAATACATTTCACTTGTCGTTTCAAAAATATGAATGCATTAAGCAGTATATATTAATATTCCGCTATGTATTGAAGGATGATGTGCGGAATTTAAAAATTTCATGTAGGGGAAAAATTGGAGTAGCCACCTCCCAGTTTTTGTTTTAGATATGTCAATATTGTGTTTCTTTTAACCAGACGTGCCATCTGTGAATTTTCACCTAGAGACGTACTGTAGTATTTAGCAGGTACAACATTAATAAATGTTATTCTTTGTAAATCTAAACAAACCTGTTTTTTAGAAGTTTTTTTTTTCACCTATATTTGCATTGGACTATTTCTAATTAGATTATCATATTACCATTTTACGCAACACAATTTTGTTCATTTTTTCTTACACTGATTTGAACATCTAGGTGTAGTTTGGTTACTGGTCACTTGTTTTACTGATGTTTCAATTTATTTGTCATTTCTGCATGTTGTACACATAATACACAATGCATTTTAAATTACAAAGAGCAAGTTACACAGCAAGATCGGACGTACATATAAAAAGGCCGATTCTATAAATTTTACAAATTTGATTTCTTTAAATTTAAAATACCAAAAAGGAATTTTGGGGGCATTTAAAACATTTTTGTAATTGGAAGTATATGTCTACCAGCAACGGTTGCAAAAATAAAGGCAAGATAAGAATTTTTCTGGTCTAAATGCATATTAAAATAATTTCATAATTATTATTTAAATTTAAACAAAACGAAAATATTTACTGTGTATCGTATTAGGACTACTTTATTATCTTTCTGACAAAAAACCTACAAAGTAACTAGCTCATATATGTAAAGTCATTATACGAAAATTATTTTATATCTTGTTCAGGAACACTTTCAAAACTGCAAGATCGTTTTACTCTGGAATTCGTCTGATATATTCATTCCAATACGGTTTATACAACTTTCTTCTTTCAAATCCAATTAATTTGAAGTAAATGCTAGAGCAGTCATTTGAACGCATATCGACTTTTTCGCTTGATTAAATTACATGGAATGCGAAACCAGAGTATTGAGATTGAAAGGCCAGTGAGATCTTTTCTGGCTAATCTATTTAAAGTGCTTTTCAGTTATCTGGGGAATATAGACCACATTTAATTAATTCAAAGACGAGAACAAAAGCAAAACATGCTTCGCTTAAGTAGAGATGTCATTTTTATGACAAAATGAAAAAGGATTGGAGAAGAAAGCTCTTTAACGTGAACAGCCCTTTTCTTTTGGGGATTATTTATGATCAAAAGTGATCGATTTAGCTACACCGAAATACCTTTCTGTGAATAAAGAAGCAGGAGAAGATATTTTTCCGTAACTTAGTTTACTGCTGATGTGAAACTGTGAGCTTATGAGGACTTAGTATTCTGTGTGTATTCTTTGAGAACATGGTAAATTACTTACAAGGTTCTTATCCTCAAATTCTAAGTCCTGAACTGGAACAGGGAGCGGAAGGTACGCTATGTTCTAGTGTAACTGCTGGGCTGGAGAATAACTGCACGTGAAGGGATTTGAAATCCTTTTTTTATTCAATCACTAGTAATTACAAAAACTTCCCAACTTGGAAGAGATACAGAAAGTAAAAGACCGCACTTGGGTCTTAACGTAACAATCAAATAATTTCAAAACTAAACCTAAAATAGAAATTAAATCAACTTTGCTTCGCAGAGCAATTCGCGGAAGTTGGCCTCTATCTAAAAGGGTGCGTAGCAAGATATACTAAATACTACCGCACTTTAATTTATTTTACAAAGCAATCACGTAGTAAGCACTATGGCTTATAAATTTAAACTGCTAGCTGGTCAGGCGAACGTTGAGCAGCGTGACCGTGATCTGAGGCAAAGCTCTCACACACCGAGAGGTTTCTACCTCTGTCTTAAATAGTGCTTGGCTGAACTTCAAAAATTAGCATAAGCTAAAAACGCGCGCTTCTTCTGACAGGAAGTTGAAGCAGAGAGGAGATAGAAAAGATTTAAATTAAAATAAACTTGGTTAGTTTAACTAAAACCTTACAAGCTTCTTTAGTAAAAATCTATATTGTCCTTGCAATTTTCACAGAAGATTCAATTTCTCTAATTCTTTAAATGTAAAATATTCGTTTTTACATAACGTGCAAGAAAGTAATCAGAGCAGAGTTTTAAAAGAAACTCATATTTCGAAAGAAGAAAATGGTGGTACTTTAATCATTAGTGCACACGCAAGTGAAGGAAACAAGTATGCGCCCTGCTCACTTTCAGCTCATAACTGCGCTGCATATAAAAATACTGTGTTCTAAAACTCCAAGTTAACAAAACACTGTAACAAAATGTTACGTTCTTTAGCCTTATTTCAAGCATCAGCTTAAATTTAAAGGAAATATATATCCAGGTCTGCATTTATTGAAACAATATTGCTGTAAATTATATAAATATTCATTGTTCTTTTTCCATAATTTGATTTTTCGTTCTTTTTCCATAATTTGATTTTTCATTCTTTTGTACTGCTTTAAATTGTTTACTGTATTTCTTTATAAAATTTTTTGTTCATTTACTGTGTATTCTTGTTTAATTGATATTGTGGTAGCTTAATTTTGTTTGTATAAATTTATATTATATATTTTAGTATAGCCTTTTAATTCTCAGTCAGGCGACATTTGAATTATAAGAACAGAGTCAAACACATGGGCAGAAATCATTTAACCGTGTCTTGGCAACAATTTATATCCCTGCCAGCTTGGCTATACTCTTCAATTATTATGGGCTCATATTGGATATTGGCTGAAAGTGAATTTGGCGCATACCCTTTTCTACCTCTTGCATTAGTTTTTAAGACTGACAGTATCACAGTTTTTTCTTCATAAGTAATCGAAATTCAGATTTTTATTTAAACTTCAATATTATTGGTATGCTTCCTAGTATATTAGGTAAAAACGAATTTTTTATATCTAAAATCTAGAGAAATCGCGTCTTTTGTCATTAGTAAACCACTTTTAGAATTTTCGCCAGCTTGCTAATATTCTAGATGTTAACAGGAAACGCATTTTCAAATTCCTAGAAAAGAATTTTCCGAAACTTTTCGAAAATACTTACGCTTTCCCTTGAGCAATCCGTAAATCACAGGCTGTGATCCGCATTCACGTGCGACCATTTATTTCGAAAGCATCTCTGTTAGTGATTCCTACTTTAGACACCTGCTATATGACAGATTTTAGTGGTCTGTGATAATCTGTGATTATCATATTAGCGAGAAGTTTTCCTTATCAATATTTTCTCCTTGGTTTATTTACAGTTGATATTTTACCTGTAGGTGCTACTATTCATTTCTTTCATGTTTTGATGTTCAACTGGCTTAGTTACTTAAAGTTTGTGCAAATCGTTAGGAGGCAATAACAGGATGCCTCAGTTTCAAATGACGGAAGTAACAGTTTTCAGTTTGCTGAAAAAACAGGATTATATAAACATTAATGATCCAAATTCAGATGCGCATAAATCCAACAAATTACTTTCCTATACATAAAATAAAAAAAAATCTTCCAGATTTCGGATGTTTAAGTAAAAGAACTTCACACAAGCATATATTTTTTAAAAACGAAATAAAATAAAACCTATTTCAGAGAAAAAAACTTTTAATTTGAAGTACAATTTATGACTTACATTTTCAATAAAACATCATTTAAGTGTTCCGCCTTTGTGTACACAATCCCATTCTATAAAGTCAATTTTCGATTACGGTATGTAATACACAGTCCAGTCACATTAATGTGACCATCTGTCAAAAGCCAGAATAACCACCTTTCGCAGAGCGGACTGCTGCGAGACGTGCAGGAAGAGAGTCACATAGGTCCCTGAAGGTGTTCTCTGGGATGTTGAGCCATGCCGACTCTAATGCCGTGGCCAGCTGCGCTAGATTACGCGGTTGAGGATCCATGGCGCGAACAACTCGATCGAGATGGTCCCACAGATGCTCGATTGGGTTTAAGTCAGGTGAGTTTGCTGGCCAGGGGAGGACGGTAAACTCATCCCGGTGCTCTTCGAACCACGCACGTACACTGGCAGCTGTATGGCACCTCGCATTGTCCTGCTGGAAGATGCCATCATCCTGAGGAAAAACAATGCGCATGTAGGGGTGAACATGGTCCGCAAGGACAGATGCGTACTTGTATTGATCCATTGTGCCTTCCACAATGATCAGTGAACCTAGAGAATGCCAGGAAAACATTCCCCAGACCATAATGCTCCCGCCTCCAGCTTGGACCGTTCCGGCAATGGTTGCAGGGTGGTTCCTTTCAGAGGTTTCACGCCTTATACGCCAACGTCCATCTGTCCGATGGAGCATAAAACGCGATTCATCCGAAAACGCAACCTGTCGCCACTCAGTGGACGTCCAGCTGCTGTACTGGCGTGCAAATTCTAGCCTTCGCCGTCGATGAACAGCAGTCAGCATAGGTGCACGAACCAGGCGTCTGCTTCGGAGGCCCAGACGCAGCAATGTTCGCTGAATAGTACTTTGGGAGACACTTTTGGTAGCCCCTTGGTTCATTTTGGTGGTCAGTTGCTCAACGGTAGCCCGTCTATCTGCCCGAACGCATCTCCGCAACCGTCGTTCGCCTCTGTCATCTATGGCCCGTGGTGCACCACATTTGCCACGTCGCTGATTTTGGACAGTCCCATTTTGCCATGCACGGTACACTTTTACCACGGCGGCACGCGAACAGTTCACAAACTCAGCCGTTTCGGAAATGCTTCCACCCTTGGCCCGAAAGCCAATGATCATGCCCTTTTGGAAGTCGGATAAATCGCTTCGTTTCTGCATTACGCCAACGATTGAAATGTTTTCCGAAGCCCTCACACACCCTTTATATACGCTCAACTGCACTGTGCTGCCACCTGCCTTCTGAGATTGGTTATTTACTTCTGACATGGAAAGTACGTGGTGGTCACATTAATGTGACTGGACTGTGTAATTAAGGCCCTATGTAAAGAATGCATTAAGCAATGTTTATTCTTATTGCTCATGGGTTCATGAATCTTTTGCATCAATTATTGATTTTAAATAATTCCAAAAAACATAATGAGTTAAATCACAATTTTTAGAAAGCAAACTAAAAGCTACATCTCGTTATCTTTTCACCAACTTTTTTTTGCAGCACGTCGACTGTTGCGTTAGCAGTGTGACAAATCATACCGTCTTGTTGAAACCACATATCCCCCATATTTGGCCATACAAAATTTTTTATCAATCAGTATTGCTTGTAAAGCACTGTAACTGTATCTCCTCCTTCGTTTGAAAAAAAATGTTCTGATGAAGCCACTATGCCATAAACTTGACAATATATTGATCTTCTGCAAATGCAGGCCTTCTTATGCAACTTTTATGAGTTGTTTCCACACTCAGTTTTATTTGTTAGCATATTCATTCAAGCAAAAATGAGCTTCATCTGGGAAAATGTTTTTTTTCCCAAAATTAACATTTTCGAAACCATGGTGAATTATCAGAAGATATTAAAAGAAAAAATTACAAAAAGTAAATAAAAATAAAAAATATGAAAGCTTTCAGATTTTATATTACGGGCAAAATAGCGTTTTTTAATGTTTTGTGTGTTACCTTTACATATTAAATATCATGTTCTTCACACATAAACCATGAAATTCAGTTCAACAGCAATATCACAAAATACTTAAAAGAGCATGTCTTTAGAATTTACATTACACAGTCTCGCGTGCTGGAGATAAAAATGTTTTTTCGTACAGTGTTGCCATTGCTCGCTCTGAAATCGTTGATTTTTTTAATCAAAAACTCAGAAATACTTTACAGAATGTGAAATAGATAATAAAACAAATTCCATATTTTAAATTTGGGCTTCCAGATGCCCATATTCGGGTGGAGACGTACGTTATTCAAGATTTGATGGGGCTAGGTACCGATGATTTATCACAACAGGAGAATTATACATACATTTATGCAGATTCTTTATTATTTCATTTCTTTAAATAAAATGCATGACTCTAATATTTGGTGGCAACAATTTAAAAAGTGATTCGCCGTTATAGTGATTGAACGCAAAATGCCAAAAGGGGATAAATAGCTCTTCTGGGAAAATTGCCTCTCTGGCTAATAAATAAATAAGACAGAAATAGTATTTTAAACATGGTTGCCATTTCATTTTAAAATCATGTCATTCTTCCTGGAATAACCTTTACACTGTTTCACGATTATTTTTCACTACAGCTACAAACGCAATGTGCATAAAGTCGTTTTCTAGCCCTCCGAGTTGTCACAACAGCTTTAATACAGCATGAAAATTATTTCAGAATTCTGATGTTTCATGTATTTGCAATCTGAGGTATCTCGTGGTCGACAACAACAAAACCAGAGAACTAGATTTCCAGTTTTAAAAATATAGTTTCACATCCTTAGACTGTCATTGTAATTTCGTTCATGCGCTTGTGCAATAAATACCTTACAGCAGATATTTAGCAAAAATAATGCAAGAAGAAACTGGTGTTTCAGAAATTCCAACTTGAAGAATTTTATATTAGATGTAACTCTTCAAGAAATCGCTCCATGTGATATTCTTATGAAACATTATTATTCATTAATTAATGCCGGCTCAAGGGATTTGTACCCTGAAGTTAAAATTAAATAGTCACTTCTGTTAAGAGTCGAAATTGTCCTTTGATATGTAAATTAATATTTTATTTCTTCGTCACAGTGCTTCAGATTTCTTTGACATATTTCGCGCTTAAAACAAGTTAAAATTTGTTTTAAGTGGATATTAAGCATGCACTTAACATCCACTTAAAAGAAATTTTTATGTGAATATTTTAATACTAATTATATACAAGGGAAGCTATTTCGTTGCACAATTCTTTACTATGGAATGGTAAGTAACGAAATGGTCTTTTCAGGGAACTGATATTCAGAGAACCCTTTCTTTAATGGTATTAGGGTTATTTATTTCTGTGTGAGCTGTTCTGTGCAACATGTGCTCATTATTTTCCCGGAAAGTTAGTTAACATGTTGGTTGATTTTAATTAAGGCAGAGCACACAATGAGTATCATATAAGGAAAGTTTTCTTTTGAAGAAGATTTTGTAAGTGAAACTTGCTTATTTTCCCGTTACGCACAGAGAAAAGTCACTGAAAATCCACTCAGAGAATCCGTTAGCCAAGATTCGAACCCGACTCGAATTATAAACTTGGGAAATTAGTAAATAGAGAATTGTGAAAATACATTGACTATTTGGAAAACAAATCAAAGAAATACCTGAAAAGAATTTAAATTTTACGTGTGTCGGGTATTTGTTTTTAAAAGCAAGCAATAAATGATGAAAACCATGGTATGGAAAATAATGCAGTATATCTCTAACCACTAATACTCCAACCCTTCATATAAATATCATATCAATCTTCCTATAAATCATCCCTTCATTAAATTTGAAATTTTAATAGACTATCATTATTTTTTTAAGTTCTCTGAGTATAAGAGGTATCGAGCTCCTTCGTCTGTTTTAAAAAGGTGAAGGAAATGTAAACCAAATGTTTAAAAACTCATTTAAAACAGCACTGAAGGAATACACTTTTTATTTCATTATTAATACGCTTTTTTCACTTTCATTATTCATACTTTTTTTCACTTTCATTGTGGTTAAAATAAGAAAAAATTGAATATTTTTACTCTTTTCCCTCCCCCCTTTTCTTTTTGAATAATTCCTCTTTTTCAGTGTATTATAAGTTAAAATATGCATACATCTATAAATGAGCTAAAGAGATAAAAATGAAAACAAATATCGATTACGTATTCAATATTAGAAAGACATGACTTTAAAATGCAGAACTCCAGTTAAAGCAGGAAGCCATGACTACTTTTATGGTCTCATCGGGAGAGAATTTCCATTACAAAAGACCAGTACCGGGGAATCTAATTAGGCTCTCAATGAAATTCCCACATGAATATTTTAATCAAGGCATCATTTCAAAAATATCCTAAGGATAGTATTAAAGTTCGTAGCAAAAGGGTGAACAGCTTTTTAAGTATTACCTTTCAGCTCATAAAAATTTAATAACAGCCACTTTTTTTAATTACGAACTATAAGAATGTGAATGCGCACAATAAATTCTACGACATAAAAATAAATTCGGAACTTAGTCAAATTCGGTTACAAAGCGCACTGATAGAATATATTGTGGCTAAAAGATCCCATAATGATTATTTTTAAGATCTTCCATTTTAAGCATTTTGGTTTAAAAGATAGCATTTTATTTACGCACGGCACTGTAATTGAAATAAAAAAATGCATATTCATGTTTGCTTGTTAAGGGGAAAATATGTGCTAATAACTGTGCAATGAATTAAATGGAAGCAGTGAATGTTACTTAAGGTTTAGAAAGCGGGAATTGGTTTTAACTAAGGAAAGGTTTCAGAAATACCTTCATACCAATAATATAAAAATTTGATTAAATTCCAGTTGTATCCAGTAGTAGTTTATTCCGTACATATTAACACGTATTTTCAAAATTAGGAAGAAAATAAGTATAAAGTTGTTATTTTCTCAGTTATTTTAACCTAAAATTTAACATGCCAACAGTATCCACTAACGGCCGAGCTGCTAAGCCCGCTGAACAGTGATATTTCGACGCTCATTCGAGCCAGGTGAATGGGTTGGTTTTATTGTTTTTTGGCCACGTGCAACGAAAACAGTAGCCAGTTTCTCTTAGAAAGTCTCCACGAAGGCATCTCTTCTCTTCTCTCAGCAGACAGCCCTCGAATGTTTTGCCGTATGCCAATAACCAAACTTAAAATTAGGCAGAAAAATGCAATTGATCAAAATAAAACTAATGAATGGTAAACAAACGATTAGGTTCAACGTAAAATTTAATTAAATAAAAAATTTGAAAAATTCAGCTAATTGCAGTTTTACTAGTGCTCAATCCAGTTTTGTTCAAGCTTTGCTAAAACGGTGAACGCATTGGAAGTTGTATCGGTTGACCGAAAGAAGAGAGGTGGAGTTAAGAACACGTTTCTCCACGCTTCCAACAAAAACGTAACGGAAATCACTATTATGCAAGTTATGTTATTCGCAAGACCATTATGCATGAAAATTTCGAAAATTAAACAAACTTCCGATGCAAACATTTTCACTTTTGTCACATTGTGAAAAACAATTCATTTTGGGATCCACCAGTGGTCGATTGGATAATATCACACTCTTCTGGCTTTATTCTCTGTACCGGAACGGGCTGATTGCGTAAAGGTTTGTGGTGTCACTAAAATGTAAAGTTAATACGAGTGTGTTTCTGTTACAAAGTCATCCCTAAATG
>KK120097.1:153626-184604 GCA_000611955.2 Stegodyphus mimosarum | reverse complement strand
CGTTATTAATTTCACTGTGATAAATAGTAAAGCAAATTCTTTTCGAAAATAAAAAGCGATTTCGCCAAAAATGTAGCAGACAAAGTGTTTTTACCGTTAAATACACGTTTACACTTGTGAAAGGTTAATAAACGCAAGGCGGAAGCAATTACATCGAACTACAGGTCTTAAAAATCCTGCAATGATTTGGTTACAAACGAAAAAGAAAATTTATAAATATCATAACATATACACGAGTTTCCAAAAGTTAAGCAATAAACGAAAAATTGATGATAATTCAAAAGGTATGTGGGCATATTGGGCGTAAACTTCGTAATAATATTTATTACAGCATGTCATACCTAATTTTAATCGGCCTATGGCTCTAAAACTCAATTCTTCTGGCAAATGTCACATCGAATTCATTTTTAAACTATGGTTAACGTGAAATTGTTTAATATTCATTGAAAAGTGATTCCCTCTTTAACAGCAGGCTTTAAGCTGTTTCGTGTTCGCGAAAAATGACGCAGCGCCACTCCTTTGCTGCTCGATGCAACTTGGGTTTATTTGTAACATATCCAAAATTTCGAACCATATTACCCGATTTGATTCTTTTGAAAACTAGTGTATTTTAGTGTATAGGCTGAAAATAACTGGTAATTTTCTATATTCATATACTTAATTCCTTCCGGCTGGAATAGTTTTTATGCCAGTGATGTGTGACTACTTTTTGTTTTTATGCCACTGATGAAGATTTTATCAGTGCAGATACATTATTTCTGTTTACGCATTTTATTCACAATGGCTTTTTTTTAGATAGCGTTTGTATTAGTGTTATTAAGAAAGTTTAAGTTTCATGTTACTTAACCTATTTTCTTATGATTTGGAACTGTACTGTAACTTCGTCTTTTCATTAGCTCTCAACAATATATAAATAAGATAAGAATAAAGATAGAGTTCTTGAAATATTAGATTTAGAGCCGCTAACCGAAGTACTATTCTGTCGCCCAGCTCTGCGTCTTAGTTATTGCACAGCGGAGCCAGCAAAATGACGGCTTTAGCCATTTTGCTTGCCGAAATTAACCGCGCACTTAACAAATTTGAACCAATGCTTGCTAGACTTTTACCTTTTAGACTCTGGTATTTAATTAATATAAATTTTGAATTTAAAGCTTTGCTAACCGATATTCCATAAGTTGCTGATGTTTGAATTGTAAGCGCAAGTAATGCATTTTTTTCAGTTTAAGCTTTTATGTATGGTAGAACCTAGATTCATGAACGCCTCGAATCACAAGAAAATCGGTTCACGAATACATTTTCGAACCAAAAAGTATCTTGGATGACGACCGATGTCTCGAGATACGAACAAATAAGACGGCAACAAATGAAACTCCAAAATGCAGTGGAGGAAGTGTTTTCAGGCGAAGATGTAAGGGAGGAGGCTCATCGGTATTTGATCTACAAAATTCTTGCAGAATGAGGTAAGGTGCAAAGACTCTTTAAATTTTATCACCCTGATAAAGCCGTGGCATAGATATATATAATAACAATGTTTTGATAGTGCTTTAGTAACATATTTAAACACATATTGGAAAAAAAAGTCACAGTAGACAGATTTTTGATGGGACAAAAGTTTCAAAAATTGTTAAATAGAGAAGGGCCAAGTTATCGATAGAGAAAAAATAAGAAAAAAAAAGAATAGAAAGATATATTTTTACGTAATAGGATCTGTCTTTTAAACAATAACTCATTGCACCTTTGGGTGCTTCACTGTTTCCTATTTTCCTTCATAGAGATATGAAAACATTTAATTCGAATTTTCCTAGTTTTTATGTTTAGTACTGTGTTAAATATTGTGTGTATGTTAATATTATTTATGTGTTAGATTTAATATATCACATTGGTTTTGAACTTATATCCAAAGCACTCTTTTTCAAGAAATTAGTCGTTAGAATTTTTTGAAGCAGAAGAATTAATGAGAAATGCCCCCGTCGGGACTCGAACCTAGACCCCTCGAATGCTTACCGAGTGTGCTACCGTTACACCACGAAGGCATGCAGAGAAGAGAGAGAAAATAACCTTATATACTCCCCCTTTTAAAGGGCGATTTGAGATTAGGGGACCCAGTCGCCAAATCCTGGTGGTGAAGAATCGTCATCCACCATCTTTTTAATTCGGGCGTCATTGTAGAGTCGTTAGGTTTTTTTGAAGCAAGAGTACATGGTATATGAAAATTGAGCAATTTCCTCACCAGAACTTTAACCTGGAGCTCTCGAAATACGCACCGAGTGTGCTGCCATTACACCACGAAGGCATGCAGAAAGGAAGGAGAAAATACATTGTAAAATGATTTGGGATCAGGGAACAGATTAATTCATGTTAGAGTAATTCTTATGGGGAAAACGTTTTCGGTTTGCAAATACTTCGGATAAAGAACTTTCTTCAAGAATGAATGAAGAGCGTGAAATATCATTGTAAAGAGGTTCTTAAAATATCCTTTAAACTTGGTTGTTAATTATAAAGACGGGGAGACAATTCACATGGCTGTCTTAGTAGGAATTAAGAAAGCAATAATGAAATCCTGCAATAGAAACGTAGTTTCAAATAACTTTAAAAGAGCCTTAAGCGTTGTTCGGTTAACTCATAAATTTCGTATGTGAAACTTTATCCTTACCAAATTTAATGCCGAATGAAATATCAGTTGCAAATAAAGGAAAAGATAAATATTTTAATATTTTTCTTTATCTTATAGAATTTTCATAATATTTCGACATTCCTTGCAGAATTCCCTTTTGAACAGAAGCCCAATAGAATTCTCATAAAGTACATGCCTTAAAGCAACTCCCGCATTCTAGATTATTAGCATGCAAATCGCAGTTCTGGAAACTCCAGTTGGACGATTCGAATGCAAATCTGAATAGTATTGGCAAGGCTGGAATAATTTCAGGAAGTATGATGGAATAGAATTAGATGAAAAGCGAAAGCAATTAAAGAAACGAAGCACATAATGTCAACCTGACGTAAATCCTTTCACGATTCCTTAAATCCTGAAAGGATTTTAAAATGGAACTTATTATTTGATCTTCGAGAGGTAATAATCCTGAAAGGATTTTAAAATGGAACTTATTATTTGATCTTCGAGAGGTAATAATGTATTATTTAAATTCCCTCATTCAGTGAGGAAGCGTAGACTCTTAAATATGCGCATGACTTTGGTTAATAGATATCTATTTGAAGATAGTCTTAAGTTAAACATTTCTTACTAGCATTTGTCATTTATATGTTAAATATCCAGTTTTATTTAACACTATGAAAGTGCTATTGATGTAACACAGTGCTAGTTTTATAAATTTCGTTTTGATTTTAAACATTTTTCAGAGATACCTCTCTACAGGTACCACTGACTTAAATCTTGGTACTTTTGAAAATCAAATATTCGTATGTTCACAAATGTTGCAGAATATTTATTTATATATTTATTTAAGAGCCGAAGTTGTATATCTGTAGGAAAAGAAATCGTAAAAATTTATTTTGTAAAACTTTTCAGATAAGAATACCTTCTTAATGACAAACGATTTGACATTAAACGGTCCAAATAAAATATTACAGTATGTACTCAAGTATATTGCAAAAGTCATCAGAGATTATATTAAATTGTAGATTTTTTCATGGCTATGAGAAATTAAAATAATTATTTTAATTTTTTAATATTTGGTCCACTTATTTGTATGTTACAGTTTATATAAAAATGATCATAGAACTATGGTTCCAATTTAAGTACCACAAGTATATAATGCGTTTCAAAATGATTGGATTGTTAAATACGTTTCTAAATCATAGGTTCATGACTCTAAGAAAAGAATTCATTGAAAAAGAGATTTCCATTTATTTGTATGTTACAGTTTATGTAAAAATGATCATAGAACAATGGTTCCCAGTATAATGTGTTTCAAAATGATTGGTTTGTTAAATACATCTCACGAACATACACACTACGAAATCATAGGTTCATGATTCTAGTTTAAGGAGAGAATTCATTGAAAAAGGGATTTCTTCTTATTTAATATATTTAAAATTAATGCCAAATTGCATGCAGTAATAAAATTTTACTTCATTAAGCAAAATTCAACCTCAGCTTGATTTTTCCATAGAAAAAGTATATACTTCTAAACTGAGATTGAGAGAATGGTTATTGTTCAAAAATAAATAAATAAATATTCTGCATGAAATAAATTCGACTTCCTTAACTGGAAATAAAAGAAAAAAGTAGACAAAGAAGAAGAAAAAGCAACATTGACAGTTTTCCAAGAAATTTATAGAGTTTTCCTACAAAACGGGATTAAAATTGAGCTTTTATTGAATTTGAATTTCCAGCTAACTTCAGCAGACTTCTCTTCTGTATATATCCTAAGTATCTAACACCTATTCCAAAACGAAGAAGATGCAGTTACAGTGACAGGTGAGCGATACCAATTGATGATAACAGAGGTTTCATGGCCAAGTTAGGAGGACATTGATTCAAGGACATCTGGTTCCAAAAACAGGGTACTGCATATCAAAGTGCTAACACTATTATTGGTGTAGTGCAAAAAATATTTGGATAATTTCACGAAATATAACTGTTTTTTTCAATACGTCGATAATGGTGTTAGCACTTTGATATGCAGCACCCTCTTATTGGAACCGCATGTCCTTGAAATCAATGTCCTCCTAACATGGCCCTGAAAACTTATCATCAATTGGTATTGCTCACAAAAAATGTTTCAAATCAAAAACAAATTTGCATAATTTCACGAAATACAACTGTTTCCTCGTCTCTCAAAATTTGTTATTTAACTCCTTTTGAATCCTTTTGTGAAATTATTTGAAATCAACGGCTTATGCGAAGAAACCACGAGTCCTTGAAGCACTAAGAATAAACATCGAATGCTGCATTAGAGACATTAAGGCAAAGTTATTGCATAGAATGATCAAAACTAGGTTTGTAAAGACATTAGGTTTATTTCGAACCAATAGAGATGAAAAATAAGCAATGCCTTCGCCGAGACTCGAACCACGGACCTCTCGAATACGCGTCGACCACTACACTACGAAGACATGCTAAGAAGGCGGGAGAAGTACCTTATATACTCCCACTTTCAAAGGGCGACTGGGGATTAGGAGACCCAATCGTCAAATCCTGGTGCTGGAGAATCATCATCCACCACCCTTTAGTTTGGGCACCTATTAGGTTATTTCGAAGCAGTCGAGATGAAAATGAGCAATGTCCTCTCCGGACCACGGACCTTTGGAATTCGCGTCGAACTCTTCGTGGTATGTTAGCGTGCCTTCGTGGTTCTTTCCACTACACAACGAGGCACGCTAAGAAAGGCAGGAGAAATACCTTATAGGTTCATCGAATTCACTCGTATGCACAGTGTCGAGATGGACGCTTGAATAAAGTTTAATTCAGAACATAATGTTTAAAATGTACTCCAGAGTTAACGTTTAGTAGTATTTGAAATTATATGAAAGGTTTGGTGGTATCTAAAGTAATTTCTATATTACTTCATTTTAAAATCATATCATTCTTACTGGAAAACCCTTTTCGTTCAGTCAACCATAGACAATGACTAATGGGTGATACAAATATGGCAGTTATATGATAGAGATTTATAACTGTGAACGCAACAGACTGGAAGGAAAAAGCATAACTTTAAACTGTGCAGCTTGGAAACTTTACATTTTTCTCTTTAAAAAATTAGTTAGTGAAAAAGGCAATCTTAGACTGGCGTAAATTTTGAAAATAGGTCTTTACCGATTTTGAACTCAATAAAACATAGGTCCCTTTATGAGGTATTTCTCCCGCCTTCTTCTCATGCCTTCGTGGTATAGTGGTCAGAACGCTCGACGGGTAATCGAGAGGTCCGTGGTTCAATTCCCGGCGAGGGCCTTGCTCATTTTTCATCTCTCCTGGTTTGAAGTAACCTAATTACTCTACACTGGCGCCCGAACTAAAACAAAATGATGATGCTCCACCACCGGGATTTGGCAACTGGGCCCCCAAAACCCCAGTCGCCCTTTAAAAAAGGGGGAGTATATAAGGTATTTCTCCCACGTTCTTCGCATGCCTTTGTGGTGTAGTGGTCAGCACGCTCGACGCATAACCAAGAGGTCCATAGTTCAATTCTCGGCGATGGTGTTGCTCATTTTTCATGTCTCCTGCTTCCAAAATACCTAATGTCTCTACACTGGTTCCCGAACTAAAAAGGTGGTGGCTGATGATTCTCCACCACTGGCATTTGGCGACTGGGTCCCCAAAACCTCAGTCGACCTTTAAAAGGGGGAGCATATAAGGTATTTCTCTCGTCTTCTTCGCACGCCTTCGTGGTGTAGTGGTCAGTACGCTCGACGCGTAATCGAGAGGTCCGTGGTTCGATTCCTGGCGAAGGCGTTGCTCATTTTTCATGCCTCCTGCTTCCAAAATACATAATGTCGCTACACCTTTTCCTCAGGAGTAAAATATTGTAGGAACATTGGGTTATTTTGAAGCAGGAGACATGAAAAATGAGCAACGCCTTCGCCGGGAATCGAACCACGGACCTTCGGTTACGCGTCGAGCGTGCTGACCACTACACCACGAAGGCATGCGAAGAAGGCGAGAGAAAATACCTTATAATATAGTTGCCTAATGAAAGATGACAGTGTTGCATCTGAGGAATAAGAAACTTATCTTGATGTACCTTGAAATTAATAGTGTTTTATTCAAAATCTAAGACAATCTGTGATTGCTTTTTCGCTAAAATTTAGCTTATGTATTAGTGTATGTCTTTTCCAATTAAAAAAAGTAGTTTACTAGTAAATTTTTAATTACAAATATCAAACATGACATATATTTATTTACCTTGCACTTTCAAACAGCATTACTGTCTATTGTTGCTAATTTATAAAAGAGTATTTATGCTGTTGAATAATATTAAAAAAAAAGCAGAAAAATGTTAATTTTCTCTAGCGTTGGCTCCTTTATTTGCATATTAAAACTAAAAAGGTTCAAAGAGAAGAGAATCAAAAAATTAAAGACATATTAGTATTTGAACAAAATGTTAAAATAAATCTATGTATAAGCTTCCAATCTATAGGCTGCTGGAATGTTTAATCCCAGTCATCCGAGTTTCTTTCAAAGAAAGCTTTGATAGACAAAATTTAAGAATTTTGTGATCGTCCTTTCATGCATTCTTAAGAACCTATTTTAATGACGAATTATTTCAACGAAGTTTTATGGAATGAAAATTAAAGATAGATCTTGTGTATCATCATCTGGCAACAACATTTTTTATGCGGAAGCGACCTGAAAACAGTAATATCTTGATAAGGTTTTATTCAAAAATGTTAAACAAATATGCATGAAAACTTTATATATGCGTTGTTTCAATGAAAATTGCAATATCTGAGGTACAGTTCATATATAAAATGACGTTTCTTTCTGTGTTGCTGGTGCATATTCTTCATCTTCGGCTTTTCATCACTGTTTTCATTGATCACGGTCATTTCGATTTTTAGAACTGGTAACCATCGTTGCATTAATTGTTACGTTAAATATAATTATACTAATAAATTTACTCTACTTTTCTTCAAAAAACATTAAGCGTGGTTGATAAAAAGCTTCACTGGAAATATGTTCTCAAATAAGAAGTATCTAAATATGAAATCCAAGAAAACCTACACATATTCTTCTAGAAAGTTCCAAGCATTAAGAAAAAAGAAAAATATTATTCTGGAAAAAGATTTATTTGATAAAAATAAAGAATGAGACTAGGCGTTAAAAAATTGATATTCATATCCATTATCATAAAGGATATTAAGATATATGTTTGCTTAAATTAAGCCATATTAGCATACATTTATTAACATTACACATTGCTTAAAAAACAATATTAAATAACCACAAACGAGAAAATAATTCAACGACAGATTTATTCACCCGTTTCTCCATAAACCGCTCCACATTTGTATGTAAATGCAAATCAGATCTGATTCTCTTGAAATAAGAAAGAAATGATACGAATATATCATTTAGTATTCATTCGCATTCATATTTTTTTTCTTTTACAGAACTGCTGACATTAACAATATTCCTGCTTATATTCTCTTTCTGCTGTGTAGTGTCATCTGTGATGTTGCTCGTTGGGCTTTGTGTGGTAAGCAACGCCATTTTGTTTTCTAACTTTTACATATTGCACTGCTTTATTCAATTACTAATAAAACTATTGCAGAATTGTTACGTTGCATTGATTATCCGTACATCTATTCCTACACATCGGAAAAGTGTAGAGAATTCTACAATTAGGTGTTAATTTGTAGAAATATTTAAGTCAAATGTTTTTTCCTTCTATATATATTCCAACTTTTTTTGTACTTTAATGCCGAATTTCTTTGACTTTGCTCTTTCTGTGACTCTTCCGAACACTTTGCACTTTACTTTAATCTCATAAAAGCGTTTCTAAAAGTTATCTCTGAAACAATGTCTTCAAGTTTCTCAGGAAAATTTTCATTCTGCGTACATGGCAGCCAATGATTTCTTTTCACGCGTTTTGCACGTTTACAAAATATGACATTACTAGCAGACACCCTCTGTGGTTCTGAACACGAGATAGTGAAAATGAGGACGTTTCAGGAAAATTCTTTACAAAAGTCTCTCAATTGAAGTGGAGGGTAATATAGATCAAAGCATTTGTTCCCAATCATTTTCAGCTCCAAACGCTTTTGGTATATTGAAAGGTTTCGATTCTGCTCAAGGTCGCTTACTTCATGCAGTTAGGATGATTAAGTAAATGGTACATGTATTTCGACTTTAAAAACAAAACAATTTATGCAAATTGTACTAAATCAGCATATGTTTTGAACAATCACATCAATGAATTAAAAAAAGTTAGAATTAAGGAGAATCCTATTTGACTGTACATCTTTAAAAATTTCTGAATAAAGCTGAACCTGGCCATCTCATTTCCAGCTCCATATTCATTTATCTAATGATAATTGCTTTTGATCACAGTGACCCTGAAATCTATTTGCAAAAACACCTTTTTGCCCCCGGATTTTTACAGATGTTGTCCATGTATCATATAAAAGATCGCACTGCCATAGATGCCATCTCTTAGTGATATCCAAAAGGCAACTGATTGGTTTTTGTAAAATCTTGTCTCCAGTGAGAAAGAAGTTTTCGTTGAAGACAAAATCGAACTGACTTTGTTGAAGAAATTTTCTTAGTTCTTCAATAAAAATAAGGTTTACTTCTGCAGAAATAAATTCGGATGGAACTTTGGCTGTGAAAGGGCTAAAATATCAGCTTTTATATAAATAAATTCACATGACGTGGAGTCCATACGAGCTTTTTAATATTATCTCTATAGAATAATTTCAATACAGTTACTGTCGGTTGATTTTCAGAAACCGCGGTTTTTATGATAGCGGTTAACAATTCTTCATGTACCACCAAGACAATAATGGTCCGGCTCTGAAAGCTCCTAAATTAAGTATAATTTCTATGACAGTATTGTAATATTTCACATTTTAAATCCCTTGTTAGTTAAAAGTATGTAGAGTTCAATAGAATCACATTCTGATATTAATGAAAATGATTTTGATATGATTCTGAAGAGTATGTATATCCATAAATATGAACTACTGTTGTTAATAAATAGAATTATTTTATAATAAAAATACTTGTAAAATATTGCAGTTTCTTGTTTTATGTTTTAAATTTTCTTAGAGTCAAATTGTTTTCCCTCAATGTTGATGTTACTGAAATTAAGGTATGAAATTAAAATTAATTGCATCTTAGAATTGAAGAAATGAGGTAATGTTTTTACATAAACTTCTTTTAGGAGTGTTTGAAACACGTTAATATTTATTGTGAAATTTTTGTTCTCTTTTATTGGTGAAGGACTAAGAATTCAAAAGATCATTCGCAGTATATGGGAAATGTTTTTATTTAAATGTTTTCGTTATCACTTTGAAATAACGATTTGATTTTCAATATAATTATCTACTGCTGTTTTGCTTTGATTAGAATGCAGAATAATATATTTACTTTCGAAATGACTGCCAAAATTGATAGATGGCTCAAAGATTAAGCAAATGCACATAAGGAGAAAAACTGTTTGTATCAACAAACTATAAAATTCGAGGTTATTGTATTTAAAAAAAGTGGATTTTAATATATTAAATATGAAAGGGAAAAAGCGTCAAAATGAAAGTAAAAATGAGAAAAAAGTACAAAAACCCATCCGAAGATTGTTCGAATGCGGGTAAATATCAAGAAAGTGAAGTCCCTGATCCTGAGAGCAAATTCACCGTCTCAAAGATCCATTGTACTGGAACTAACAATGTCTTTTACTGTAAGTAAAATCACCCATAAAAATTTGAAGTTTACGAAGACGTTTGAACCTAGATTTCATCTGCTTTTGTTAGAGCATATTGCCGAAAAATAAAGTAAATTATAGAAAATTATACGAAAAATATCTTGTTGCTGATAAATGGAAATTTGACGTAACTCTCTATGAGACACGGGTATATTTAAATGACAGTAATAATAAAAAAAGAAATGTTCTACTGGTAAACTGACTAAGTGGTGTATGAATTGATTTTGTCAAAATACAGAAAAGTTCCCAACAGGATTCATGTCAGTTCCCGAATTTTGTTACAACGCTAAATTTAAACTTGGAAAGGTTTTAAGTAAGGCTAAAATTAATTTACTTTACGATCAGCAGAATATTTTAGAACCCATTTGTGAAGAAGAAATTTCAGCCTTATATGGAGCCGGCATTCATAAAATTGAGTTTTTTATGGACAAAGACTCTAGTTACGCGTATAAGTCAACTTCCACTTATTTCACGGAAAGAAAATTGGAAACAGAAATGTAATATATCTCATGTAAGGAAATACCTGCAAAATTCTAACTCTTCTCTTACAGACTTTTGTACTTTAGATTTGTTAAAGACACCTTAGGAAAACAGCATCCAGGAACACTGATCGAATTTTGGAAAACGACCAAAGTAGAGTATATAAAATTGCCATGAAAGATAAACTTGCATGGAAAATTGAGCTAGAGCTATAGCCAAGAATAAAAATTATCGGATGGAAGCAAATATTCGCAAGAAATACGACTTTTATGCGTAACATTTTATTACCAAATTCATTTCTATAAAGTGCAAATACCCTTCTGTAATATCCATTTCGGATGTTACATCAGTTATTGTGGCGTAATGATGTTCAATGTCTGGTCTTAAGACGCTATGTCGTATAAGAGAGATCGACGCTTTAAAAATTCAGCTAATATAGTATTACGGTACAAAAATATCCCACTACACCTCAGCGAATACCATATCCAGTCGCATGTTTCTCCCTTTCAAGTATTTCGGCCTATAACATTCCCAGCCATATGACCTAAAAATTATTGATTTATGGTATGAACATATTACAAGAAGTATTCGAATAACTAAGTATGATGGGTTAAGTAAAATGAGTAGTATATCCAAAGTACAAGGTGTCCATAAGTAATCTTGAAATTTGAGAACATTCTGTACCAAATACTATGCAGCGGATATTTCATGAAAATTGGGTATTGGCAGAATGAAATGATGGGAATTTTATCGAGGGAAAAAAAACAATGAGTTTCAAAAACCACCCCTAAGTGGCGTATCATAGCGTTATTGAGAACATGTGAATAATCCTCAAAAGCTTACAAAACATGCTCGATATGATGTCCACTATTGTCTGTTACCATCTGGAAGCGTAAAATCGCACGTTCGACTGTTGAAAGCAGCATGAACTGGGGAATGTGATGCACATGTCGTTATATGCATTCTTTAATGTCGGATAGAGATGTGATGGGATCATGGTAGACCATGGCCTTGAGGTATCCTCACAGCCAAAAGTCGCAAGGATTCAAGTCGGGGGATCTAGGAGGCCAAGCTATAGGGAATTGCCATCTGATAATTTTGTCATCACCGAAATGGCGACGGAGCACTTGTTTCACACAACGGGCGATATGTGGAGGAGCACCATCCTGCGTAAATACTGTGGTTGTATCACATCGCCTTGTCTGAAGAGCCGGAATAACGGATTGCCCTAATAATGAAGCGTATCGTTGAGCGGTGACGGTGCATGTCACAGGCCCTGCGGCGCTGTGCTCTTCGAAAAAAAACACTTACCCACAGTGAAGGTTGCAGTAAAGCCGCACCAAACCGTTACATGCGAAGAGTGTTATGGAATTTGCAGGATAAAACTCCTATCACTTCATTCTGCCTTTAGCCAATTTTCATGCAATTCTGCTGCATAGTTTTGCTACAGACTGCTGGCAAATTTCAAGTTTAATTATGGGCACCCTGTATATAGCACATTTCTTTGAAAGGTAAAATACAAAAATCTCTCTATACATTACTCAAATATGATTTTTATCCTGTTAAATACATCCCATTGTGAGCGATATACTTAACGTAATTTGTTTTTGTTACTTTGTTGTACGAAGTAACGGAAGTACTGTAATCTCAAAAAATTTTGGGTATCGTACTTCAAAGCAAATATCCATTTTAAGCGTTCCGGTACCCATTTGGACGATGTTTTTACGCAATGTTTATATGTACGGGCAGAAAAAGTACTCTTTTTTCCCAAAGGGATTGTAAAATGGATTTAAAATGAATTTAAACGAGATATATTTTCCAGGTGTCTGAACATACCTATGAATGCATCTGGCATAACTCAAAAATGTTGTCTAGTTGGTCTAGTTGAACACTGAAACGTTAAAATGCTGAAAGTTGAAATATTATATTTTGGACTGCTATATCATCTAGTTGAACATCTCTCGTTTTTATTGCAATTGACAGTAAACAAGTTAATCTTCGACAAATAACGAAGTTTAACTTTTAATGCTGTCTCCCGGTTCCTATATTTATAACTGAGAAACTTTTATACTCGTTGTGAAAACATAAAATTAGAAGATATTTTCTTTAATTTATCTTCTTTACGACAAAAATTAAAACTTTATTTAAAATTTTTCTGTTTGTCATGCCCTATTCAACTTGCCTTGAGAAATCCATTAACTGAGTAAGAACAATTCGAGAAAATAACTTTAAATGAAGTACAGTAAAAAAGATGTACAATTTAGTAGGCCACAAAACGAAGTCATGTGCTGTCTACATCAGATTTCTTTTATAAGGAAACAAGGTGAGAACGTAAGCGAATAAATAGGGTGTTTTAAATAATAATGCAGTGCAAGAGTTTCGTACAGAAATATCTGGCACACGGGTAATTTGTCATGCAACTACAATTTGTCACAGGTGTCAACGGGTAACATTTATGATTTGTCAGAAGGACCATACATCCCTTTTACGTTTTATCGTGAGTCGTGTTGGGATTGATGATACCGTAAACAAGCCAACGCGTTCATGTTGCACAAGCATTCTATTGTTATTTTTCTTTAAGAATATCATTTTGTCATTACATTGAGGCTATCCAATATCTTTAGATATTATCATCAAGTTACTTTCTTGATCTTTTTAAACGTTGTTTGGGAGATTCTTTCAGAGATTTATCAGATTCTTTGCCTAAAAGGAGAGAAGAAGGAAAATATTCTTACAGAAGTAATACATTTATATGTGCACACACACACACATATATATTATTATTAGTATTATTATTTACGTATTTCGCCGTAGGTAACTACACGAAAGAGAGGGATGCCTTCGTGGAAGACTCTCTAAGTGGATCGTATTAACACGTTACACATACGGAAAACCACAAAAACGTCCATGCAACCGGCACGTTCGTGGGATTCGAACCTCAGACCGAACTACTATTGTTCAGGGATGTTACTTCTAGGCCGCTGCAGGGCTTTCTCTCTATATAGAGAACTTTTAATTTTCGAAGGTGCTGAAAAACATTCGTTTATTTATTTATTTGGTACCTTCTTTAATTTTAAGTGTACAAAAACGCAAAACGATTCTGCAGAAGAAGAGGTGTTGTCACTTAATGGCTGATTACCTCTTGATAAAATAAAGGTCCAAGAGTGATAATGCAGCTTTTACCAGTGTATTTATCCACTTTGGATGGTCACTGCCGTTGAAGTGACAGTCAGGTTTTCCTGAGTTCAGTGGCTGCAGATAGCGTATTTGACTCCTTATAATGATTACGTAATGTCGAGAGGTTACTGCATTTGAAACTCAAAACACATTTAATACAATTATAAGAAGCTCTTTACATATATATATATAATAATATTACATATTATATATATATATATAATTCATAGATAACATAGATAGGTATTTAAATGAATTATAGTCCTCGTAGTGTGAGGAGTCTGCTACGAAGGTCTCTCTAGTTTAGAGATCAAGAGCACTGTAGGTCTCTCTAGTCGAGAGTTTTGGAGCGTTCTTCTGATGTTACGCCGATGGCAAAAATCTTCAAACTGAATTAGCCACGCCTCCTTAATTTTACGGTAGAATTTTACATCCTCTGATTCGTTGTATTTGGAACGATATCAGAGAAAAATCAGATCACTGTTTCGTCGCCTCTCCTGAAATCGAGAGGCTTTGACAACTGCCACGGTACAGAGCGTGGAAATCTCCTGACAGTAGCCGTGAAATTATGTCTTTGCGATGTCGTGTGACACGTCGTAAAGGCTGGGAGCAGTGAATTGCAGGGACCGCACACGCGATTTACTTATCTCTGTGTGGTCCGCTGGAACTTCATTCTTTTTATTAAAAGTTTGTTTTGCCATTTTGTTCACTGATATTAGCATGCTGATTTTTATAATTTTTGAATTTTGATAATTTCAGCAAAAGCGAAATATTTTTTTTAATTGTTAGCCTTCAGTATCATTACTTTATATTTTTTCTCAATTTCCTTTGTCTGTTTAGTTATAGTTATTTTTTATTTTTATTTTACACTACATATACACATACACATATATATATATATATATACACACACAAACACACGCGCACATAATATATATATATATATATATACACTGTTCGACATTGAAAATGCAACACCAAGAAGGAGTGGTCAGAAATTTATGCAAATTTTAGAGTAGATGCACGTCATTGAGTTATGCGAATGATGTGAAATACGCAGCTCTCCGACGCACGTGAAGTAAGATATAAGGGAAGGAACGTGCAGAAGAGGCAATATTCCTGCCGTTATTTCTGCCAGACGAAATATCGAAGAAAGTTGGTTTTTGTCCAGGAGGATACGTGTAATAGGAGAGAATGCCAGGCAGCCGTCAACGAAGGTACTTCCAGCAGATAGATGATTTTACGAGGGGTAGGGTGATTGGACTGAGAAAGGCGGGTTGGTTCTTACGTCAAATCGCAGCTGATATCCACATGCATGCGAGCACGGTGCATCGGCTATGGCGAAGATGGTTGGAACTAGGAAATGTGGGAAGAAGGAGAGGTGCAAATGCAGCCAGAGTAACCTCAGCATGCGTGGATCGACGCATCCGCCAACAAGCTGTGTGGGTCCCGCAAGTCACTTGTACCGCGATTCTACAGCATATGCAAGATACCCTGGAGGTTCCTGTGTCGACCAGAACCATTTTCCGTCCATTGGTTGAGCGTGGCTTGCACTCACGGCGTCCGTTAAGAAGACTGCCATTGACCCCGCAGCATAGACGCCAACGTTTAGAATGGTGTCGGACTGGAGCGATGTGGATGACAGAATGGCGAAACGTCGTGTTCTCAGTTGAGTCACGCTTCTGTTTATCCAGTGACAGTCGCCGCATACGTGTGTGGCGTCGACGTGGAGACAGATCTAATCCAGCAGTAACTGTGGAACGCCCCACCGCGCGACGACGGGGCATAATGGTTTGGGGCGCTATTTCCTACGATTCCAGGTCACCTCTAGTTCGTATTCAGGGCACTATGACGGCCCAACTATACTTGGATAATGTACTGCGGCCGATGGTAATTCCCTACCTTCAGGGGCTGCCTAATGCAATTTTTCAACAGGATAACGTCCGACCACACAGTGCTCGCATCTGCCAACATGCTCTGCAAGGTATACAGATGTTTCCCTGGAAATCGTACGCTCCTGACCTGTCGCCAATCGAACATGTGTGGGATGTGATTGGACGCCTTTTGCAGACTCTGCCCCTGCCTCATTCTCAAGACGATCTGTGGCAAATGGTTGAAAGGGAATGGAGAGCCATCCCTCAGGACATCATCTGCACTCTTATTGACTCTTTGCCTAGACGTGTTTCTTCATGCATCGCTGTCCGCGGTGGTCCTACATCCTACTGAGCCTTAAGTATCAGTGTGTATCTAATTTGTAAGCTCTATATGAGTAGTCTGTATAAGTAATCCTACGCACATTTGTTTACAACAACTAGAGCATGTAATTAATGTCAGCTTGCATCCAATAGTACGCAAAGACGTCGGTACATTGTACACTGCATATGTAAATACATGTAAATAACTGTTAATATGCACCAATTTTGTAACAGTAAGGTTCCAGTGCAAAGGTATCAATGTACCTATGACTCTGAATGCATAGCGTTCCTCATCTGTACACTGCACGCAAGTAATTGTAAATACATGTAAATAATTCTTAATATGCACCCATTTTGTCACTGCGAAAGTTTAAGTGTAAAGGCATCATTATATTAATGGTATTAGCATATTGCATCTGTACAGGTATAGTAACTGTTATTGTTAACACAAAGGCGTTACGGTAAAAGTTATATTAGAGTTTTGTAACTGTAAAATGTAGTATTTGCAATCATCAACTGTATTGTAAAATAGCCATAAATTAACTTGTTTTTTTTTTTTTTATTTTATTTTTTTTTTTTTTAATATTGTCGACGCACGCAATTAGTATGTAGCAGTGTGAATCTAAACCTGTACATCTACATGTATAGCCTGTATAAGTAATCATATGTCCATCTGTTTACAACAATTACAGCATGTAATTAATGTTAGTTTGCACCTATTAGTAAGCAATGATATTAGTATGCAATTACTATAAGCATATAACTTTGCAACTGAAATAAGATGGAAACAATGTCAATAGGCAAATACAAGTTCCACAGTATATGTAAGAACTGTGTGTATCCATGAATCTAAATGTATAGTGCTCCTCATATGTACACAACACATTGCAAATTGTAATTACATGTAAATTATCCTTAATATGCACCCATTTTGTAACTGTAAAGGCTTCAGTGTATTAATGGTATTAATGTCCTGCATCAGTACAGGTATAGTAACTGTTGTTGTCAATACAAAGGTAATAGTGTAACAGTTTGTATTAGTGTATTATAACTGCAAAAGATAGTATCTAAAATCGTCTACTGTACTGTAAAATAGTCATAAATTAACTTGTATATCATATATTACCAAAGCTTGTAATTAGAATGTATCAGTGTGTATTTAAATTTGTGAACTCTATATGTACAGTCTGTATAAGTAATCCTACGCCCATTTGTTTTTTTTTTTTTTTTAACAATTACAGCATGTAATTAATGTCAGCTTGCATCAAATAGTACACAATGACGTCTGTATACTGTACACTGCAAATTGTAAATACTTGTAAATAATTCTTAATATGCACCAATCTTGTAACTGTAGGGTTCCAGTGCAAAGGTATCAATATATTAATGGTACCAGTGTATAGTAACTGTACAGGTGTAATAACTGTTAATGTCAACTTAACGGTATTAGTGTCAAGGCATCAATGTATTGTAACCGTATAGCATTATAAGTGTAATCATCTACTGTATTTTGAAATAGTCACAAAGTAACTTGCATATTACACACTATTGTCAATGCATGTAATCAGTATGTATCAATATGTATCTGAACTCGCAAATCTTCACGTAAAGTCTGTATGTAACATCAGTCTGTTTATACCAGCCCTTGTAAGGCCATGTGTTTGCTCTGGATAAAGGGGGACGTGGTGCTATACCAAATAACCTAATGGTAGAGTGCCGGTGCCCACTTCCTCCGTCGCATATCGCATATCGCATCCTACTGAGCCATGTGGCCTCTCTGGCTTTACGAACGCGCCCCTATATGCTAATTAACTTATTAGTAAAGGAGTGGTGTCCACGTCCTCCGTCACTATCTCACTATCCTACTGAGCCGACGCCGTTCTCGCTCTGCATTTGACTATCATTTTGAAATAAAGATCACTTATTGCTGCTTGCTGTCTCTGTCTTTTTTCCAAATTTCATCATTTTCTGACTACTCCTTCTTTGCGTTGCATTTTCAGTGTCGAGCAGTGTATATGTAAACCTCTTGAAATAAGCACAAATAATGTGCCAAGCTGTTTGTGGCCGCAATATATTAACTAAAAATAAAATGAAGATTTAATCTGCCTTGACGGCCAGATTTCTTATTCAGTGTGGATCGGCATCTCAGCATTCTACGACATCAAAATTCCTGCTTGTTATTGACTTCTAGATTAGTTTTTTTTATTACATATGTATACACTGGTGTGCAAAAATTAAGGACGAGACGGTTTTTTCAATATAACTTTGTACAAAAGCTTTCCAAATCAACACATTTAATGCCGTAAGATCCCCAATACGTAAGGACTTGAGTAATGTAAGCAACACTTACTAAAAGAGAAATCAGAGGGATAAAAAGAAGCTTTATTGAAAAAGTAGCATGGAGCGCAATGCGACTGAAGGCCGAAACATCCCTGTGATGGGTGTCCAGCAAGAAACATCCGGTCTTTAATAGGGGATATGATCTCCCCTGACTGCTAGGCAGGTTTCACATCATTTGTGCATGCTGGATATGTGGTTGTTAATGAGCTGTTGAGACACTGCTGCTCGTTCCTCTTGTAGCACCAATCGCAGTTTCGGAATCGTTACTGGCGATAAGTTACGTGCTGCCACGGGTCTCCCTAGTAAGTTCCGTACATGCTTGACGGGATTTAGATCCAGAGACCTTGCCGACCAATCCATGTGTTCAATATCTTCACTCTCCAACAGCTCTTCGACAGTAACTGTGCGATGAGGTGGAGCGTTGTCGTCCATGAAGAGGAACTGAGGACCCATAGCCCTTGTGAAAAGACGCATGTAAGGAAGAAGAACCTCGTTACAATAGCAGTCCCAGGTGACGAACCTCCTTGGGAGATATGAAGGTCGGTCCGGCTACCAAGCATTATGTCTGCTCGAACGAGAACTCCGCGACCTCCAAAACAGTCCCTTTTGATGATTTTGAAGGGGTTATTGCGTGTTCCCCGCTCTGTCCAGATGTGTATGTGTCTAGAATCGCAACTCAGACTAAATCTGCTCTCATCTGTAAAGAGTACTCGTCCCCATTCATTGTCTCTCCAATTCCGGTGTTCCCAGCATCACAGAAAACGCCTTCTCCGATGGGCAGGCGTTAGAGGTACACACCGTACAGGGCGTCGTGCAAACAGACCACCACCGTGCAGTCTTCTGACCACGGTAAAACTCGATATCGGTCGTCCAGTCGCCTGTGTCGTGTGTCTAGCGATTTCTCCCTCTGTCTGCTGCCTGTTTCTTCTGGCCTGTAAGACAATATACCGGTCATCTGTGGCATCAGTCGGTGTGGTTCCTCGTGGACGACCACTACTAAACCCCCGGGTAGCTGTTCCTGTAGTTTGAAATTGTCTCCAAAGTCATGAAACGATGCTGTGAGCAATTCCGAACTCTGCAGCCACACTTGTCCCACTGCGGCCTTCCTCCAACTTCCCAATGATTCGACCTCGGATAAAAGCATCCAGATGTCGTCTAACAGTTTGATTATTCGCCATTTCTCGCTGAGGTAGCAACTCGGTGTGATTTTAACTGCTATACGGCGTGCAATCTCTTTGCCAGAAATACTGATCTTACACCGACAACATGCTTTATACTACTCAGACACTCCCCCATTACGTCTACCAGCATATCTGCGCATGTGCTACCGTACATCACCTTTCTTAATCTCCTGATTAGTCTTTCTGTCCGCTCTGCCTCTTCGTTCAGCTGATATGCTAATTTTTCGACTTCGTCCTTAATTTTTGCACACCAGTGTATATATGATTACCGCAAAACGACTGTTGTACCCCTAGTATTGCGATCGTTAATGAAAAGAGAGAAATGAAATATTCTGTACTTGAGATAATATCAGTACTGTCAATGCATATACTGAAAAACAGAATAACATACCAAAAGTAATCTAAATACAGTTGAGTTTGTCTGAAGAAAAAAAGTAACGTTGATCCATATATCTTTCTCGATATTTAATTTGGTAAACATTATTGTTTTATGATGCTTTCATACATTGAAAAATAAAATAATATGTCTAAAATTATGTTAGTAAATTCTCGCAAAAAAATAAGGAGCAAAATTCGTACGAAAATCCACTATTTTACTCACTCAAAGCTACATAAAAATCTTCTCTTAAAACCAGTTTTTTTAATAATTTAAAAGACTTTTATTCTGTGCAATTTTCAAATTTTAATCTCAGGTTCCTGATGTCATAAAAGACGCGTGGATGAATATAAGAATACTAGTAAGCCTTCGATTCTCTAGCGACTCGAATAATGCTGTAAATTAAAACGACCAACAAACGTAGTTTCGTCTCCAACGTTTAACCCGTTGTTTTCAATTCCAAATGATCTGTCTCGAATAATTTTTATTGTGGTAATATTCATATTAACTTGTCGAACTGAGGGAGAGAAATAAACGTTTTTGACTACTGAGTGTTGATGTTAACTCGTTCAACGTAAGGGCGGAAGAAAAATTTTTGAAAATGTTTTAATGCTAGCGATCCCCCTCAGATTATTTTTAATTATTCTCATTTTCGAAAACATTACTTGTAAACATAATTTTACTATTTATATACATTTCTTACTTGTGAATGTATCAGCTGAGGACCTTTACACCACGAACTTTTCTTTTTCTTCTTTCATTTCGCCCTCCTTTTTTCTTCTCTATTTTTTCCCTTCGCCTTTCTGAATTATATTAAAGAAGAATGATGTCATGTTAATGTTAGACATAATAACTAAAATTAGAAATTTATGCCTTAAATATTCATCTCATAATATCTTAAAACTATCATAAAAAAATAGCAGAATGCTAACTTCATGCTAACTTTTTTTTATGATCCCGGAGTTAGCATTAACCCGGGCCCTTCGGTACCGTAGTAGGCTTATAACATCCTACTGATTAAAATGAACACACTAGAAGAGCAAAAAAATTAACCAAAAATTTGGATATTTTTTTACAACTTCAAGCAGTAACAATTTTTACAGGTCATTCGAACACTTTATTAGTTTACATTAGTTTGCATCTCAAATATAAGTAGTATAACGAATGTAAAAAATGTATGGCAATACTTAATATTCTGTAAATGTGAAAATTGATTAGCTGACTGCGTTCACGGCATACGCATTTTTTTTTATTCGTCTTTTCTATTATAAGTGGAATACCAAAGTATCATATGCATTGATTTCAGAATCATTGTTGTTGTTGTCGTGTCCATTATCGCATGGAATAATGGTTGCCAGAGCCTACTCCGAAAAGAGGTTGGACTTCTATTTTCCACCCCCAGTTTTGAGGGAGAGCACCCCAAAGGGGGATCCGGGGCTCCCGCCAATCTACACGCGAGGACTTTCGGCTCGCCGCATATTTAGAAGGCCGCAATGCCCCACCGACACTATACATTTACAAACTTCCATGTCTTCTCCGGGATTCGAACCCGGGTCAATCTTCGGTACCGTAGTAGGCTCACCTAACCACCATACCGTCTGGGCGACTTCAGAATCATTTTAAATATGAAATTCTTTAAATTCACACAAAACATAAAAAAGAATAATTTTAAAAAAATCTGAAAGGGCTCGGATTTTTAACTCTCGTCCAAAAGAGGTCTTTTAAAGCTTACTATAGTTTATCAGCTGATATTATGGTTAGATATGGCCCAGATGAATCAATCAGGCAACATTCTATCAGGAAATCAATCAGTGAAACGTCTTGTAAGATATTAGATGAATATGCATTTAAACTAACATGGGAATGTTATCTTCTGTTTATTTGCAAGGAGAAAAAATATATATCGTATTTCTATAAAAGTATTTAATGCTTTTAATTAGCTATGTCATGAATGAAATGCACTTTTATTTAACTGAGTTAGATTGAAAAGAAAAATTAATTTTAAGAATTGCAACTGTTGCTCTTAAGTAGCTTTGTTTATTCACCAATAGCAAACAGATTAAATTTGAAAGATAAATATTTTACCTTTGCTGAACGGCAGCAGACTTGAATGAAAAGTGAAACGAAGCAAAATTAAAGAATTAGAAAGGATCGCGTTTTAACTGTCGCCTTTAAAGTTTAAGATGATTTATCAGTAGAGATTAACTAAACAGATAGTTCCTCCGGAATGTCGAAACATTTTATAGGTTACTCGATGAATATATTTGAGGTTTGGTTTGGTTTGGTTCATTTGCTTACAGGAAAGCACTCGAGTAATATACACTCACGTTTGTGAAAATTGCAACACCAAGAAGGAATCGTCATAATTGAATGCAATTTAATACACAGTTGAGTGGTAGTGGTACAAATAAATGATTAAATGTTCAAAGCAAACAAACAAGAACAAGAGATCAGAATCAGTATTTTGTGTGGCCACCACGCGCCGCAATAAGTGCTGCTACACGACGTGGCATGGAGTCAAACAAAGTTTGAATGTCTGACTGAGGAAGAGCATTCCATATCGTTTGTACGCGTACCCAAAGTTCGTCTGCAGACGCAACAGGACGAGGATCACGAGCAAGACGCCGACCAATGACATCCCACACATGTTCAATTGGCGACATATCCGGGGAACACGCAGGCCAAGGAAGAAGCTGTACCTGCTGCGCTGCAAAGAAGGATTTAACAATCCGAGCAGTATGAGGGCGGGCATTGTCCTGTTGAAATACAGCGCCTGGCAAGCTTTGAAGGAAGGGAACAGCTTCGGGCTGTAGAACTTCACGGATATACCGGTTGCTGTTCAGATTGCCCACAATTCGTAGCAATTGAGATCGTCTATGATATGCTATGGCGCCCCAGACCATAACTCCGGGTGTTCGTCCACTGTGGCGTTCGATAATGCACTCCGGAAGGTGGCGTTCACCGGCATAGCGTCTGACACGAATGCGGCCATCATGGTACCACAAATTAAAGCGGGATTCGTCAGAAAACACGACATGCTGCCAATCAGCACGCCAGTCTCTATGCTGATTGGCCCATTGTAGCCGCAGGCGGCGATGGTCGTGCGTTAGGGGGATCCTGTATAAAGGAGTCCGTGCGCGCAGTCCACACTGCAGCAGACGTCTACGAATTGATGAAGCACACAATGAAACACCTGTAGCTATTGACCACAGTGCTGCCAATTGTCTAGAGGAAGCTGTACGGTCCGTCCGCGCCATGCGGACCAGGTGTCTATCATCGCGAGCTGACGTCACATTTCGGGGTCCACTCCCGGATTTCCGAGTTGTCCGACACTCGTCCGTCCACTGCTTCCAAACGCGCATCACTGTGCTGCTGTTACGCTGCACACGAGAGGCTACTGCACGATACGACAATCCAGCTTCACGAAGGCCAATGATTCTCCCTCGTTCAAACTCTGTAAGTTGTTCAAATCTCGCTCTCTTTCGTCGACGAGGCATAAGTACAGATTGAGTTAACGTTTACCACTAGCAGATAACCACCGATAACCATACACGCCTCGCTACAGCCGTCTATTTATTCGGATCCAACAGCCGTTCAGAGGGCGCTGCTCAGCATACGCATGCGCTACGGATTTGCAATTCTAATCATTTGCATATCATGCGCTACTTTGCATTTCCTGAAAATTTCAGCTCACTCGCATAAGTCCTTCATGGTGTTGCAATTTTCACAAACGTGAGTGTATAAGTAATATAGAAACGTTATATATCTGCATATTTGAAAAGTGAAAAACTATATAACGTTATTCTATGAAAATATTGAATGCTTGTAATTAGATACGTTATGAAAATTCAATACATATTTATTGAAATAAAAGCCTTTATAAAGTAAAAAATGATAGTGTAATAGTCTTAAGAACTTCATCTATTTCTTTTAAACCCCTTCGTTTGTTAATCCATAATAAACAGATTCACTTTGAAAGATAAAAATACCTTACATGTTTCCGAATGGCATCAGACTCGAATGAAAAGTGAAACAACTCATTGACAGTGGACTATATTTTAAAGCAAATCAAGGTAAAATCTTATTTTGAGAGTAACAGCTTGTGCAAAATAGATGACTCATACAAAACAGATTATATCACTCTGCCTTAAATTGTCCTCTCTGGCGACAAATCATAAGCTGTCGCCATTCGGGTTCACCTCATCGTCACTGTGATATGATCACGAGGAAGCGGTATCTTTTTGAATACTGATTACTGAAGAAGCGAAAAAACGATACACTGTGCTGTGATTGAAAGTTTAATTCCTAAAAGCTAATACTGTAGAAATCAAAAATACCTAATAATTCACTCAAGTTATAAATATTAAAATAAAATAAAATAGATTTATATAAATTTAAGGGTTTATTTTAAATTTGTTTCATATTTATGAATTTCGATTAAAGAAATTCAAATTCAATGAAAAAAATTGTTTAAATTCGCATTTATATTTTTCCAACGAACTAGCAAATGAACCCGTACGCACGTAACAATATTTTACTTACTTTTATCTTTACATTTAAAAGAAATTTATTAATTTTAAGCATACGCACATTTTATGCAAAGAGTTTATATAACAACAGAACAGTTTATCTTGACTAAATGCGCAAATTACATTCATAACATTTCGCAATACATAAAATTTCATAATAAATAATGCATAAGAAGAAAAATTACCATATTTAATACATTTAATACATAAAATTCATAAAATTAGTAAAAATCAGTTTCTCACTTGTGATGGAAATTATCGACAAATTCTTTAAAGCGTTCAAACAGAATAGTTTAGATCCTAGCATATATCATTGCATGTTAAGGAACAACTATGTTAATTATAAACAGAAAGAGAAAAACATGTTTGATATAATTTTATTACTATTAAGTTCTGATCTTTACATCTGGAATAGAAAAATATATGACACGGTGATGTTTTCGACCATGTTTACTAAATTCCATGAAAATAATCCCAGGAAACATTTTTATGCATTCTATTTATGCATCCATATGTAACACGATATCCCATATTTCTATGATAAGTCGGAAAAATATGGGCGCCGAGGATTCACTTTCTGAGTTGAACACTCCCTCCTGTTATTCTAACCTCCTTGGCCTTTATTTTTACGCTCCCAGATCAAAAGTTACGGTCTTTATAAAAAAGGCGGTAACTTTATTAGATTATCTTAATCAAGTATATGGTGTGTTCTAAGATTTCGTTAAAATCGAATAAATTGCCGAGTTTCGTATTTTCTCAATTATTTTTTTAATTTCTAATATAATATTTCCCTTATTTTATTTAAATAACATCCTTTATTTTATTTAAATATTAAAGTATTATTACTTTTCGTCAAACCTTGCCCGAAAATATACTGCAAGTAATCCCCTTTCGAACCGTAGTAATCCCCTACGAACCTGTAGAACGCAACAATATCTTTTGTCTTGCAAAACCGTTATTCGAAGGCTAGAACTTAGAGGGTATTAATGTTTTAACAAAACCAACTGGTAATGATCAAAACGTTTCATCCCCTGAAAGAAGAATCAACTGTAAAACCGTCAGTCCATAAGTCAATACTTCGTCTTTTCCTGTAATGTGAAAATTTCAGAATTTTCATCGTAGCATTAGCCTTGAATAGAGCTCTGTCTGGAAGCTCAGTGAAACAATTTGAATGAAATCATGGAAATTATTCACGTTTTTTGGTTCGTTCGTCATGTACACTATACTTTAACATATGCTTATTTTACCCTAGTTCTCCTAGAGCTGGGTTTTCCTAGCTGTCTCGTAAAGCCTTTGTTTACAACATGAAAAATCGTTGTGACAATAAAAAAAATTAGAATAGAATGTTATATACAGTTCGTTATATTCGGTTTTTATGGCCTTGGAAGTTCGTTTAATAACACAAAAATATCTGATGTCGACACCATATGATTTCCTTGTACGGCCTTTTAAATTATACACATTTTTTTCACTTCATTTAAATTTATTTCCTCGAGTTTCATTAGAAATATATTTCTCATTCTATTAATTCAGTTCTCATTTCGCGGCATATTCAAAACAATCGTTCCGCCTGGGCAAGTGCTTAAGTGCTTTGGACACCGTCAGCGCGGTGGCACAAAGCCTTCAAAGGCGGAAGAGTATACGTCGATGACGAACAACACGCTGAGCGTCCATCAATCTTTTTCTAGAACGTCAGACATTGCGTCTAAAACTAAACCGCTTTTGAACTTTGATCATCGGATGAGTGTCCGAATGATTGCGGAGACGTTAGAACTTGCAAACTGATTATAAATCAAATCGACAGGGAAGAACTTCATATGTGGAACGACTGACTGAAAGAAAACTGTGAGCCCCTGAATTATGAAATTTGTAACATGGGACCCTAATTTGTTTGAAGTGAGTGACTACCGGCGACAAAACATCGATTTTTCAGTATGATCCCGAAACAAAGAGACGTAGTGCAGAGTGCACACGTCCCAATATCCACGTCAAACGAAGAGTCGAGTGAGGAAATCAAAATCGAAAGCCATGCTCATTGCCTTTTTTAAGACTAAGGGAATAGTACCCAAAGAATTCGTACTACCCAGACAGACAGTTAATACAGATGTTTTACAAGAAAATGCTTCACAGGTTGAGGAATCGAACTGTGCGTGTCCACCTGGAGCTCACAATCAATTGGATTCTACACCACGATAATGAATCTTTCCACACATTCTTCAAAGTGACTCAGTTCTTGGCAAAACACAACGTCGCAACGCTGCTCCAACCACCTATCTGTCACCGCCGGACTTTTTTCTATTCCTTCGGTTAACATCCAGCTTCAAAGGTCATCGTTTTGAAAATCTGGAGGACTTCCAGAACAAATAACGCGCGTTCTGAACAGCGTTCCAGTTGAAGACTTCCAGGTGGGCATCAGTGGGTAGCAGAGTTGTTGACAGCATTATATTAATTCGGAAGGAGGCAGTTTTGAAGAATATTAAGTATATGCAATATTATCTTTAAATAAACGAAATTTTATAGAACCAGTCTCGCTAAGTTCTGGACAGATACTGTGATTCACTGCTTGGGTAACATCTATTACTTTCGGCCACAGAAATATAACTCAATTTCCATATTTAAATCTTGAATTTGTTGACAAGTTTCAGGTTTTTTTTCATCACGTAGGCCGAAATTTCATTATTTAAACTTAGACCTTCAAAAGGCGCCGTTATTTTGATATTATCAGATTATTTGATATTGCTGGTTAGGAGGGATTTCGTTGTCCTACCAAATATTAAAGGAGACTAAAATATTTTTATATTTTGCTGTAAAATTTCAAGCTTAAAATATTTATATTGAAGGGGATAAATATAATTTTCTGGAACTGATTATTTACATCAAAGTGTAAAAGGTATATAATGTACCATCATTCATAACAACTAACAGCACATAAAAGCTGTACTGGAAAACTGCATTAATGCATAATACTCGTGGTCTGCGATGCAAAAAATGTGACTTGACATATTTTGTTAGGTCTTACGCTTCATAAATTCAAAATTCCAACGTTCTTATCGACGAACTTTTTTTCTCTCTTCAAATTTCTTCTCTTGTCAATAGAAGGTTTTTTTTCCCCTCCACCAAGAGCCTATCGCAGAAACGAACTACTCTAAAAGAGCATTCTTTTGCATTTTTTTCCTTCTCCTGCATCAGCCTATTCAAGAATAAAAATTCAGTTTTCTGGATGTAGATAAATGATTACCTGTCAAAGAATACGGAACACACTTTAGTATTTTTATATAAAATATATCCTTCAAAAGCTTGTAGACATGTATTTTAAAAATTTTGCAGCAATAGGGATACAATTTATATGCAAGAGATAAGAGTATTTAAAAATCGAACAATCCCCATGAAATGAACAAGTAAATTTTAGCTGCGAATATTTTAGTTCTTGTTCTTTTTTCTCTTACTTTCTGTACAAGTTCGAGATCCAAAAAGTGCAATAAGAACTTCAAATAAATAAAAGGTCAAAAATATAATTTTGAATACTTTGACACGTCTAACCTACTTTTAATGTTAGTTTTTAATACTTTTTTAGTTGTTCAAAAACTGTTTTTCTATTTTTCGCATAATTAACCACTTTTTTTTATTGGCGGAGCATCCTGTATTTGCTGCGCCGTTAATTGCTTCTTTCTCCAAACAATAAAAGAATTGGAATTTTTATTCAAAACCTGTTTTAGCCAAAAGAATAATTCAAATTAAATCATTCGCCATAAAACCTCGAGATTGTTATTATCCCAAAACTGAATGGTAATCAACTTAAAATTTAATGTTTTTAGGCTGAACTTCAAAAGCTAAGCATACTAAGTAGTAGATGCACAAATGAAAGCAAAACGACCCAATCCATCTGGTCTAAAAATAGACCTTATGATTTTGTTTGAGTCGCCTCTAAGTTAACCACAAAATCATATTCAAGCGCAATCACGTCATTAAAACACACATTATAAACGCACGATTAACAGATATCAAATAAAAAGAAACAAGGACATATATGAACTAAGAAATCACAAGGTATAAAATCATGAATATCCCAATAAGTCAAAATGAATAAAATTACAAGTAAAAATTCCAAATCAATTTTATAAAATTCGAAAATCCCTAAAACATGAATAAAAATACAATAAAAGACTGTTTTTAATTAATGCAGATATACTTTTTATTGTACAAAAACACCACGTGCACTCCCTTTACCGTAAATAACTCCTACAATCTATTTGGCAAACTTACGTAATTTATTATAACTTAAAGTTTCAAAATTTACAACTTTCCTTTGTTGTGGTACATTTTCTGTTAATTTACATCCAAACGCGAAGTGCTCTGCGGAGCCAGGTGAATTAAAGCTATGCATAATGAATTTTTCTTTATACCAAGCCTACTAAGATACTCCGGAAATCTACCATGATTTGTTACAAACTGATTTGCATCTATATCATTATATATTGGCAATTTTTGAACTATTTTTATATTTTTCAGGGAGCCTTATTTCTTATTGAACTATTTTGTTGTTGCGATCGTTCATCAAGATAACATTTTTACATTACTCTTAATTGCATATTTCTTTGAACCGGATGTTTCTATAAAATTTTCATTTTCCACCATGGCCGCCTCCTTAAGCAGTACGTCCGTCCTCTCGTTGCCGGCAAAGCCCACATGAGCTTTAACTCAATGTAAAAAAATACAATGTTTCTGCTTTATATTTCTTAAATTTTCTTTATTTTCATCAGAATTTTTCTTTATTTGTTTCAGAAACCGGACCAGACAATGACTGTAACAAGGAAAGGCAATCTATATAAACATTAACACGAGTAGGACCACTTAAGTTTCTTTTAATCCATATCAAGGCTTTATTGAATGCACAGCATTCCGATTGAAAAACTGAGCTATAATAAATCAGTCCATATTTATCACTGTCAGTTTCAATTCCGTAGTAAAATACTACGAATGCTGATCCATAATTGTTATCCTTTACGGAGCCGTTAGTATAAATGTCTGTTTACACCAGTCTTTGGCTGGTATTTATCATAAGTGGTTACCAGGTTTATAGATGGATGTACACTATATACATTATAAACCTTAAACATATATTTTGTTAACAAGCCATCTCCACAGAGCTTAAAGTCCTGTCTCTGTGCTCTCATCAAAAACTTATCATAAAAAATACATAATAAATTAAAAACGGCGGCGTACCGGCCAAGACGCAGAGCACCTCGGTAAAAACTGTTCTAAAGCTTCTTGTCATCGTTATAGGCACCAGCCCGTCTTGATAGAATCTAATTCCAAACGAAATTTCTGCATTTTCCCTGCTCTGGAACCCACTCTCCAGTGTCGTGCATGGCTATAAGAGGAAAATGCATGTCTAGTACGGCCTCATCTTCTCACTTATAAAGGCATTGTAGATAATTTTTCTTTCCCGAAAATAACTCAAATAAACTTCCAGTATGTTTTTTGGAATTCTCAAATTCGCCAAAGCATTCAGCAGTGATATCCAATTAACCGAATAAAAAATGAGGAAATATCCAAAGAGACAAAGAAAACGTACTGAGTAGTTGTATAACATGACATAAAATTCTGAACTTCAAATAAAACTTCTTCCGTGCCCTTCCCAGGCTCAAAACCATACTGTCTACTACTCAGTCTGTTTTCTTTTACAAGACTATGCATTATCCGATTAACTAAGGAAAGATCTTTTCAAAAAAATTAGTAAAGTAATAGGCCGAGTCTTTGCATTTTCTTTGGGAATAAGTATAACTCTACCAATTTTCCGTGGCACTGGGAAGGGTTTTAACTTTACTCCAGTATTATACATGGCGAGAAAGAAATCAGGGTACAATTCAAACAATGTCTTCACCAGGACCTAATCCCCAGTCGTCCTTTAAAAGGTGGAGTATATAAGGTATTTCTCCTGCTTTCTTAGCTTGCCTTCGTGGTGTAGTGGTCAGCACGCTCGGCGCGTATTCAAGAGGTCCGTGTTTCAATTCCCTCGACGGCATTGCTCATTTTCACATCTCTTGCTTCTAAAGTACCTAATATCTCCACAACGTAACCTTTATTGCTTTAAAGTTAGAAACAAAACCGACGGCTGCTTTCACTGCATAGCTTTTATTTATTTGAATGATTTTCATTCTTTCAGAGGATGTTGAATTATTATTCAATCATTCTCTCAATTTGGTTGCACGAGAGAATGGAAAATATAGGTAAAATCCATTTTGTTTCACATGTAAAGTTGACTGGTATTGTTTTTTTTTTTTTTTTTTGCCGTTTTTTAAAAAATTTGTACAAATGAAG
>KK120097.1:109483-153572 GCA_000611955.2 Stegodyphus mimosarum | reverse complement strand
TTTTTTTTTTTTTTTTTTTAGGACAGTTATTTAAGAAATTGTAAATCAAATGAAGAGTTATGATTAAAAGCACTACGTGTAATAAGTTTTAGCTTCGAATTTTAAGCAAAACCACTCGACTTTTTATTTCTCCTCGCTATGTGAAGGAATGAAATATATGAGGTTTACTATGTTCTTTCTTTCCAGTTTCTTTAAAAGAGGTAAATCGTGATTTCCAAACAAAGATGTTCTTTTGCTAGCAGAAGGAAATGCATTGTACGTAAACAAATCGCTGTTATGTCATATTCTTAACTTAAGAAAAAAATGTACTTTCAGCAGACACACGAACATGACGGAGTGCATTGATAAGCACTTTGTTAGAAGCCGCCACTCCAAAGGCATTGTAAATATGAAAATTTTTCTCCTGCTACAGCTGATGCGAAATTTGCATTTCCAGTGCATTTTGCTCCAAAGGGGAAGTCCAGGAAGGAAAGGTAATATGACTTTTCGGGCCATCAAGGAGAAATGTCTTGCAATATTTTATTCAAATGCTCCTTGTGATTTAGAGTGCACTTTCAAAAGATATTTTCATATTTTCTGTCCTCCTCGCGAATCATTTTTGAAGGTCTTGAAAGATGCATACTGTGTCTATCGAAAGAAAATCCAGAAAATTGTTTTTAAAACTCGGAGAAGTATTATTGTTTCCAGTTAGTAAGTTTCTTTGATTATTATTTTTTTTTGTCGGATTCAGCAGTCGTTTCAAACTCAAATTGCATGTGAATGTAAACTGACTGCAAGATCGAAAAACAGCGACGAACCGGAATTTATTTAACAAACTAAAAAATATTTTAAATAAATTTTAAATTTCGGTTACTAAATATTTATTAAAGTAAAAATAATAACAAAATAAATGGTAATAATATCAGAAGTTGAAAAATTCAAATTTATATTAACTTTCCCTCTGAAATCTAATCTTTTCCCTGAAATGCATTTTACGTTATTAAAAGTCTTGATTTAGATTTTTGCAATCTCTAAAAGACCTACATTTGCACTGAGATCTTGCAAGATTTATCCTAAGTTTTTAACAGTTATCTTTAGTTTAAGCTACTTTCCTGTCCCTCCTAATTTCAGCTTACAATTTCCTACCAGAATGTGTTTTTAGAATCGCATTTAATGCAAATGAGTAAGAGTAGTATTTAAGCCGAAATTCACTGACTTCGAGAGAGAACCTCAGAGTTTCTGATTAGCGCGCGTTTCCCTTTTGGCTACGGCTCTCTAAGCTGTTATTACCCTTGGCCGTATTACAGGCCCTTGATAGTTCCCATAGCTAGGATATTTTGGAGCCAACTTCTTAGAATTTTAATACCTTCGGCTATATCTCTTTAGTTAAGCGTTAGTTAAATCTTAATTGTTATCATTTTGAGTTGAAACCCAAATGGGGACTTTGCTATACGCCCTGAAAAAGGAGCCATCTGTTAGTTCTTATTTTGAGCAATAAAGGGTAGTTAACCCTTCTTGAGTATACGTGTCTGTTCCTGAACTAAAGCGATTATTCGCTTAGCTGTTGACGAGGTTCTTACACATTTAGCTGTTAGATAAAAGGGTAGAACTGAACAAACTTCTTATAGAAAGTTAGTCCCATCTTTTGAAAAGAAAAAGCATTAAAAAATAGGCATGCTCATTTTCAAACGCGGAAGAAAAAAAAAGATAATCGGATTATTGTGTTGCCTATGTATAATTTCTTGTTAGCCTAAAGGGCAGTAGCCCAGAATAGCTATTAATTTCGTTTTGGCATTTTGTGTTAAAAAGGTTGTATCACTTTTCAAACTGCTGCCACCATATATTATCTCCCTGTATTATACATAAAGAAAGCCCGCGGACATCAAAAGGCGTGTAGTAATACGGCCGAGTGTAACAGCTTCAAGAGTGGCTTAGTCCGAAGGCAAACACGCTCTACTGAGAATTCCTAGTTCTCTCAATCGAAGTTGGTTGAACCTTCCTTAAATGCTACTTCTAACTTATTTGCATTCAATGCGATTCTAAAAACTCATTCTGGTAGGGAGTTGTAAGTGGAAACGAGAATGATAGGAAAGCATATCAAAAGTAAAATAACTGTTATAAAATTAAAACATACCTTAAATGTGCATGCATCTATAAATGGAAAAAAAATCCTCCTTTTGACGTAATAAAAAATCTAAAAGCTTTCAGACTTTTTAAATCTACTTTTTTCACTTTATTCGTATCTCATAATGAATTTTTTATTCACTAAAGACCATTGATCTAATTTCTCATATTAATAAGCTATCACAATCGCTACATTCTTTTAATTTGCCCCAGGTTTAATTCTCATATGTTGAACAGCCTGATTTTAAGAAGAGATTTTAGATGCTTTTACCCGCTCTGCTTGGAAATTTAAAACCAGATATAACAATACCTCGAAAAGTGTAGTTTCAATCACTTCAGGTTCACTACTGTTCGGTTCAAAAATTTCCAAACAAATTAAATTTTATTTGAGCAATAAAAATAATCTCTAATACATTAGTACACAAAATTATATTTAAAACATAATCTTTTCTTTTATACAGTCAGCTTTCTTTAAATGCAGTTTGGAATTATGCGAAAAGATACATTCTCCACGTTTTTCTGGGATTTCCTTTTATACATATTATTGTATTATTAATTTCTAATCGTCTACTTTAACTGAATTTGAGAAGAATTATAACACCAGAAACGTTATGGAAAAAACAGGCGACGCATAGGATGAATTAACGATAAAAAATGAGGGCAAGTAGGGATATATACTATCATTATACAAAGGATTTCATTCGTTTTAAACTTATTCTGATGATGTCCTGATAACTGAGTGGAAACTGCCGTTAACGTGATTGAGTACATCAAATAAAACGATAATGAACTAGATAATGAAACATATATTAGCACGGGTAAACGATAGGTTTATGAACAAAGGAAGAGCAAATCTTTGTTACAAAGAAAAAGATGAGGTGTAAAAGCCGAAAACGGAAAATATGTAGGTATCGATATTGTAACTTTTAGATTAAAAAAAACACAAATAATATAAAACATGCAATTTTTGAAATTATTCCTAAGATTTCTGTATTTATTCATCACCTTTTATTTACTGAAAACAGGGAAAATATTTTGGGAAAACAATTATTCTTTTTTGTGTGCATTTAGGTCCCCGATTAGTCCGATTTCAAATAGTCTGGTGTAATGGCGAAACCGATTAACCGATTATGTGACACATTCCTGCATTTCCTATACAGGTGTCGTGGAAAATAGGAGCAGTATTTTCCGGACCACGTCCTCTGGAAACAGATTCTTTGTATACCTTGGTACTTATAATAAATGTATGCCACTCCATACACCGTATCCACAGAAATCCTGACCCAAACCATTTATTTGTGCAACAATTGGTCGGAGATGTTTCCAGTCACAAAAATGTTTTAAATGACTCAAGATTTCAATTTTTTATATTCCTAACCAAAATTTGTTTTGTATAAAATAAGAAATCTAACATTTTACACGTTCGTCCGATCCCCTTCCTTGTGTATAAGAAAGTTTTGTACTAGTTATGGAAAATAAAATGTAAAAGTTTGACTTCTGTGAGACGAAGCTTGACTGAGATATTGAATTTCAAAATTTGCAGCCTTTGACGTCATTTTGAATTTACGTTCAGGAATCTGTTAATAAATAAATTAGGATAACTCCAGGACGACACTTTCACCTTAAATGCTTGTCACTAATCTTCTTGTAAAATTACATACTTAATATTCTTACGAAATTGCTTTACTTTAGAATTTCGTTTGGATTCACTAAAAATGTAGTAAGGTGCAAATCTTTTTCACTTTTTATTAATGCAAATAATATTACGATTTGGCTACATACTAATACTGTCCACCACCCGAATTCTGTAAGTACAATCATCTGCTCCTCAGGTAACCTTTTAATATCAGAAATCTTATTCTAAAGGATATTTTATTTTTAGTTACATATAAATGAAAGTATTTCACTGTTTCATTTGTATACGTTCCCCGACTCTGATGTTCAACTTTCGTAGCAAATATTTCGGTCAACTCTTCTTGTATGGGAGTCAAACGTTTTATGTTTTTATAACGAGAACAAAATTTTCCTAAATATGAGTATATGGACCACAGAAAATTATAAAAATTTATATTTCATAATGCTTACAGAATTGATTCATTTAAATTTAAAAATGACAAAACATGACTTTTTGGATGGCTTACAATAGTTCTCTAATAGGAAATCTGCATATCTTTGACTATAGGTTGCGGAAATAAAGGCCAGTAAGGACTTTTGTGGATACGGTGTATATTGGTATAATCAAAAGCTTATAATTTCATAACGAAGAACTGAATCCTAAAATTCTTTCACTTCCTTGAATAATTTTTAAGCTGCTCTTTGGCTTGTCGTCACACTTTTAAGAAGGATTAGAAATATGGTCATTATGGCAAACACTCGAGAGCTATCTCCTGAAGAGAGGAATGCCTTCTGAAGAACTATCTAAGAACTTCTTATTTATGTTACACAGGATAAAAGTCATGGTAACTCCCACAGAAAAAGACCGATTGCTGAGATTTGAACCTGTGTGGAATCGAACTGCCAGTGTTCATCGGTTTTACTGCTTTGCCTTTCGTGGAATGCCCTAGCTCGAAAGATTCTGATTCGGTGGTTCAAATGATGTAAAGTATTTTGTTGTTTCATTTAAATGATCAGTCAAAGGCTGAGCGAATACGATTGCTTAATACTGGCAGTTCGATCGAAGTTTAAAATCTAGACGAAAGGATAGGCCGCATGGGCGTTTTCGTGATTTTACTCTTGTATAACATGAGTATGATCCAGACAAAAAAAGACCTCGACCTCATTCCTCTTGTTAGCAGAGATAGCACTTGGTGGTTTGCATTATGAAATAATTCAATTTCAGTTCATTTAAATTCACAAAGAAATACTTTTGCTAATATTATTTGTTCGTACTGTTAAGAACATTTTCTTTACGCCATTTGGGACAGATAATGTATTTATATAAAATCAATAATTCCAGTTATCTATATATATAAAGAAGAAAGTCTGTTTGGTTGTTCGCTAATAATTCAATCGCTACTATAGCTATCGTCACCAAACTTTCTACAATTCTTTTCTGTGTCCTGGAAAAGATCGACATCCACCTTTTCCAAAAAAAGAATAGATAAATCGGAGATATTAATTGTTTCGTGATATCCGTCGAAATTAGTAGACTACTGTAGTTTCGCAACACAAGCTTTAATATACAGAATTATGTACAATTACAGAATAATTACAGTTACATAGTTTCGTAACGAGAACAGAAGAGAAAAGCTCTTTTCATGGTTGCCTAGACGATCTCAACTGCCGCGAGAGCGGCGTTGCCACAAAAGTTCAAAGAAATAAATGCTAGTGGTGAGAAAAACTTCAAATTCGTAAAACTCCCCGCCGATTGGATTCTTAATACAATACTTCTATCATTTATAAAACAATACAATGTAAAATTAAATGGAAGTTATACAGTAATAAGTACACTTAACAACAATAACATCAAATATATAGAAGAAACTTAAATACAATAATTAATACACAGGTAGCACACAAATATTTCGTACAGATCTTTTAAGTGTATTGCCTTGTGGCAAGCGTATATTCACAACTCTTATTCTCCCATCGCTTCCACTGAATATTTCTTCTACTCGTCCTGTTAACCACTTGGTGCCTGGTAGGTTTTCTTCCTTTGTCAGCACCAAGGTCCTAACCTTTACCTTGTTCTTATTGAACTGCCATTTATGGTGTTGTTGCAGATTATTTAAGTAATCCCTTTTCCAAAGTTTCCAGATCCTTTGAGAAAATTTGGAAACCCTTTCCCACTTGATAAGACTATTTTCATTGATATCTGTAAGTGGGGATTCTGCGATGGAAGTGATGGGAATCCCAATAAGAAATTGCCCTGGGGTTAGGGTTTCAAAGTTATCAAAATCAACTGACAGTGGAGTCAATGGTCTGTAGTTTAGAACTCCTTCAATTTCCGATAATACAGTAATGAATTCTTCCAAAGTGAGGCGAGAATTTCCAGCTATGCGTTTTAAATGATACTTAAAGGATTTTACGCCGGCTTCGTACAATCCTCCAAAGTTAGGAGATCCTGGAGGGTTTAAACGCCAATCAATATTTTCCTCCCTGAAATATTGAATCAATTGTTCATCTGGAGAACTTACGATTTTTAGAAGTCGTTTTAACTCGGCATCTGCGCCAACGAAATTTCGTCCATTGTCAGTGAAAATTTTAGAAGATTTAACCTCTCCTAAAGAAAAATCTTTTCAAACTAGCAATGAAACCTGCTGATGTTAAGTCACTCACAAAATCTAGATGTATTGCTTTAGTACAAAAACATACATAAATTGCTACATATATCTTATTCAATACAAACTTCCTCTGTCCTTTGAATTTCACGTACAAAAGTTCCGCAAAAATCTATACTGGTAACAGTAAATGGAGGCGACGATTCTATGTGTTTCTTAGGCAGTTGGCCCATCAACTGTTGTTCTAAACCTGGTTTGTTCTTTGTGCACGTGACACAATTGTGTATCACCAATCTTCACAATTTCCTGCCGTTTAACGGCCAATACTTCTGACGTATTAGGTACAACAAAGTCTGGGATACTGCATGTAAATATTTCAAGTGAAAATACTCTACGATCATGTAAGTTAAGGGATGTTTATATGAGAGGACAATAGGATGTTTAATGTTATCGTTAACGCTAGAATTTATTATTCGTCCTCCAACGCGAATAAGCCCATTTTTATCAAGAAAATAGTTAAGTTAATTTACTTTTACCTTTCACATTCTCACCTTTCATTAAGTCAGAAATTTCTTCCAAATACTCCCTTTGGGCAAATTTTAAAAGAATAAATTCTGAATTGTTCAACTCTTGACATTTCAGATACCCACATTTCTTATCTTTTGGGTTTCTACAGTTACAGATAAATCTGAAAACATAAGAAACTAGGCGAATAAGTTTAGAAAACTTATTAGTAATTTTAAGCAAATCATTATGAAACAAAACATTCTGTTAGTTACAGCAAAACATACAGGTCCTTCTCCTTCTACAGAGGAACCTTTTTTCAATTCTGAAATATAATATTCTTCACTAACAGAATTATACACTTAAATACTGAGACTTCATTTTTTCTTAAGAATTCAGGACCTGACCACCAGGTCTCATTTTTTAAAGGATCTTCTGTATTAACCCCTCGTTACAAGGTCAGCTATATCCAGTTTACCCGTGTGACCAAGCTTTAGGATTGCTAAGATTTCAATCTCTTTCACATGATTGGAAACAAACTGTTTCCACTTATGATGAGGTCCTTTAATCCAAAACAATGTGATCTAGGAATCTGTCCAAAAATGAACTGTAGGTGTTCCCTTTCGTTCTATAATTTGTTCTACTTCTTTCGCAAGTCTAGCTGCGAGCAATGCCCCCATGAGTTCAAGTTTTGGCAGAGTCAGTTTCTTTAATGGAGCAACACGACTCTTCGAAGCAATTAAGTTCACTGAGATTTTGTCAACATATTTAACCCTTAAGTATACTGTAGTTCCGTATGCCTGTTGGCTGGCATCGGAAAAGGCATGGATTTGAAGTTGGTTGACATCACCTAAGCTGCAGTCGAGGATCATCCTAGGGACTTGCAAGTTCGTATTATCACGTAACTCAAGCCTCCATCGAGTATACGTTTGAAGAAGGTCTGCTGGAAGTTCTTTATCCCACGAACACTTCCTAAGCCACAGTTCTTGGAATAGACATTTCAGTCTGATTGTGAGCAGCGTCAGAAGACCGAGTACATCGTACAATTTCCCGGCTGTTTTTAACAGAGTTCTTTTTGTAAAACTTTCTCTTTTATTAAATTCGAGCAAGTCTTTCACATCGATAGTGATGTAGTCTTGATGCACGTGCCACAGAAGACCGATAACCCTTTGTAGCTTGTCGGTCAGATTGGCCTCTGAATGAATGGGATGGGTTTTGAACCCCTTGTCTCCCCATGTTTGTACCAGTTCCTTGTTGTTGGAACTCCACTTACATAAATTCATTCCTGCGTCAGCCATAATGCGTTTGGCATCACGTTTGGCATTGTCGAGAGCTCCGACAAAATCGTCGACATGCAGACATTTATCGAGCATTTCCACCGTGGTGGGATGCAACTCTCGAAACTTTTCGATGTGTTCCTTGATGGTGGCGGACAGCAAGAAAGGACTGACGTTGACGCTAAACGGGACACGGCAAAATCGGAAAATTTCGATATTGTAATGTTCATTTGTACCTGGGTTTTACTTGGAGACAGAAATCGGGCTGCATTCCGATCCTTTTCATGCAAAGATATCTGCAAAATCGCCTTTTCGATATCTGCTAAGACGACCACAGAAACGGAAGAAGACAAGCATGTTGAATATCAGAGGATTAAGGCTCAGATAGAGTATAAACCAGAGGTCGGCAACCTATGACCCTTGGGTCACCGAGTGACCCATTTGGTAATTTCAAGTGACCCACTTTAGTTCCGAAAATAAAGTATAAGATATATAAACATTTTTTTCTTTTTCCCAAAAGGTTTTTGTCGCAAAGTTATGAACGTACCAAATTTGAATCCAGTATAACATATAAAAATATCAGTTAAAACCCCACCCCCGCCTAACTGGATATGGAATCGGTCGATAGTATGCGGAATGCAGCGACATTGTCTGAACAAATTGTACCATTCCTGGAGGCGCGTGTCGTTATCTCAGTTGTATGTCAGCTATAGTTATAGCACGTGTAGTACAGTAGCATAATAATATTGACCTAGTGACCTAGTGCAATAAATATTATTATTTAAAAAAATTACCATGAACAAACAAAAAGCAAAAAAGAGATTATTTCAAGATGTGTGGACAGAAACGTATGGGTGTATCGAAAATGGTGACAAATTGATATATACTTTATGTACAGATATAATTACCGCCAGGACTTATAATGTTGAGCGACACTTTTCTTCAAAACATAAAGATGTGAGTGAAATGGCAAATGAAGATCAATCTGAATACGTTGCTAAACGTGGATTAAATTTTGGAAAACAAAATAAATTCTTAAAGAGTTTTGTTACCAGCAACAATCACGTTACGTCTGACAGCTTTGTTACAGCTCTTAGAATTGGTACCAACGGAAAACCATTTAGAGACGGCGAGTTTTTAAAAAACGTATTCATAAATTGTTCCGAGCACTTATTTAATGACTTCCCAAATAAAAAACAAATAATTGAGAGAATCAAAGAAATGCCATTGTCAGCTAGAACAGTCCAGCGTCGCGTTGAAGATATGGTCAAGAATATTGATGAACAGGTCAAAAATGATTTGTTATCTTGTGACATAATTAGCATTGCAGTTGACGAAAGTACCGACATAAATAGTATTGGTAGGCTTGCAATAATTATTATATTTGCATCAATAAATAGCTCGAATGTCAATGAAGAACTATGTGTTCTTGCTTCAATGAATGACACCACCAAAGGCACTGATATTTTTCGTCAAGTACAAGAGTTACAAATTTCAAAAATGGGCAAATATTGTATTTAAATTGTACGTAAAGTAAATTGTAATTGTAAGTATAAGTAAATTGTTTTCCATAACAACTGACGGTGCTCCAAGTATGAGAGGAAAAACTGTTGGATTTGTAAAACTAATGGAAAATGAACTTGGCCGTTCACTTTTATCGTTTCATTGTATCATACATGAAGAAAATTTATTTGCAAAGGCATCTACACAACAACTTAAGGATGTAATGGAAAAAGTTGTTAAGATCGTACTCATGATAATAGCGCGATCAGCATTAATACACAGGCGCTTTAAAGCTTTTTTTGGAGGAAATTGATTCGAAATATGGAGATTTGTTATTACATTCTGAAATACGATGGTTAAGTCGGGGCAAAGTTCTTAATAGATTTGTAGAGTGTTTTGATGATATACAAATATTTCTTCACGAAATCGGTGAAAATGATCTCGAACTCAATGATAACCAATGGTTTTTAAGACGTTTGTTCTTAACAGACATAATGAACCATTATAATGATTTCAACCTACGACTCCAAGGAAATAACCACACAATTTTGAAAATGTATAAGGAATGGAAGAGTTTTACTTCAAAATTGATATTATTTGAAACTCACATAAAAACTAAAAAATTTCATTTCTTTCCCTTGTTAAAAAGGGAAAATGAAAAAGAAAATATCGATGAACGCAATGTAAATATGTTCGAAACTTGGATTTCGGTCATTAAAAATGAATATGAAAGTCGGTTTGAAAGTCTTAAAAAACATGGAGAAATGTTTACATTTATAATAAAGCCCGATGAAAGAGAAGAAAATATTATAAATTTGCAGTATTTTGAATATCTAAGAATTGACAATTTTAGTTTAGAAATGATTGATTTTAAAAATTCAGCATTATGGACGGATAAATTCAAGAAATTGCGGAATGATTTGGAAAATACAGAAGATAATCATTTTCTCGTGATATCAACATGTTGAGCATCACTTCCTACAAGGTTTTCATCATTAAAAAAATTGCCTTTTCCATTTTGTCCACTTATAAATGTGAGCAAATATTTTCACAAATGAAGTTTATTTTAAGCAAAACCAGGAGCAGGTTAATTATTGAAAATTCAGATGCTTGTGTTCGACTTAAAGCGACTAACTATAAACCAGACGTGACTAAATTGACTTCACAAGTTCAACATCAGGGGAGCCATTGATATCGTAGAGAAAGTTTATAAATAAAGTTTATTCAACTATGTTTGTAATTATTTTCTTAATAAAATATATCTTATTATTTACTAAAATGCTGTTTTAATACGAAAATATCTCTGACCCAAACGTCTCTTTAATACTCACATTTTGGTTGATTTTGACCCGCGGCAAAAAAAGGTTGCCGACCCCTGGTATAAACAGTCATTTAGAGAACGTTCACCCTCTTCATGTGCACTGGCATCAAAAATGATTCGCTTCTTAGAATTGACAGATTCTCTGTAAACCATTGAAAACGGTGAATAGAACAGGGGCTTGTCATCTTGTACCTTGTCATCTGGAACTCTGATTCTCATAATCATTCAATATCTCTCGGTAGTCGTTATAAAGCTCTGAACATTTCTCATATTTTCTATTCAAATGATCCAGTCGTCTACTGGCAAGTGTTATGACTTAATTCCTTGAAGTCGCGCTTCCATGGTAACCCAACTTCGTACCTTCCCTTCTTATGACACACAGAATTCTTAAAGAGTGTTATGACCCTAGCTTCCTCATCTGAGTGTACACTTTGGAGGAAACCAATTGGTTCTAACTCCCAAAACTGTCTTAAACCCTCAACACCACCATGTCTAAAATAACATTGAGAATTGCTTGGAGACATGGCGGGAATAGAACCTGTCACCATCCAACCGAAAACTGTTTCAATTAAGGTGATAGAACTACCCCTTAACTGGATTTGGTTTCCCCTTAATAATTCTTAAAATATGTCGCCTCCCAAAAGAAGTGATATTTTTTGAGGTAAATAAAATTTAGGATTAGCATACTTTATATTTTCTGCCAATTTTAAATTCTCGATATCTATTTTCTCAGCTGGAACATTCCCAACAATTTCTGGCAAAATTAAAAATTCGAGTTCCTTACTGTAGGATTTTTCGTCGTTAGTTAAGCGCGTATAAATGTTTTCCGTAATCTGAATTACTATATTTTTCAGTCCAATTAAATCTGCCCTACACCTCGATCTTTGAAAGCCTAATAATGAGATCTTTGAAAGCTGCGTCCTCAGTTATTAAATTCCGCATTGACGCTGAATCACATAAAGCATTTAATTTTAACCATTTCCAATTGGAATGGCTTAGATTAACTCTCACCGTGGAGAGAAGCACATTTTTGTTTGTATGAATAATTGAATAAAAACAAGAAGCATTTTGCGTTTTGCTAATTGAGCCATCTGGCACCAGTTATAATCGCAACACCTGGTTTCAAATTTCTTATCTTTTCACCCTTTGTCGGCCCCACTGTCAATAATAAATCGTACTCACTTTTGTTTTAATTTTTTGTTTTGTTTTTGCCTTTCGAAAGCGAAATTCGCTCTGTGTAACTTTTTTTTATTTATTTTTATTAAACGCATACAATCTCCCCGTGCATTACAAAAGTACAACACGGGGCTTACAGATGTAAGTTAAATACAACATTAAATATTACACTCATAATAAAACGAACAAAAACAAGGAACAGCAGTCTAGATTTCACAACTGATAAGTTACACTAGCCAAATCACAGCAAGCTCTTTTAAATCATCCTGCATGCATAATCTAGGACCATCAAAGGTAGGACACGAAAACATTAAATGTTCCACATCCTCAGGTACTCTTTTAGAACATTCACATAAATTATTTGATTTAAGATTAAAACGAAACAAATAATTTGCAAACTTACCGTGACCAGATAAAAACTGAGATACTTTAAAATTAGTAAAACAGAAAGACTCAGATTGCAGCCTGTAATTAACAGAAGGAAAGAACTTTTGAGTACACCTAGCATTACAAGATGAAATATATTCTTCATTCCACTTAGATACAAGCTTTTTAAAATAAAAGAACGTCCAATAACTCTTCGGAATGCCAATATTTAAGTCAATAGGTAAATTTAAAGCCTCTTTAGCTAAGAAATCGGCTCTTTCATTTCCGTAGACTCCATGATGACCGCGCATAAGCAAAACGAATATCAATTATCTTATCTCTTAGCGAACTAACAGTTAAAAGAGTTTCGATTACAAGTTTGTCGTTGCTAGTAGTACTGTTCAAAAGGTGGAGAGAAGAAAGAGAATCTGAACATATAAGATACCTTGAGAATGCAGACCGATCATCCTTGATCCACTTGACAACAAGATAAATACGGAGAAGTTCTGCTTGAAAAACTGTGCATTCATCTCGAATGAATACGATGCTTGAAATGGCAGACCTCAGATTGATCTTCAAAGAGAAGAAGTGCTAGACCAAACTTATTGTTCATTTTACTGCCGTCTGTAAAACAAACCATATGAAAAGACTCCAGAATAGTTTCTTTATACTGTAAAGTAGCAGGATGAAGAATATCGGAAAAGGGTACAATTCCATTTACGCAGTCCTCTAAAGTATTGGTTGCCAAAGCCCCGAGAATATTATTCCTATATTCAATTTCGAAATCAATAGGTGGAACTCCTGCAAAAATAAAAGTAGCCTCATAACTTAGTGTTCTGTAACCACTAATAATAAGAAGGAGAATTCTACGTTGAATCTTTCTCAGATTTCTTTTGTTAATCTTCTTTGAAAGAACATGTCCCCAAGCAAGAGAACCATACGAGATGAAAGGCACAATACACTGCTGATAAATCAGTTTCTTGACTTCATAGCTTACTCCAAAAGTGTTCTTAGCAATTCGGTGAAGACCGTTAATAATTTTTTAACATTTAGTAAATATAAATTCGATGTGCTTTTTCCATGTTAATTTTCGGTCAAGTATAACACCAAGGTACTTAACACTTTCTACAAATTCCAAGGGCGAGTCATCGAGTATCAAAGGTGTAATATTAAGTTCATCAAAGGTTTTGGAAACAATCATAGCTTTACTTTTTAAAGGATTAAAAGCGGGTTTATGGAAGATCGCCCAATGAAAGACAAAATCCAGCACAGTTTGTGCTCTCAAAAGAGTAGTAGTTAAAAGCTTTCCTTGAAAAATTAAAAGTAAGTCATCTGCAAATGCAATTTTTAAACAACCATCGAGGTGACTTAAAAGATCGTTCATTATAATGTTCCAAAGTGTGGGACCAGACACAGAGCCTTGAGAACAGCCTTTTTCCAGAGAATAAACTCTATACTCGCAATCAAGAAGAAGCTCAACAATCCTTCCACTTAAGAAACTTTTAAGCAGGCTATAGATATTATGGGGTATACCAGCATCTTTTAATATTTTTAAGATGGATGGCCACCAAGCATTGTCGAAAGCACTGAAATCCAGAAAAATAAGGACTGAAGTAAGCTTCCTTTGTTTTCCACACCGCAAGATATTATTAAGGCGAAGAAGGGCATCCTCAGTAGACTTCCGAGGTGTAAACCCGAAATGAGAATCGCTATAAAAACTCTTCTGTCTCAAAAACCAATTTAATCTATTGATGAAAAGAGTTTCAAGACATTTTCCGAAAGTAGGTAAAAGGCTAATGCATCTAATATTATCAAGATGAGGAGTCCGTGCATCTAAAGTTTTGGGGAACAAAACAACCCGAGCCTTCTTCCATTGTGTTAGAAAAACCCCAAAGGATAAACAATAGTTGAGGAGTCTAAGAAGAAAAGTGTTGTCAACCGCATGAAAGTACTGTATAATTTCATTAGGAAGAGAATCTGGACAAGGTGACTTGTTCTTCTTGAGAGTTTTAATAACAGTGTTAACTTCTGAAATGGAAAACTCACAGTCGGTAATTGAAATATACAGTCCCTCTGACTCATTACGCATAGCTCTATGAGAATTCCTATCATCACACACATTATCACTTGGAAAATTCTTTGTCATAATAGCAGAAATGGAGTTGCTCAATGACGAAGTAACATTTCCATCCGGATGTTTAATCCCTGAGACCTCAATTCTGTTCACAAAATTGGTCTTGACCCCATACTTATAATTTTTTTTCCAGACGTTGTGAACATTAATAGTTGAGAGAAAATTTTTCCATGAGTTAAGCTTGGCTTCAGCTAATTTAGCCATGTAACTATGCCGTAATTCAAAATATTTAATTTTATATATATCTTTAATAATGCTATTTTTCTCTCTCTGGAATCTACGCCTAGCAACATTAACGTGCTTCCTATAACAATCAATTTCCTTAGACCACCAAGGAACACTATTCTGCATACTTTTATTCATCGGAATCGATAATGAAGCACAATTAAAAATAACAGTTGAAAGACTATTTATAACAACATGCTTTACACTTTAAATGACTTTTCCTACATTTAGACATTGCATGACATCCAAGACAGTTATAACACAGATTAAACTTTCTAACGTAATTTAATCTCTCGTCTTCGTTTGATTCAATAAACATTTTACATCTGAAAATGGGGTGCGATTCGGTGCATCCTAACACACAATTATTTTTGTGATTTTTTACCATTAGAATTTTGAATTTGAGTTAATTCCCGTTTAAATTCATTTCCTCCCATACCTTTGTTTACGTTTTCCAAAGCTTGGCATCTTTCGTTTTAAATCCTGTAAATCTTTCCCAACTCGGTAATTCAGAACCTAATTCCATTTCGCATAACTTACCAGTATCAATATCTATTCGTTGAAGAATTACATATACTAAGATTGCTTCGCAAAGAGGGTTTGTGTGTAATTGTAACTGTTTTAAAGATCGCAAATTACTTTAGATTGTATCAAGCATCTGTCTTAAATTAGATGCGGATTCACATTTAACTTTAGAGCAATTAAATATTTCATTAATGTGACTCATAATAAGCAACCGTGCGTTTTCAAAACGTTTTTTCAATGCCTCAAATAAACTATTATATGTATCATTTACCGTTATTAGTTGTTTTGCATTACCCTTGAGTGCTGATTGCAAATAATATAATTTTTGCTGTTCTGACAACTGATCATTATTATCAATTAATGCTATAAATTGTGATTTGAATGATAGCCATTCAGCATATAAACCTGAGAACTCAGGAAGATTAATTGACGGCAATTTTACTTACAGTTGCCAAAGGACGGACTACTTTTAACATTTGCAATAGAATTTGGATTAAGAAGTTTTTAAAAGCTTACCTCGCATGTTTCGAGGTCAGTTTGCAATTCATCAAGGCTTGCTTCAAAGGTTAGCAAGTCAGCATCTGAAAGTCTGCTGTAGCATTCGTTGCGTAAATCTTCTAACTTAGAACGTAGTTTGTCCGCTGCTTGAAGCTTTTGAATAATATCTGCATTATCCACTAGCACATCATCTTCTAAGAATGATTTTATTCTCGTCATTTACGATTTGATATATCCCCGTTTTCAATTAAAGACTGTTAATTGCAAAAGTTCGACATAAGGCATGCTTTTTTCGTTATTCGTCTCGCCTTTCAGATTTTTGTTTTAAAACAGTTCAAACTCCATCAAGTCAACGTTGACCATGTTTCGTGATATCCGTCGAAATTAGTAGACTGGTGTAGTTTCGCAACATAAGCTTTAATATACAGAATTTTACAATTACAGAATAATTACAGTTACATAGTTTCGTATCGAGAACAGAAGAGAAAAGTTCTCTTCATGGTTGCCTATACCAAAGCTGTATGTAAGTAAAGCCAAAGAATATGTACTGTTAAGAAGAAAAACTTCGCAGAAGCAGAAGTGGCTCCCTTCCAACGAAAAGGGAAACAACTGCACATGCGTGAAATATCTGTCGCCAAAAAGCGCCAAAACTCGAAGCTGAATGTTGAAGTTGATTTGGACAGGTTCGACCTTTACGTTTAACAAGAGTTTAAACAAAGAATAGGTTCTTTGGTTTCAAGTAGCGATATGGACAATGGAAGTTCAACATCCAGTGAACGTGAAACTTCACCTAATATTTCATCATTTCCGAGTTTAAATTATCGCGACAAGTCAAAGAACAATTCATCTTAACCCGTGTTCCTCAATTTCTTATACACGTCGCGGAGGGGGAAAATGTCGGCTAGGTACTAAAGAACCGGCACATCACAGAGGGGGAAATTCTCGCCAACAGATTCCGTCGCCAAATCCGTTGGCGAATGTTCCCTTTTCTTTGTAGCGGCATTGCAGACAAAGTGGTTTACATTACGTCTACGTAGCCTTTCCTTCTTTACATAGAGGTTCTTTGGTAAAGCGTCGGCACTCCCATACTATAACATGACGCCAAATTGCAGCGCCAATCCACTGCAGTGGTGGCGATGTAAACTAAATCTCTTCCCCTCCTCCTTTCCCCTGCAATGACGTCATGGAGGTTGGAAGTAACATGGAAAGGCCGCAATGAGTTTTGACAGGATTGGATGTAAATATTTTGCAATTGCGTCGTAATTATATATATAAATGTATATATTTTCTATTTGTACAGTATTTCAGAGTCCTAAGTATACGAAAAGAATACATTTTTAAGCAAAGTTTATTGTTAACATTAAAATTATACATTATTTCTTCTTCACTTATAGAGCTTCTACCTAAAATACTTCTCAAATATGACATGATTTTTTAGCTTCTGAGGCATCTTTTAGATGAAAAAAAATCTAAGTCAATTTGTAATTAATGCTGAATTCGGTCTATTTCAAATTAGCGCTCTTTTTATTTTAATAGTGAAATACATTAAATAGTACTTAACTTTCTCTGAATATTTCTGAAAGGGAATAAAAAAAAAGATGTTTTAAAATATTATTTAAAACTTGTACCTGCGTTATTATAAAATATAGGGGAATAATTCTTTAATTATACTTATCCAGATTTTTTTTACCTTTTATTTCAACAATACATATCCTAAAACTCTTCTTTATTACTTCCTTAAGTACGCATCGTCTCAAGGAAGTGTAGAAATGTATTCCATCAGATTTCGACGAAATCTTACTCTTGAAATCCTTAATCCGCAGTATCGATACGCCATTAGAGAAAATTTTTAAAAAAATTGGTTCTGAAAAGAGCCTTTTGTAATTAAAAAGTACAAAATTAATAAGTTATAAATAACACAACCAATCGTGTAGAAATGTATTCCATCAGATTTCGACGAAATCTTACTCTTGCAATCCTTAATCCGCAGTATCGATACGCCATTAGAGAAAATTTTTTAAAAAAATTGGTTCTGAAAAGAGCCTTTTGTAATTAAAAAGTACAAAATTAATAAGTTATAAATAACACAACCAAAGCACGTTAGAAGCTAACAAGATTTCGGTAGAATCAAACAAACAACCAAATCAAAACAACCAATGACTGAAAAGAGAAGGAGCATGCGCAGTTTTACTGATTGTGTTTCCACATCGCCACCGCTACGAGCGCTGCGGTCGTTTCGAAGCGCAATTTCTCCCATTGAAGTGTCGACGCTTTACTTACATACAGCTTTGGCCTAGACGATCTCAACTGCCACGAGACCGGCGTTTCCACAAAACTTCAAAGAAATAAATGATAGTGGTGAGAAAAACTTCAAATTCCTAACATTAATTAAAATTCAGAAAAACGATAATTTTAGCCCTCATTTTTCGGAGTGGCAACAGTCCTACAAGCTGGAGATGAAAATCTGCTTATTTTGAAAGTTGTTGCCACTGCTCTCTTTCAAATCCTAGTGATTGTTAATAAAAAATTTCTAAGTTTTACGATGAAATAAAAATAGCATTGCCAAACATTAAATACGTTATTCCCGATAAAAAAAAATTCGTGGGAAGTCATTTCGACTATTACCATCTTCGTACGAATCTAATCAGTCGAAATATTAATTAAAAACTCTGAAAACGCTCATTTTGGAACTCATTTTTCCGAGTGGTAACAGTCTCGCGCTTTGGAGATAAAAATGCTTTTTTTCGAAAAGTGTTGCTACTGCTCTCTTTGAAATCGTAGGGTTTGTTAATAAAAAATTTGTAAGTTTCACAAAATCAATATATATATAAAGAAGAACGCTTGTTTATTTGTTCGCGTTATTGATTTCTGATCAATTATGATTCAATATTTTGCCACATTTAATCGACTAAAATTGAGTATAGGTGAAATATTGGATAGAATTTGAGTTTTTACGATTATTTTATTAGAACGACAAAAATCATTAAAAATTGCGTGGCATTGTTGTTGATATAAAGAGAGAGAATTAATTTATTTTTCTATAGACATTTTTTATGTGAGTTCCATATCGCATCAGACTGAAAAATGTATGAGTATGAATCTTATTTTTTGCATCGTTATTAGAGAAGGATTGCAGCGGTATCGTTATCTCTGTTGTTAGATTCATTACTCTCAATTTAACTTAACTGGCATCGGGTACTTCCGCTAGTTGTTACTATTTTTAAAGGTAATGCTGACAAATAACTTGAACAGTTCAACGTACTGCATTCAACATTTAATTTAGAATCATATAGATTTAACTAATATTGTTACCATTTATTTAATGTGTCTAAGAGACTGAAAATCGTCTACACAGGCACTCGGAATTGTATGCAAAGTTTTAAAATTTTAAATAATCGATATAGCTTAAAAGAACAAATTTATCCCTAAGCCCTAAAAAATGAATCTTTTCATATATGTATATGTACACTGTACATTACAGCATAACTCATTATATTGAGCACTGCAGTCATTAAGTTTATTACACAGTCATTAATCATATATATATGACATAAAAAAGAACCTGTCATAACTCTAGTCACGAATTTTAGGACTTTCACTTTAACCAACCTATTTTTTTCCTTTTTGAAGCAGAATTCTTTTCTTCATACATTTCGCTGAATTCTATACTTTTCCTAGAAGTATTATCCACTCTACTTTTTTATTTTATTGATGCTATAAAGCAATTATTTTCTGGTTAACACTTTTCTGCCTTAAAAGCTGATACTTTAATTTGTGCGCATATTGTTTTCTTCTTCTTCAGAGACTCCACAGCCTACGTTGGGCTCTAGTCTTCTTTAAAATTTCATTCCAGGCTGTCTTACTTTTGGCTTTAGTCCTCCAGTTAATGAACTTATGTTAGATAAGTCTTTCTCCAAACAGTCTAGCATATATTGCATTATTTGCGCTATTTGAAGTAAACTAATTTAATTTAGGCTTTTTTAAATAATATTATGGATAAATAATGGTACAAGAACTCATATTTCTGATTTGCATTAATTTATTAAATTTAAGAACAAGAAATATGTTCTGGCTTTTAAATTTCAGCGATTATGAAAAGAACGTAAACTGATATTTTAAAGTACAACAACCTTCAACAAAATCTGTCCATTTAGATTTTGTTCAAATATATGAATAGTAGAAAACTTTTTAACTTAATGCGTGACCAAAAAGTAGTAAACTTGCAGTATTTTTAACATTTCTGCTTTCAGATTCCAGTGCCAAAATAATTGCATTTTCACTTTTGATTACCCTGTCTATAAAATTTAAATTGCATTTTGCCTGTCTCAAACAATTGCTCATTTAAAGTAACGGCGCTTGATAGGTTGTATAGAATAACCACTTTCTCCCATATGTGCTCTCGTTGTATAATTGGTTAGCACATCCAACTAGAAAGTAATGCAAATCTCATTAAGGTCACACTTGTGTTTTCTTGTCCGAATTGTTTAATAGTATCTACAATGGCACTTGAATTAAAGAATAGTGAAAGGTAATTTATCTCCATCTGGATTTGCACACCTCAGTCTCATGCCTTGTTTCAGTCATTTTTTCAGTGGGAGAGAATATAAGGAATTACTGCGATTTCCACCGTTTATGGTGAAAATGTTTAACACGTCCATCAAACAAGAAACAGATTTAAGGCAATTGTTCGGGGCAATTGTTTAATCCCGGGAAAGCATAGTTGGTTCATTACTCGAATATGGTAGAGACAGACAGAGGCCATCTGAATAAGGGAAGGATGCCTCTGCAAAGAACTTTCTGACGGAAATTGGTCTTGTCCACGTTACACATGGAGATAATTAACCATACAGCTAGCCTATCGCTCCTAGGTTCGAGCACAGGACGAACTACCAGGATTTAGCATTCTTTATCCATTCAACCACCGATGGGACGGCAACGACACAGCTGATTTTTCTTGTCTCTTGCTCTGAGAAACCTTAAATTCTCCAAAAAAATTTATTAAACTTCCGAGGCTATGTGAAATTAATGGGGAAAATGATTAAACTAATTTTCTATAATAGCGATTTTGAAAATGAAAGGAAAGAAAATTATTTAAAAGCTTAGACATATTTATAAAACATTTATTCTCTTACATCTAAAGATTTGAATTAAAGAAAAACTTTAGCTTATCTTTCACAAAACTTCAGTTTGTAGTGATACTGAAGACAATGTTCAAACGCTTCCTGCTCAGTTGAAGACACTCTGTGGCATTTACTGTCTTTCATGTACAGGATATTCCAGCTCTTTTAAGGTCACGATTTTTGAAAAATAGTATAACAAAGCCCCAAAATTGTGCCACTTCCATTTCTGAGTAATCAATAATTAAGAAATTTTGCAAAAATTGCGAAATCTAATATTTTATACGTTCTTCCGATTTCTTCACATATATTCAGAAAAATTTTGTACTCTTCGTAAAAAATTAAACACAAAAAGAAAAAATGCAACAAAACTTACCGAGTTATTTCATTTCAAAATATGGATTTTTCATGTCTTTTTCAATTTACATTTAGGGGCCAACATCAATAATTAAGAAATTTTAGAGAAATAGAGAACTCCGACATTGGATTCTGAGGACCCAATGATTGACCACTAGGATGTATTTAGCGACTGTGATAGAGAAACTTTACTTTGATATGTTGTCTTCAAGAAATAAAAGGTGATATAAAATTAGTTTAGTTATAATATCCCTTTGCGAATCTGATGACCTTGTGGCAAGTTGTCCATGTGTAAATATGAGGCTTCTGCAGTGAGCCAACGCATGCCGTAGGAGCTCTCTACAAAGGGTAATATGCCTTGAACATAAAAAGACTTAGAACCATTCTGATGTACAAGTCTTTACATACCGAGATATAAAAAAACATAAACGAAAATCATGCTTTAACTCCCCAAAGTAGATACCTTTATTCATCCTTCATTTATTGTAATAACAAGTTGCAAAATATTAAAAAAATACACCTACTTTAATTTCATAACCTTTCGTATCAGCTTTGTTATTTTTGAAGAAGTATTGTAAGGTATCTTTTCCGTTCCCAACGCTTGCCTCCGTGATGTAATTGGAAGCACCTCTGGCTAGTAAGCGGAAGATTTGGAGCTCGAATCCCGGCAACGGCTATCCTTTTTTCCAATTTTTTGCTTCGGCGAACCTATTGGCTCTTGAGCACGTAATACCTCGTTAAAAATAGCCACCTGCCAATATTTTAGAATGTATAGTTCTTCAGAAACATACTTTATCGTTGGAAGGGGGAAAATGTATGCGATTCAAAGACAACCTCAATTATGTAAAATCGTGGAATTACAAATATCAACTAATAACTTGATATTTACGTAACATGCATAAATGCGGCAAAGTTTAATTGATAAATTTCTCCGAATAAAAAAAAGATATTGTAATAATTAAATAAAATAATAGACTGTTACTAATAATACGGATCTTCTGCTTGCTATGGGAAATGCGATAATTCCTTATATTCTCAGCTATTTATAAAGCAAATGAAATAGTACACGACTCTGTCGACCAAATCCAGGTGGCGACGAGTTATTGCCGACCAGATTTTATTCTACTTTCTTGACGGAAATTACTAGTTTTTCTGGTAAAGAAAGTGAAAAAAACTCAACTACGACTTCTTCAGGATATGAACTTCGTGTTTTCCACATACTAATTAAGCATGTTAAATACTTCAGCATATAATGGGGGAGGGTAATATGCAACGAATTATATTTTACATGCTACATTATAATTTTACAGAGCATTTCTTTTTGTCTTTTCGCTTGCTTATCTGTTTGTTACTGCTTATTATAATACACTATATTTAAACTATATTTAAGACTGTACGATATTTTAAATATTATATTTACACTGCATTTTAAACTGGAAGAAAACCCTGCATTTTATACACATATTTTTAATTACGCTTATCCAAGTTTTATGAAAACTTATATTGTGTTTTTTACGTGTTTCGAAAGGACTTTTTTCTTTTTTTAATTTAATATGTTTTGTTTATTTTTACTTCCTTATTATCAACTTTTACTGCCATCGAATCAATTAAGCGTGAAACGTTCTTGCAATATTTGCATATTTCTTCGGTGAAATTTAATCATAGTTGAAAAAAATAGTGCTAATTCATTGTTTTTAAGCGATATTTGGATACACTTTTACTTACTAATTTTGAATTACCATAATTATGCTTCAGGTTATCCTTTTTCTTCCCCTTGGGTAGCTTTTTTTTTCTTTTCCTACTTGAAATTTCTTAGAAGTATTTTTTTTTTCTACTGAACTTTAAAGTATTCAAATTCATTATAAAACAAGTTTACATTAGCATTTTTTGCCTCTTTCGATATGATGTTTTCATTTTTGACGCGATGGTATGAGAATCTCCATTACAATGTTTTAAACTTTCAAGTTTTAAGAACTTTAAACTCAAATTCTTTCTTTTTGAAAAAATATTAATTAACATTATATAAGAATAAATGACGCGTTCCTCTTCGCCCGAATTGTTAAAGAAACTGAAAACTTTTATATATTTTCTGCAAAAAGAGTTTTAAAAAAAATGCATTGTTACTTAAGTTAATAAAGTGAAAAACTCTAAAACTTCTGTAAGCATTGAGCGATATCTTTTTTGCACTTTATTCTGAGCAAATAAATAATTAATTTAAGGGAAAATAAAAACCAGATTTGATGCCACATAAGGAATGTTTCTTTTATACTACCCAAGTTCCAAGTTACATTATACCATTTTTGCATGGTATTATTGCTTTCGAGGAGAAAAGTAGCAAAATGTGAGAATATCCAGAGTGTCCGTAAAAATTCTTATCCCGCCTTTATTTTCATAACTATTGGTCGTAGACAAATACTTCCAGGTACAAAAGTTTTAAATGACACAAATATTCTGGTTTTTGTACTTTGAGATATAAACAAATCAATTTGGTAAAAATTACGAAATCTAATATTTTATACGTTCTTCCGATTTCTTCATTTATATTCAGAAAACTTTTGTACTCTTCGTAAAATAATTAAATGCAGAAAGGAAGCGTGCAACAAAACTTACCGAGTTATTCATTTCAAAATATGGATTTTTCATGTCTTTTACAATTTACATTGATGGGTCAGTTAATAAATAAAGTTAGGAAAAAAAACAAAATCTGAAATGTTTCAAATTTTAAATTACGTCCAAAGGGACTTTTTTTAACATTTTGTGTGTTACTTTTATTTACTAAATATCATGTTCTTCGCCCTTGAACCATAAAATTCAGTTAAAGAACAATATCGCAAAATAATTTTAAACTGAGCATATCTTTAAATTTTTTTTCTGTGCAGCGCTGCCATTGCTCGCTTTGAAATCCTTGAGTTTGCTAATCAAAAATTTCTTTAAAGTTTTACAAAATATGAAATCGATAATAAGACAAATTCCAAATTTTAAATTTGGGCTCCCAGGTCTCTATTTTCGCAGCAGGATTACGTCATTCAAAATTCGGTGGCTCTAGATACCATCGTTTTATCACAATGCAAGAAACATACATACATTTATGCAGATTCTTCATTATTTAATTTCTTTAAATATAATACAGAGCTGCAATACTTGTGGTAACAGTTTGAAAAGTGATTCAGACATTTAATGTTTCCTACGCAAAATCGCAAAACGAAAACAATAGTCCTTCAGGGACGAAGCACCTTTGGACAAATGATTCGAGGTTGCGTTTTTCCTTTTAAATGTTGTTCAGTGATATACTTTTGTAATTTACATAGTGTCTTTAATTTATAATTCTGTTACATATGATATTCCAAAAGACTGAAATTTGTGATTTTTCACATATATGACATGTGATGTGAAATTTTTCACACAAGTAATTCATACGTTTTCAAAGTTTACGTTATTAATGTTCTCATGAAGTTTTAATACTTTAAACGTCATAATCTGATAATCGTAAAAGAATTTATTAAATGACAAATATTTTTCGTATTTAATACAGCAGAAACTGCTTAGTCTGATTACGATTAATGTTATCATTCGGATATTAGCATTATCGAATTGTCGAAGTCCGGCTTGCTTGCACACGAAAACATGGAAATACATCGCTTATTGTGATCAACAATTCGATTAATATTGTTAAGGATTTTGTATTTATTTAGAATTGTAATTAAAATTGTTTTATTTTCTCTTGCAACGCAGACGAATTTGAAGAGAAAGCTACGTCGGAAAAGTAAAAATGTAAGAGCGCGTGCATTTAATATTTAATAAATAAATATGTCGTAATTGCTGTTTCCATCCAAAAGAATCTAAAAAACAGATTTTACCAGAATGTTCTCGTGAATAATTAAAAAGCTTATAAGAGTCGAATTAAAGCACCTCAGCTCAGTTTACTTCATGCTGTTATTGATTGTAGCGAATTCGCTGTGAGACTGAATTAGTTTATCTGTACTTTGAGTTCTATCCAACGGTACTAGTAGTTAGAAATATAAGTGCTGTCAGATACTGTGATATTGTTCGAATATCTCTGAGGAAATATTTCAGCATTTTGTTTTATATCTTGTAAAAAGAATAAATCTTTTTTAACGACTTGGGCATTCAATCCATTACGAACCCGTACGCAACAATATTACCAAAATATTGTTAATAATCTTTTTAACTGAAGTAAATTTCCGAAATAAAGTCAAAATCTATACTAATAAAATCTGTTTATGTCTACGTATTTGCTTTTTGTTTGTTTGTGACATCATCATCTCCGGAACAACAGGGAGTTGAGTTTCAAGATAGGTATCCTCGGATTCCAAAAAAAAGAAAAAATCGTACGAAGCCATTTCGACCATTCTCATCTTCGTACGACTTTAATCAGCCGAGATATTAATTAAAAACTCTGAAAATGCTAATTTTGGCACTTATTGTTCCGACTGGCAACAGTGTCGCGCGCTGGAAATAAAAATCTGCTTTATTTCGAAAATTGTTGCCACTGCTTCTTTTCGGATCATAAATGTTTTATTAAAAAATGTGTAACTTTACAAAATAGGAAATAAAAATACCATTTCCAAACATTAAATATATTATTATTATATAAGGTCATATTCTGACACTGACGAAAGCATGCGAATGCATGTGACGTCATTTTATGTTGAAAATCTTTCGTTAATGACAACATTTTAAATAAACAGCTGCTGTTGGCAACTTTTTTATTTCAGGTTAGGATGACTGACACGGTGTGCTATTGCTAAGCTAATTCTTTTATTATTGAGAAATAATTTTTATATTACAGTAGATTTAAATTGTGACACCATACGATTAAACTGAAGCGTCAAAAGGTTTTGTTTCCTAGTTTGGCAACAAAAAAATAATTTACGGATTAGTTGTTGCTTGTGAAAAATGAACTGATTTCATTCATAATGAAATGTGTGTCCTTTCAGGTTCAATATTGAAGTATATTGTCCTTTCAGGCTTACACTGAACTTAAAAATTTTGCTTTGGCCGCAGTCCGCTAGTATACTATAGAAATTGCCTTGTGTCAGACAAATATAGCCAAGTAAGGGATTGTATCACCAATCAGCTTGCTTTAGATTTAAAATTATACGAAAAAGCAGTTCAGTTTAGCTAAGATTTTGAATAACTTTAACAATTTTAAGAATAATCAGATGCAAGTCCGTTGCTTTTTAACCTAAGTTAAAATTTTTCATTTCCATGTTCTTTTTCAATCAAGGATACCCGCCGAGTGTTAAAATTAGGGGTATAGCATCGATCAAGTAATTTCAAGAAATATTATAAACAGTCCCTAAACGAACTCTGGCTTAAAGATATTATGAACAGTTCACATGCAAATTTCTCCATTTTCCTAATTAGAAGTCTGTGGAGGTACTTCTTTTCTTGTCCTATTTATATTAAATAAATTAAAATCTGTTGCTGTTTCGAAGATGTTATATCTGAATGTTGTTGGCTATCATTCAGTTAATATTCTTAAAATAGCCGTGAACAAACGTCATCACATTAAACGGCGCCTACTATAAGTGGGAATAAAATTACTAGCTGACTACGTTCCGATCCTAAAGCCTGCTTGTGTTTTCTAGAACAAGAATTCTATAAAATTCTGTGACTGAGATCTCCATTTTTAAAAACAATTATAATGATAACTGTTTTTCGCAAATAATAAGCATAAAATTTTTCATCTCTTAATCCCTTAACATTAGAAACCTTATTCTACTTTATTATTAGCGAATACCCTTCTTTAGTAATCATGAGTAATTCAAGAAGAGATACTGAATTGCTAGAGAGAACTGTTAGTATCTTGCTCTGTTACAAGCTCTGGCAAGTCCATAACGTTTTTGACACCGATAAAGGCAATTATTTATACGTCAAATTGACGGTGATCGTAATTCTAGTGTTAAGACTGTTTTAAGTTAAACTAACGTTATTTTAAGAAATACTTGGTTTCCTGTATACCTCAAGGCGGGCATTCGTAAATATAGGTACATAAAAGTGTCCGCAAACCTAGTGTTAAGAAATGTTTATTTAATAAGGTAATTTGTAACTTCATATTCAGCTCTCACTAAATGGTTGCAAGGCCAGTAGCCTAAAGTAGTTACTAAAAATAGAAAACATACGTAATGATTTTAATGTATTCGGCTAATACAATGTTACGGTTTTAACTAGTAATTAATAACAGTAAATATGAAGAACTGCATTTACGCTTTTAAATCGCTTAGTTTATTAATCGATAGCAGATAGATTAAATTAAAAGAAAATTAAATAGCGTTTTGTCAAACTGCAATAGACGGGCTTGTGAAAGATGAAAATATTTTGTTTCGCGCAGTGACAACACATTTCTTTTAAAACAATGAGATTTACAATTACTTTTCAAAAACAAATACCTTACATTTCGCTTAGTGGCAACGAATTGCATTTAAAAGGTTCAATTTCTTAATAACAAATTCTTTATATTCGCACAAAATATGGAATATATTAAAAGCAAAAGAATTCGAAAATCAACATTTTGGTTTCAGTGTGCATGTGCTTGGATGGAGAACTACATGTGGGCAAAATCTGGCGGCTCTAGGTGCCGCCGTTTCTCCCACAGTGTGAGGAACTTTCATACATACATACATACCGATTCCTTTTGTTATTTAATAAAAGAAATAGAGATTAGATATCCCGGTTAAGATTATACTAAATGTCAAATTAGAAGTTGTTCGGAACATATGTTGTCTTACACGCATTTCAGGTTAACTTTCAGTACGAGATTATTTTTTCCTTCCGATGGAAACTAGTTGGCAAATCTAAAAAGAACATTTTCTCTTTTCTTTGATCACTACGATGTGTCATTACTGTAATTTACTTCTGAAGTTTATAAAAAGTAGATAAAGAATTTATTGCTTCCTCAAAACTGTTTCTACTCTATTCATCATACATACGACAAGAGTCTGAGCCTCTACAGCCGACACACCATTCCGAACTTACTCATTTCCTTTTTATTGTGTGTCTTTTTTTATTGTACGAGTTCTGCTAGCAATAATAATAAATAAAATCATATTTTCTAAAGAGGTAGAGGGAGAAGGTCGGAAATCCTACTCTCGAGAACCGTTTTATCAAAAATCTAAAAATGAAACCTTCATGGAACTCAGCCAAATGAAAAATCAGATTGTTATCAAAAAACAAGAAAAGCCGCAAGCAGTCAGAAAAATGGTCTTCTGGAACTTCTTCCGAGTACTAGAATTACCAATAGATGGAGGTACGCGCTGTAACTCGCGATGAAGATATTACTCTCATTATCGTTATCATTTTTGTGTGCTGCCATCGGCTGGATAATAATGCAATCGTAAATATCTGTTGTATGTGTTTGTAGATACAAAATACTGACGCTTTTTTCCCTTCCGAACTCTTTTCTGACTATGTATTAATGGTCGACAAGGGAAACGTATAAATTTATGACGAAAATAAAACAAAAATGACTAAGTTTTAAAGAAATATTAAAAAAAGAATAGTTTATCGGAGACCTGACACTTTGGGGGAAAATATTTTAAGCTTCTTCCCATATTTCAAATCGCTAAATTTATCCACAGTGGAATATTATTTTGTTCTTTAACTGATACAGATTTCTTATAAACGCAACTTCATTTCCTTTCCCTCTGCTATAAGATGATGCCTCGATGTTTTAAATTAAGTGCTAATCCTCTAAGAATCCAGCGAATGCCAGTTTGAAAGAATTCACAAAATAACTGGGTTTAGTTATAGTCCAAAATAAAATTTAGTTGTTCCCAATAGTTGACCTGATTTTAGATGAGCATAATTCAGTATTAATTAATCATGCACTAATTTGCTACAGAGAAAATGAAAAATGAAATCTCCGATTCCTAGAATATTCACGTAGAGTACGTATGTTTTTACGAAAGCAAAGAAAAGTATTTTAAAGAAGGTATTTTCTGTCTTTATCTTTTCTCCCCTTTGAAGGAATTTCTTCCTATTGGAATGGTCGCATTGTACCTATTGATTTCATATTTCGTAGTTGTTTCGCTGTGTTAAGGGATTTTTATGCCCTCTAACTTTCTCTTGCATAATATACTAAGCAAAATAAGTGAAAAGGTTCAATGTAATAATAAGCGAACTTTCGTAAACGCAGGGAAATTCCTTCCTTCTTATTTCAGTTTATCCGAAATTTTGTTAAATATATCTACACTAGTTCTGCGATTAAACTGAACTGAATTTTCTCTGTTTTGCTCTGTTTGATATGAAAAATAAAACTGCTCGTAAATTTAAATTTTGTGTAAATACCAACAGTATTCGTAACATGATAAATGAAATTTAAAAGACTGAGTGGCTGATTTTGCCTCTATCAGCATTAATTGTACAAGTATTCAAGCTTTGTCTGGTGCTAGGATGAATTAATAATTGATTAGCCAAATGTACTTACTGATTATACTTGTAAACAAATTATTGTACGGACATTATGCATCAATCAAGCAAAACTGAATCATGACTCTGAAATATAAATTTTTCGCCAACGCTATCTGAAAAACTTTCCATATAAGTATTTCAAACCTTAAATCTGATGAACTTGTAATTTTTATTGTGTTCATTTCATTATTTTACATGCACTGCAATATTTAACCATATATTACTTAATACGTAAATATTATAGGCTACTTTCGAATGCATGTAATTCTAATTTACGTTCATAAACACATTTTTTTTAATTTGGTGTTCAACAGCATGCCCTGTATGAAGACTTTTAGGGCATTAGGATTTTTTTTTAAGCAGGAATCATGAAAAATGAGCAATGTCCCTTCCAGGACTTGAACCACAGACCTCTCGAATACCCGTCGAGTGTGCTGCCATTACACCACGAAGGCATGCTAAGCGGGTTGGAGAAATGCTTTATATACTCTCCCTTTTAAAGGGTGACTGGGGATCAGGGGACCCAGTCGCCAAATCCTGGTGGTGAAATCATCCACAGCCTTTTAGTTCGGAGGCCAATAAAGGCATTTTTGAAACAAGAAACATGAAAAATGAGCAATGCCCTCGCTGGGCCTCGAACTTGGACCTCTCGAATTCGCGCTAAGTGTGCTACCGTTACACCACGAAGCCATGCTAAGAAGGCAGGAGAATTACTTTATAAACTCAGGATACGCCCCTGCTGCTAGCCTATACTTCCTTTTCCTTTCGGTCCTAGTTTAATTGATGAATAAAATAAATAAGAAGCCGACAACAATTTAAAATGAATAATGAATTGGTATGATTGCAGTTTCGTAAAATAAGGGATTATTCTTAAACGGATTATTACATCCATGGAAGAGTATTTATTAAAATGCAAACTGTGTAATCCATTTCAGAAATTAAATTGCTACCCAAAGTTAATTTCTTTTATCATTTGATAGCATAAAGGAAATCGCTTGTTTTTTAATTTTGCTTCCAGAAGATTAAGTTCCTCGGTGATTTTCTTTCCTTGCATGCAAATTATTTTCTTTTGCTTGTAGGAGATTATGTTCTTGATTGCTCTTCTTTCATTATTACGCAAATGGCTCTGTTGAAATTAATGTCATGTTATGCATTTTGTAAGAATGCTCCAGTTTGACATGATTGTTTCTTCCCTGAGCTAGGACAACCGGTTATTTCTTTTGCCGTGGGTTGCCTCCGTCTCTGGTGCCACTATTCTAGAGTTGACGGTCTCGATTTACTTTGCTCCCGATGCGGTAAGATGTCTTCATTAACTTTCATTCATTAAGCATTTATTTAAAATTTCTTCGGCAAGCATAGAATTGAATTTCTTTTTCTCTTTTAGGTAGAAAACCCCAGCGTAGCTATTTTTTTTGTAGCAGATATCATGTTTTGTGCTCTTAGCGTAAGTTGAAATTTGAAATTCATGTCATGTTTTTCAGCGTTCTCTTTAGATAAATGTTCATGCTTTTATATATACTCCGTATCCACAGAAATTCTTATCCGACCCTTATATTCGCAACCATTTCTGATTACAGAAATGTTTTAAATGAAAAAAACTTTTACGTTCCGTACTTTTAAGTTTTCAAAAATTAGCTTTCTATAAAATAAATTTTACTCATTTCCTGTACTTTATTTAGGAAACCTTTATAAAAATAAAACACAAAAGTGGTAAAAATAAGGTACAACCTGTACAACCAAAACTCACAGAGATAACTAATTTCAAAATATACGGTCCTTTACGTCATTTTCAATTTTCATTGATAACCTGGTTAATAATTAAATTAGGATAATTCGAGATTGCTGCTTTTTCCATTTAAATGCCATTCAGTGATATTCTTTTGTTACTGTATGCCGAAAGAATTATTACCCAATTATAGAGTAAAATTTTAAAATCTAAAAATGCGTTATTAATATTCTTATGAAGTTTTGATACTTTAGAATCATAATCAGGTAATTATATAAAACATTCATTAAAGTAGGAATGATTATCCTTTTAAATTAATGTGAATAATATTATGAATTAGTTACGTGCCATACATAAGTCTGGTACATGAATTCTAATGTACGAATTCTGTCAGATTCTGTGAGTAAGATTTCCTATTTGAAAGTAAATTTACATTGATCAGTATTTTTCACAATAATCTACACATAAGTGCTCGCCACATAGTTTTTTAAGATCAAAAGCCTTTTTTCTAAAAGAAATTTTATTTTTAGTCACGTGCAAATGAGAAATTTCGCTCTTCGATTTATTCACTGCCCCTGAATATAATTCCCGAATTCTGTATCAGAAATCTCGGGAAATTTTTATTCTGGGCAGCTCAAATATTTTGTAGTTTACTTTTTATAACGAGTACAAAAAATTTCTAATCGTACATGTATCGAGCAGAGAAATATTCAAAGAGATAGATTTCGTAATTATTTTTACAAAGTTGATTTCTTTAAATTTAAATTGAGGAAACATGAATAATAGAGTTATTTAAAACATTTTGCAATTCGGAGTTATATATATATAATATTATTTTAAAAAAAATAATAATTTTTAAAACCTTTAGAATCAAAATATTTGAATTTAGCATTTGATAAGGCCTTTCTGGTCCATATAATTGGTAAAAGGTTTTACTTGTTGCAATAAATAAAGCACAAAACATTTGTTTCCCTAGTAGCAAAACTGATCAAGATATTTAATTTCAAATATGGAATTTTTTAGACTTTTCACACGTAGAAAATCATCTCTTTGGACTTCCTTGAGGTGAGGGGTAAGAAATAAATGGAATAAATCGAGATTGAATTTTTCCATTTTAGTTCATTCAGTGATATTTCTTTGTGATTAACTAGTCTGTAGTATTATTTAATTCATGATTGTGTTGCATTTGATAGATCGGCAGCATTTCCACAAGATTAACTTATAAACTCTGCAATTCTAAAAATGAGTCAATGATTTTTTCATGCAGTTTCATAATTTTAGAATCATAGTAAAGCATACAATGAAATATACATAAAAATGAATAAACTCTTTTAGAAATAATTTAAATTTTTAATATTATACAAATAATGCTAATGAGTTGGATGCATGCTAATGCTGATGCCAAATATTTTTTTGAATATGAACGCTTTTTGTTTCTGTAGATAAGATATCCTTTTTGAAAAACAATATGTGCTGATAGAAGCTTTTCTTGCTTACCGACTTAACAGCGTTTATCACTTTATCCATTAATACCGGAAAATTTTTCTACACTGATATTTGATTCTTAATTAGGCATAAATGCAAACATTTCTCTCTTCAGTATATGTACATGATCTAAAACTCAAATTAAATATCATGGTCAATTTTTGTCTTGAATGTTTTCGTGTTTTATTTTTTAGAATGTGTATACACATTAACTAAATAGTATAACTATGTGAATAAGAAGCAAATTAATTAAGCAGTATTAAAAGTTAGATTTCGAAAATTTTTACAAAATTAAATTTTCATATTTAAAAATGCTGTAACATGAATATTTACATCATTTAAAATACTTTTGCAACTAGAAGTATATACATACTACCAAAAGCTGCGGAAATAAAGACTGCATACGGGTTAATTATAGAGAACCGAAGTAATGGAAATTTGAAAAGTTTTTCGGGTGGTTTATACATTTAGAGCTCGAAAAGGTGCATACTCGTCTTCTTGGAACGGGTGTAATATGTATTTGGATGATTCGCTCCGCAATTGATTCAAAAAACTGATTCATTTGACTGAGTGAACGAAGAATGATCCCACAAAACGAAGTGGTAGCTTTTTTTAATTCATGGACAGCTCTTTTTAAAAGCGTGCGAGGAATTAAAATGGGCTATTTGTTCACCAACCGATTCAATTGGCTGAGTAAGTGAACGTCTGATTCGAGAAAAAAGAGCGGAGCTCGTTTTAAAGTTCCCCCACTGAAAGAGCTCTTGTTCGAAGCATGGCCAGGAAAGTTCGATATCCATTTAGAGAAGCTAAGAGTATTTATTCTCTTATATTAAATAACATTATTAATTTTTATCATTTCCCATGATTTTAAATTTTTGATAGTGGTTTTAAGGAATCTCAAAACTACACCTGAAATAAATCAGCCCAGGGAGCTAGCGTTTCATAGAGCCGATGCTTCTGATTCCCCAGTACTTTCTGTTTTTTCGCTCCAACCTCTTTAACTGTTTTCGATCCCACGGCTCTTTCGGTTCTTTCCGCCGTTCACTCCATTTTAACTAACCTAAAAGCCATTGCTCCTTCCCGATCCTTTACATCAAGGTTATTGCTAAGGAGCTGTGAGTCAGATAAAAAATTGTCGATATATTTCGGTAAACGAACGCATCTGATCCCATCCCTTAAAAGGGCGATTTCTTCCACTTATAATGGGATCATCGTAATTAATTTTTTTTAATTCTCCTGCAGATTCTCCGAATATTTCAAGCTTTCTTCCGTAGAGCGATTTGTACCCCGTTGCTTTTATTAATTAAGAAAACGTTTTGCATTACAACTGTTAAATAAAAAAACAGCACTTATTACACAACTAAATAAAAACTTCAATGAGAGTCTAAATACTATTTAAGACATCTGTTCAATATTATGTAGTTCTTTGAAGCAAAAAACTATTACGAGAATGAAGTGATCATTTTAAAATTATACATTACAAGCTACCTTTGGTACAGAAATTAGCATTTCTATCAGTGAAAAGAATTTAAAGAGCTCTAAAATAAAATTTAAGTTTAATGTCACGTAGCGCCACAAGTGCGCTAGAAGTTTGTTGAGGCTTCCTAATTAACTGCTCTACACGGGCAAACGCTGGATTAAATGATAGTGGAATTCTGACGCTGAATTTAACTAATAAATAGCTCTACAACTGGCAAGCTGTAGCTGAAGAAAAAAAAAGAGATAAAGAAATTTTTCCTGAACACACGAAGTATATCTTAGGTCACAAAAATCACTCTCTGAGATAATTCTAAACCGTAATTTAAGCCACGCGCCTCTAAAGTAAACCACTGAATACTCCTTCTCGAAAACAAAGCAACCATTTTTATAGGATTGCCTACCATTTCTGGAAGCTTCGAGGAAAATTCTTCCTAGGGCTTCAAAAATGACATTTGAGGAAACTTTCTCAACATCGTCAAGCTGACGCATAATCTTCGCTTATCGGCAATATCCACCAGTAGAATTTTTGCTCATATTTCAGGTATAATTATCTTCACAATTCAAACATCGATTAATTCAAAACTACAAGATATATAACATAATAGACCAAGTAAACATTTGCGGTTGCAATAAATGCCACAAACTGAAATCAGTAAAATTACAAAATTACACATTATATTATAAAATACTTTAAAGACTTAGATTAAAAAAATACGTAACATTATAAAAATGGAAAAAAACAAAACTGTTGTAAAAAAAGCCTGTAAACTGTTGTAATATTGGCATAAATGTACAACAATATAAAACACGGTGTTAGAACAAGTTAGTTAAAATTCATATTTCCATATATAATAACCTTATATATGAATTATCAAAACTCCTTAAAGAACAGTAAAAAATCTTATAAGAATAGTTTCATCCCAGTGCATAAAGTTTAAACCTTAATTTTTACATAGTTTCCGTAAACAGTTTCCTTTAACTTTATTTCACAGATCGTTTAACAATGAAGACATTTAAAATATTGTTTAAAGCAAGCAGGGATCAAGGATTAACACAATACGATGCTTTTCGTTGGTACTAACAATTCCGTGATGTTGATAATGAGAATAGAAGTGGGTGCGCTTCTCAGTCTTTTATGTATCAGAGCATCGAAAATGTTCGATAATTGTTGCTCAATTTCTATTTGTCTTCGAATGATAACTGACGAGCTTTATTTTAGTAAAGACACTGCTCACAAAGTCTTCGTGGACGATATTGCAACAAGAAAATATTTTTTCACTGTGAACAAAATGAAGATCGAATTTCAAAATGTCGTGACGTCAGATAATAATCCTAATTGTTCTTCCAAACAAACTGTGACTAGAAATGGAGATTTTTTACTTTACTTAAAATCATGATGCAAAACGGCAATCATTTCCTTAGCTGGAGAAAATTCACAACAGCAGCAGAAGTTTCAGTTTCAGAAATCTCAAGTAAAGAATATGTTGGTGACCTTTTTTGATTGGAAAAGAAAAAAATCACATGGCATTTATTTCTGATGGATAGGTAGTAAACTCCATAAAGACGTAAGCGAGTTAAGCCAATCGAACAACTAATTTCTGCCACACGACAACGCGCATCACATAATTCTATTAATCAAGCAGTTTTTAGCAAAGAAAAGTTTGTCTTTTCTCTACCATCCTCCTTATTCAACTGATTAGGCACCTGAAGATTCTTTCTCTTCCATAAAGTTATAAGGTCTTTCTTCTGCCTTCTTTGATGCCTTCGTGGTGTAATGGAAAAGCATACTCGGCGCGAATTCGAGAGGTCCGTGGTTCGAGTCCCGGGGAGAGCATTGCTCATTTTTCGTCTCTGCTACTTCTAAATAACCTAATGTCTCTACAGTGGCGCCCGAACAAGAAGGTAGTGGATGGTGGTTCTCCACCACCAGGATTTGGCGATTCGGGTCCCCTAATCTCCAGTCTCCCTCTAAAAAGGAGAGTATATAACGTATTTCTCCGCCTTCTTGGCATGCCTTCATGGTGTATTGGTCAGCACGCTCGAAGCGCATTTGAGAGGTCCGTAGTTCCAAGTCCGGCGAGGGCATTGCTCATTTTTCACGTCTCCTGCTTCGAAAAATACCTAATATCTCTACAAAGTGAAGTCGTTATTCAAAAGTAATTATTTTAACAACATTGCAAGGGTTCAGAAAATGGTAACCAAAGACTCAAACAGTATTAAAAAGTGAATTTAACCAAGAGCTTAAACTTGTAGGAATGCTCAAGCTAAAACTTATAAAAATTGTATAAAGACAACTAAAAGGTAAGAAATTTTTTCCTCAATTTTTGATTTTGTACGCTCTTAATCATAAAACGTCGTAGACGCAGTGTATATGGAGATGATTAATTGTTTACAAATCACTCATAAAACGCAGCATTTTGCATTTTAATATGTACTGAAAATGAACATATTAAAATGCAAGAAATGAGTAACAGATTTGTATAAAATTTTGCATTTTTTCTCACAGATAATTATAAATTAAAAAAATTAAACTAGACAAAATTTCTAAGGAAGAACATAAAACTACAGGTTTATAAATTCCTTTTCATCTACATCATAAATGAATACGAAAAAGCAAGAAACTATGTTCAAACATTTCATTCGTTTTAATTTTTCTAGGTAAAAGTAGATTTGTAAGAGTTTAAAAATTATAGAAATAACTCTTATTGTATAAAATGCGAATCAGACACAATAAACAGTCTCTAAATGTTCAGAAATTTTTGAAAATGATCTTCATAAATTTAAAAGAAAATATAATAAAAACTTATATTTCTAGAACAAATTTAAAAATAAGATAATAACACACGCATTCTAATTTCTTGCAGCACATTGTATTTAATGTTATTCTGGCATTATTATGGTATATTAAAACTTAAGACTGAACAGGCTACTATTTTGTGAGAAAGAACAGTTGTTTCAATAGTCTTTTTTTTAATATTAATTTTCTTTCGTGGAAAAATAAAATTATATATCTGTAACCGTAATTCTATAAAGTGTATAGTGAGACAAAGTTTAGCGCTTGAAATTTTTAAGCATTATAGAGTTCCATGTAAATCTCAGTTCTTTTTAATTGCTTTTGAAAATGCGAAAGAAATTATTTTATTGGGCTAGCCTAATACTGCTTCTTTTTAATACCTTTGCTTCTCTGATCAGCTGTCTGCTAATTTAGATGATGAGGTTAAACAATGTATATCGGTAATTACTGAATATTAGACTTTCCACGTCAGATTTCTGGACCTGTTCCATATAAGATGTTGCTTTTGTCTCAGCGAAACTGAAAGTACGAAGCTTTTTCAGCTAAATTGAAAACTAAGTGCAATTGCTGATGTCAGTTCGGAAATGTCAGACAACTGCAAGATTCGAAAGTTGACATTTTCAAACATCATGGATCAATGAAAAAAGAAAAGAAAGAAAGAATGCAAAGTTGAGCAAGGAAGGAGCTAGATTCCATGAAACAATGCAGAGAAACAAGGAGCAAATCATCCTTCTCTGGAGAAGATCTACCGTTTAACAAATTTGATTCGTTTGACTCAGATGCTGCTGTGGACACTGAAAACGAATTCAAGAAATCAGTTTTCTGGCGAAATTCTTCCACTCATAATTTTCGATATTTATCAACTGGAAACATCTATAAAAAAGAAAGGTAAACATGAAAGGATAGAGGTGGACAATCCAGTCAGAAACTGTTTCAAAGAACCGATTCACTAAATTCTCAAAACATTTACTTCCAGGAAACGGAGTTGTAGCTCTTTTGGGGTTCACGGACAACTCTTATTAAAAGCCCGCCAAGAATAGAAATATGCTATTCGTTCACGAACTAATTTACTTTGCTAAGCGAGTGAACGCTTAATCAGCGAAAGAGAGTGGAAGGAGATTCGAAAAGCGGCAGAAAAGTTCAATTCCCATTTTAGGGGAGAAAAGAATATTTGTATTCTTGCCTTAAAAGTGAATTTAATTTTTACCATTTCCAGCATTTTGAAAACTTTTTATCCTAAAATTTTTGCTGCTAGTTCTATGTGGGAAGCGGTTTTAGGGAATCTCAAAACTAAGTTTGAAAAAAAAGACAGTTTAGGAAGTTAGCATTTGATTGAGTCGATTCTTCCAATCCCACGGCTCGATAGATTCTTTTCACTCTAGCCTCGCTAACCGTTTTGATTCCACGACTTGTTCCATTCTTTCGCAATTCGCTCCCTCCTCATTAACCACACTTGATTCACTTCTCGTTCCAGATCTTTTCCATCAGAGTTATCGTTAGTCAAAGGTATCCCTCGGGCGGGGATCGGCTGGGAGTAATCCCCGACGTTCTGGCTAAACTTGTTCTTAGACAGACTTGGTTCCTGGGGTACATAATCAGTCTTCAAGGTGACTAGAACCATCGATAATTCGGTGGTCCGTTCAAGCGCGGCAGGGACCATAACGGTATTGTCAGATCTGTCTCAGACTGTGTGATCTTATGTATTGGATAATATAAATGTTATCCTCGGCGTTTCGCCTCTGTTGGTCAGCTCAGATGTACTGGTGTCAAGCGTTGTCTTTATTTTATCGGTGAACAGCATTGTATGATAGCTCTGCCATGCATACATATATACTGACTTTGTTTTTTGTTGCCCGGGGTTGACCACCGGGAGCTTGTTCCCCCGTGGATCGCCTCTAGAGGTTGAGGTGTCATATACGATGTTGAAGGCTGTCAATAGTCCAGGTTAAAGAGTCTTTCTTTTCTGTTGCTCTGTTCTGTTCTGATAGTCAACGGTGAGTTATAAACAGAACTGATTAATTTCGAGCAAACGGTTCTATTCCGATCCCATAAAAGGGCGGTTTCTTCCATCTCTAGAAAAGAGATGCATATCTGGCCCTTTGATCCAAACAACTGCGTCTGGTGAACAAAGTACTTAAGGCTTTCTTAAATACCTTTACACACTTACTCATTGAATGCAGACAGTTCTGTCAAAACTGTAATTAATAAGTTGCCTATAAAGACTGACCCGGATGATGTCCTAGCCGAATTAAAAGAAATATGAACCTATTGAAAAGTGAAGAACTTTTAGTTAATAGCTGTCGTGGGCGAAATTTGTGGGTTCTTTTCTTTTATTATTCGGAGTCAGAAATCAAATAAACTATTTGAGTTAAACCTTCTTTTATTCTGAGTCATCTAGTATAACTACATCGTTCATATAACTTCCAAAAACTGTTCTAAAGATTTTTCCTTGTAATTTTAACCACTCAGAGCGTGATCTATTTTTAATTACAATATAATAATCGTAATCGTTTTTTTTCTTTCCATTTCGCTAGCGTTGGCGACCTTGTTCTTCACAAAGGGCGCCAGTGCCTCACAATAGACCTTTTACTTAATTTTATTTTGTACGAAAAGTGCGTTTTCTGCAAATGCTGAACTGGGCAATCCAAGCTTTTTTTTGTGAATTTAAGAAGAATTTCTGCTACATTAAAAGCTTTATTTTCGGTTTGTTAAATTATTAAAAATAATTTATTAGACATTGAAATATTACAAAAAATAAAGTATTTGTCAATTACATAAAGTAGAAAAAGCTTTTCAAATTAGAAAGAAATGTAAGATGCTTTCAGGACATTAATTACGGTTTAGAAATGGTAAGGCGTTTTATTTTAAGGCGAATTCATCTCTATCATAGGTTCCTAAAGGTGGTGGTATGGACTCCCCAGTGGGCGCTGGAGCTTTCCGTGGGTTCGTTAGCTGGTCTAGGGGCAAACGAGGACCATTAAAATAGTCAGGAGAGGAGACCATGGCTTACCTACCTATTTAGGAAATTAATTAAAAATTCATAAAATTTATGAAATATTTTTAAAATACCAACAGATTTTATAAATAAACACTTTATCTAGCTATATAAAATTTATCATATTGTAATCTCGTAAACTTAAAAAAATTTAAATTAGCATTGGATACACATGTACTTAATTCGGTTTAGTATTCTCGGTGACAAGTCTTCACAAGTTGGTAAGCAAAGACGAAATTCATGCAATCAAACATGTTTCGACAAAAATATGGGAGCCTGTAATCAGTCACTTTCCCATATTATCAGCAGTCTGTGTAAAACTGGAAGATTTACTTACTTACTACCAACATTTGGACGTTCTGCATGTTGATTTCACGAAGTGATTTCAGAATATTTCAAAAGTGATTATACCGAGTTGGGTTTAAGATACTTTCGTAAAAATGCAGATCAAAATCAAAACAGCTCTCTGCCCTAGATTGTGTTCTGTTCAAATCTTCAAAATCAATACAGCTCTCTGCCCTGGATTGTGAACAAGACAACAGAAATTTTTAATTGTTTCTCCTTCATCGTATTTGGATGATCGTGGTTTTAGAGCAGTACCTAATTTACTGCTTAAGTAAACCAAAGAAACAGTCTGCACATCACTGAACGTGCAATTTGCAACTGGCGTTAAAGAAATTGGAAACCGACATAAACAAATCGTTAGAATTTTGCCAGCCTCATCCATTTCATCAATTTTTTTTAATTTCTTATTAATTTTATGTTTATTTTTAAATTTTTAATAAACACTTTTATTACACTTGACGGCGGTTTTTAATTAATTTCTAATAATGATTCTTAATAGACAGGTAAGCAGATAAAATAGGTGCAGATTATATGTACCTATTTTTCTGCTTATCTGCCTATTAAGATATAACGCTATTTTAATATGTGGTGAAAATTAACTGTTATGGAAGAGGGACGTTGAAATTTTTTTTCTCGTAAAAGCGGCGGTGGTCCAAAAAAGATTGGCAACTTTTGATCTATAAGAAAGCTATTTTTTTAATCCTTGAAATATTAATTTCAAAATGATGTAAATGAAGTGGTACTTTATTTGAAGCCCATAACACTTCTTAATGAACAACCGAAAGCTCTTCTTTACTTGAGATTCACAACAGATTTTAATTATAAATACTATAATGAAATATGTAGAGTCCTGTAGTCTTTCGTAACATCAAATGTGCAAGAACTATTAAGACTAAAAGCGTATTTTCGTTATGTCTTTTAAGTACCACAGAGACAGGGAAAGGGTGTAAAGGATCCTTTTATTTGGCAAATGAAAGTTAATAGATGGCATCATTCGCACTCATAGAAGACAAAAATTATGCTAAAATCAAAGATAATTGACGAACTAAAACTAAGAAAAGTAAATTAACCTAACGGTTGCACAATTAGATTAACGCGAAAGATCCCTTTGACCTAGGGTCAGCGTAACAAGCTTAATGGCGAGAATAGCGCAACACCACAGAATGCTACTCGTAATGAAGCCAATTTAGCAGCGTGGCCTTCAGCAGACAGAACACGATCCACCCTCCAAAAGCTTCCTTTAAATACTCTCATTTGATTGCCGCGAGATAGAAATTCACATTCTGGCAAGAAAATGGAAATGAGAGAGATAGGAAAGTAGTTTTAACGTAAAACAACTGGTTTTGAATTATAATAATAAGGTTGTGAATTTAGGACTTTTATATTAATGGGAACAACAAATTAGTTTTGGGCTAAATTTGGCAAACCGCATGTGATATTTAATATGAAGCTCTGAACAGATTTTCATTAAAAACAGTTAACCCACAGTAATTACTATCCAGCTATAATTCCAAAAATTAACGTGCATTTTTTATTAATACCTAAATATCGCGGGAATATACGTGCAGAAAAAAAATAATTTAGATTTATTGATACTATAGAAACAACACAAAAAAAATAAATCGCGGTATTTGTTTGCATGTACATTAAATATAAATTCAAAACGAATTAAATAACATGTAACTCAACTTCCCAATAAAGCTCAATTTTTAGCAAATAAATAAATTAAAGGACAAACATTTTATTATGTTGATATAAATTTAAGAAATTAATTTTTATACATAGTCTGAAAAAATATAATCCAAAATTTCATTACAGACTTTTCTGTTCATTGGAACAGTGAATTAGGTTTTGACAAACTTTCAAAGGGAAGTGAAGCTTTACCTCGTTGTTAATTAAAGCGTGGAATTGGCGGGAGATCATGTGATAGTCACATCATTTTTCTCTCATTATAATTTCTTGCCGCCCTTAAGTTGAAATAAAATTTCCGTAACAAAACTTAAAACAAATCTGCAAATCACTGATGTAATGCTTTCTTCGAATTTTTTAATACGCTTTCTGAAGATAATATTGGATATAGCTAATCATTTGAACTTTTTGCTGCAGGCTTATAAGACAATCAAAACTAACTTCAAACTTTTCCGTTAGAGTGGTCTTTGAACTGCTTTCGAATGCAACTCATAATTCAGAGATGCGCTGAATAGTTATCTACATATTCATGAGACGGTGCTTTGAAAATCCCACACTGAAACCCACCCACTGACAGCCAATTTCATCACCAACAGCTAATAAAGAATCGTGAATGAAACTCGGAAAGTAAAAAAAATACCCAAAGGATAAGAAAAAAATTACTAACTGCCTTTTGGCAACAGTTCAAATGCCGCATAAAAGGCAGAGGACATTTAACGCGTGATATTCGATAAAAATAATAATAATGTCCCCATTTTCGTTGAGTTATTCTGCGATGGAACATGTCGTAAATGTCTCAGATAAGCTGGAAATTATGAGAGCTTCGACTGGGCCTCGATAATGCAACTTTTGCGTGATTCTTTTGTTACAAAACTTGACTAAGTGGTCGATGTATTCTAGTTTTTAACTTTTACGACATATCGTAAATTAGCACCGGCAATTGATATTGATGTTGTCATTTGTTCCTAGACGATAGAAAGAATGTTTTATTATTTTCGACACATAGCTGTTTAAAGAATGTACACCTGCATTCTATAGGGCATAATGAAAGTTCTTTTCAGATAATAAAGAAAGGACATTGTTTACCAAAGCGTATTTACTTATCTTCATAGGCTTTTATATGAACTGTGTAACCAAACATGTAGTGAATTTGGAAAACTGGCAACAGACACGTCATTTCCATTAATATTAGTCTTATCTATCTATCTATCCATGTGTATATAAATAAAAAATTTTAAATTAGCGAATTTCAAAATTTATTCAAAAGAACTAAAAAGCAAAATCCTGCGCAGTTTCTGTAAAGATATTATTTAACTCAATAGAGTTATAGAGAATATAAAGCAAATTATCTCCTAAGAAATTCGAAGTAAAATTTAGAATGCAAAAGTGTACTTTTGTGGTAAAAATTGGCAATTAAGGAAGCATTTTAATATGTTCACTGTGGAAATAATAATTAATTGGAATTAATAAAGGTACAGCTGCGTCAATTAAAATGCAAAACAGAAGAATAAAATACAAGAATTATTGCTGATTCCACGATAGATCCCTACTTGTCAAAAGGAAATGGGATTTCTCCATACAACGATCACTGAAAAGCGCGTTTCAACTCGAAAATCCGAAAACATCGTTCATTTTCAAACTGCAACATATCCAGATTTCATCTTATTGTCTCGGATAGCGAGATAATTCCCTGACCCAAGGACATACTATTGGAAACAAGAAAATTCAAATTTAAACAAAGCAATCATACAGAACAATATTTAAAACTAAAAAAAAAGAAAATGGAATAAATATATATATATATATATACACTGCTC
>KK120097.1:44361-109452 GCA_000611955.2 Stegodyphus mimosarum | reverse complement strand
ATATACACTGCTCGACATTGAAAATGCAACACCAAGAAGGAGTGGTCAGAAATTTATGCAAATTTTAGAGTAGACGCACGTCACTGAGTTATGCGAATGATGTGAAATGCGCAGCTCTCCGACGCACGTGAAGTAATATATAAGGGAAGGAACGTGCAGAATGGGCAACATCCCCACTCACTGCTCCCTCCATGGGATTTATTCTGGCATTTTTCATCACCATGCCCATTGTGGAATTACATCAGGTTTACAGGGAAGTACTGCGAATGCAGTAGACCCCCTGTATAAATACTTCTGTATCAAAGTATACATCAAATGGGCAATATTCATGTCGATATTTCTGCCAGACGAATTACCGAAAAAAGTTGGTTTTTGTCCCGGAGGATACGTGTAATAGGAGAGAATGCCAGGCCATTGTCAACGAAGACACTTCCAGCAGATTGACGATTTTACGAGGGGTATGGTGATCGGACTGAGAAGGGCGGTTTGGTCCTTACGTCAAATCGCAGCTGATACCCACATGGATGCGAGCACGGTGCATCGACAACGGCGAACATAGTTGGAACAAGGGAAAGTGGAAAGAAGGAGGGGTGCAGGGGCAACCAGAGTGACGTCAGCACGCGTGGATCGACGCATCCGCCGACAATCTGTGGCGGTCCCGCAAGTCACTTGTAACGCGATTCTGCAGCATGTGCAAGATACCCTGGATGTTTCCGTGTCGACCAGAATCATTTCCCGTCGATTGGTTGAATGTGGCCTGCTCTTACGGCGTCCGTTAAGAAGACTGCCATTGACTCCACAGCATGGAGGCCAACGTTTAGAATGGTGCCGGACAGGAGCGATGTGGATGACAGAATGGCGAAACGTCGTGTTCTCAGATGAGTCATCCATCTGTTTATCCAGTGACAGTCGCCGCATACGTGTGTGGCGTCGACGTGGAGGCAGATCTAACCCGACACTAACTGTGGAACGCGACAGCGTGGCATAATGGTTTGGGGCGCTATTGACTACGATTTCGGGTCACCTCTAGTTCGTATTCAGGGCACTATGATGCCCGACGATACTTGGATAATGTACTGCGGCCGGTGGCAATCCCTTACCTTCAAGGGCTGCCTAATGCAATTTCTCAGCAGAATAACGCCCGACCACACATTGCTCGCATCTGCCAACATGCTCTGCAAGATATACAGATGCTTCCCTGAACACCGTACTCTCCTGACCTGTCACCAATCGAACATGTGTGCGATGTGATTGGACGCCGTTTGCAGACTCTGCCCCTGCCTGGTTCAGAAGACGAACTGTGGCAAATGGTTGAAAGGAAATGGAGAGCCATCCCTTAGGACACCATCCGCACTCTTACTGACTCTATGCCTAGACGTGTTTCTTCGTGCATCGCTGTCCGCGGTGGTCCTACATCCTACTGAGCCTGTGTCTATAAATTAACTCTGGCATCATGTTGTCATGTTTCGAGATCTAAGTACATACAGAGTAACACCTGTAATAGTATAGTGTATTATTAATATTCACATAAAAGTGCATTTTAAAATTTATCGAATTTACGCAGTATCTATGTGTACCAATACTTAATTTTACATATATCGTAATATAGTGTAAGTGTCTACGTATCTTAGTGTAAGTGTCTACATATATCAGTGCATTGTATCCATGTGTAAATTATTGTAGAATAATAGAATAATTTTATTAAGTTGTTTTTATGTGCATATCGTACCCACGTATTAGTGTCAACATATAGTAGTCTATAGTATATTGTGTCGCATTTTGTAGTATATTAGTGTGTCGCATTATTAGTGTCTATGTATATATGCGAACTGTAAACATGCGAACTTTGTATATGCGTAATTATGAGTATATTGTATTTACGTAGTAGTGTCCACGTCGTTAAGTGTAAATTAATAAGTGTAAATAAGTGTCTATGTAAATTTGTGTATCAGCTTCCATAAGTGTACTAGCATCCTTCTATAAGCCTATAAGTGTCTTAAGCGTCTTCCTCGTGTTAGTGTCTATGTATAAAATCGCATAAGTATCTAAGCACACAGTGAATACGCACTTCTCTATCAGGCGCATTGTGTCCATCTGTTATAAGTATATTAGTGTCTTCTTGTATATTTACGTCTATTTGTAAAAGTTTCAGCTACAGATAGTTGCAGGGTTCGGATAGCATTCGAGTAGTCATTGTAAGCCGTCCAGGTGTCCGGCCCTGCTGTCGCCTATCACCTATCCTACTGAGCCGACGCCATTCTCGCTCTGTATTCTGACTATCATTTTGAAACAAAGATCACTTATTGCTGCTTGCTGTTTCTGTCGTTTTTCCAAATTTCATCACTTTCTGATCACTCCTTCTTGGTGTTGCATTTTCAATGTCGAATATATATATATATATATTCCATTTTCTATACATAGCAAATCATTCTGTTTTCTAGATATAGCAACGATTGGCGACATCAAAATTAACTATTCTAGATTTTATGATGTCCCCCTAAATTCATCTGTTCTCCAAAATTCGAGATCTTTCCGTGTTATATAACAACCTAAAGTTGACCAATCACAGCTTCGAGTATTTTTTGCATCATACTTAGTACTACTCTTGGAACTTACTTAGTAAATACTCTTGGAACAACAACTATGTCTTCCTTCATTCCCTAACTTCTGCTCTACCAACACCGCGCTGCTTTACCATGCTTAAATGCCTACGTCATTTCTCTTCAAAAACTAAGGTAAACTGCGAAAAAAAAAGGGCGGACAGTTCTATATCTCCCGTTCTACTGGCCCAATTAACGAAATTCAAATTACGTTTTCCATGTCTCGAAAGCGCGACTTAGGATATGTATTAGATTTATATATAGCATTGTTCTAATATAGGTATTTTGACACAAAACCGGACTTTTTCTGAAATGACATGACAATTTTTCCCCATATTTCGATTCTACGACTCAAATTATGCCAAACTGCCAGTTTTGTAAAAATCGCACGAGTTGTTTTTAAAAAATTAGCTCTCAAAATTTTAACTCTTCAATGTTAATTCAATTTGGTACGTATTTATTAATATCTCTTTTTTTATTACACTTACTTGATTCCTTCTTTCACAGTTCGAAATTTAGGTTCACCCCAAACAAAATTCACCCATTTTTTATGAATTATTTTTAAAATTTCTATTTTTAAATAATTTTATAATTTTTTGAAAGAAAGTTTGAATTATAACCTATAATACTTTTACCATCAACTTGAAGTAGATGTTTTTCTAAGTATACCTACAAAACATTACAGCTTTTCATTCAAAATTTTCGAAGATATACGTGTATTGATATATTGGCGCGTTTTGAAATTTGGGATATTTGTTGAAAGCGATAATGACATCTAATGTAGTTTACGCACTTTGTTGAAATTATTTGAAAGAAGAACGATGGGACTATTTTTCCGTTTATGCGCAATGTAAAAAGTTAGGAAATATGTGACTTTTTTTCCGCTTCATTACAATGGAAGGGATAGGAAAATAGGTTGCTACGTATTAAGAAGTTCGCCAAATGAATTATTCTTGGCGCAAACTGAAAAAAGCTCGCCAAATTAAATTTTTGAATTTCTCCGTAAATTTCTAACCAAACTTTACAAAATTCAGTATTTAGCCATAATTTGAGTCGTAGGATTGAAATATGGAAAAAAATTGGTATGTTATTTCTGAAAAGACCCATTTTGTGTCAAAATGCCTATGTTAGAATAATGCTATATAAAAATCTAATTGAGGTCTCTATACTTATGTTTAGGAAGATTTTGTATTTGTTATTAAAAAATAAAAAGCATAAAAATTTTGACTCTCGTATGACAAAAATTTACCGAGATATTTAATTTCAAAATTTACGATATTAGATGTAATTTTGAGTTACCATTGAGGGGCTATTAATAAATGAATTGCGGTATTTCAAGGTTCCATTCAATGATATTATTTTATGATTTATTAGTGTCTTTATTTGTAGTTTTGTTACATTTGGAATCACGGAAGAATTTTCACACAAGTAAATTTAGTTTATAAGTTTATATTTTTTACAAAGTCTGAAAACACATTATTAGTGTTCTCATGGTATTTTATTATTTTAGAATAATATTCTAATCTTAAGGTTAATTATAAAGTTATAATTATAATGTTTAACTTTTATGTCTCCACAGTGGAAAAAAATCTTTCGAAGAAAATTATAATAAAACAACACTACACTTCATTACGCTGAGAGAAAAAGACCAAATAATTCATTTCAAGATATTATTTCTGTATGTAACAAGATAGAAAATATATTTTTATAGTTAAATTTATAAATAGTCATTTTTAATATACATTATCTCCAAAATAGTATAGGTTGCTTTGAATTATCCCTGAAAGTTCAATGCTTCTTGTTTCAGAGGTATTTTGATACAATTTTCCCTATGAATCAATGAAAATGAGTAGAAGTGTGATAAAAGTATATTAATACATCTGTAAAAACAGTTTGCTTAAATATTCTGATACCCTTCCGTACAAGGCACTACTTAATTCTAAGCTGAAATTGGACTCCCATTCGCAATCATTTTAAAGTAATCATTGTGTCAAATGTTTAGTTCTTGATGCTTCAGATTTTCAACATTTTGAAATTTAGACCATATCTTTTGTGTGGGCCCACCTGAAAATTTCAATTATGGGATATCGAGAGATGAAAAATGGCTATGACTTCTGACTATCTAGCTTAATCTAGTTTTGAAAATATATAGTACAGAAACTAGTACACATTGCTGCTCCAATGAGACCTCACTATTCTATAGGAAAATGTAAATAATAATGGCTTATATTCTTCTAACTGCGGCAAGATATATTTCTGCATAACTTTGAGCTGGATATCAGCCATAATCGATTTTTCGGCGAAAGGCTTAACTTGTTCAATGATTTTTTTTTCATGATGCTCCATTTAGATATTTTCCAGCACTTTGCCCCGTTAAAATTCTTTGGTTTCATAAAAGTCACCCAGACTTCATGTTCGCATTATTTACTAACAAAGCAAAAATAGAACTGTGCAAGATATCAGCAGTTCAGAAACACGGAACTTTAATTAATCACTAAAGCAAAGATGTTTTGAAACTTCTGAATCTGATTCTAATCTATGCAATATGTTCATGCAAATCCGAGTTATATAATCTAACCGTAATATACATTTATCTTAAAAATACGTTAACAATGTTCGCATTCAGTTGTACTGCTTTAGAATCATAACAAACGGTTAGCCAATAAGATACACTGATTAGAATTTTTTTCACTTAATCTGTGTAGTGTTTTAAGTTGGTTATGTCACAATATTTGAGGTCTGACCCTTGTTTCAAGAATTTTGTAATATTCTACGAATTCTGTGACATTCCTGTAACACAATTCTGTATTCTGTGAATATAATCCCGTTTTTTATAAATAATTTCAATGATCAACACTTTTCATGAGAGTCTGCATACGAGTACTCGTCATTTAAGCTATTTAGCACCAGAAACATTCTCCTAAAAAGCTATTTCAGTTACTTACAAATTTTATTACTTCGCTTTTCAGCTTGTGACCGGAGTTTTCAATGAAATTATTTGAAATTTATTATTTGAAATTTATTATTTGAACTATTATTTTACTATTGCATTTTAATTTAAATATCTTGTTAAGTTTTGTTTACAACAATTACACTTTTTGGATTTCAAATCTTAGAATAAATATAAACGTTTTCTGAAGTTACTTATATAGAAATAAGGGAATATAAAAATTTTAATTTTGTAATATTTACATTTCACATAACATTTACGTTTCATCTATGAACGATACAACTACTAAAGATTATGATATATTATTGATGCTTGAGGAAAAAGTATTGATTTGTAATTCAGCATGCTGTCAAAACAAATCTATTAATTATACTATATTCTATCAACAATATTAATTAAAGCAAAATTGTAAAGTTTTATTTTAAATTATCGATTATTTTTACTCAAATTCTCTTCTAACTTTTTATTTCTTCAAAATGCTTTCACCAGAATATATATAGTCTGCTTTTACCAGAATGTATATAAAATTAAGTATAAAAACAAGTGTGAAGTATGGTAGTTAGTTTGGAGCGACAACACTGGTGCTTGTTTAAAAAGTCACCACCTTTTGCCCTTATATATGAATTGTTTCACTAAAGTTATTTCAGTGAGGCTTATTGATTAAAATTTAGTAGTTAGTGGAGATTTATCCTCGAGAAAGTACTTGAAAGCAAAAGAAGAATGACATATTTTAGGTAGCAAATTTATTAGCAAACAATTAGTGTTTTCAGAAGCTTGCGACATTTGGCACAACAATCTTGTACAATCCTCGTATTGTAAATAACGTAGTATTCATTCGTGCTCATCGGAGGTATAAAAAATATATTCGGATCCCCAGTTCTCTCGATAAAATATTTCAGTTTTCATGTCAAAGATTACCATTTTGCCACATTCAAGCTCATAAAAGCAACGCTTTGATAATGTTCGACTAAGCACCAACGAAACAGCAGCCAGCGACAAAGTTTTACTTACTACTTTACTGAATTTTGTTTTACTATTGCATCGAAATTGTCATGTGTGTGCTGTTAAAATACACAGAATTACTTTCCTCAAATACTGGCTATTTGGCTTTATATTAATCTATAACATTTTCATAATTTTTTGCTTCTTTCCACAAGTTGCGGTAGAAAGTGATTTTTATCTTTCAGTTTGTAATTTGTCCTACAAAACGTAGAACAAACTTTGAAGTTGGACTTTGTCTCAGAGTTTATATCTCTTTTGTAATGCTAGATAATGAAGAGTTGTATGTATGTTCCTCGTATTGACACTTATATCCACAAAATTTTGAACACATGTATCCCTACACCAGATCAAAGGCACCTTCGAAGTCCGAATTTTTAATTTCGAATGGTTTCCTATTTGTTTCACCCTTTATGCAAATTCAAGGAACTTTTGATCAAACGCTCAGAGATTTGAAAGTGTTGTGTTGCCACTTTGCAAGGGTACGTTATTTACAATTTAAATTTAATCAGAAAATTCAGAGATATAAAAAAGTTTGCCCCTTTCCAAAGCGAATATAGTATTTGTCATTTGAATTCAATCAACAAATTCCACGATTTAATATATTGCCACCATCTGAATTAAAATATTTTCATTTTCCACTTGACAGTGCGTTATCGTTCAGCAAGGCGTACGGTATTTAATTTTTCTTTCACATTTATTTTGTTATTAATTAACAAACTAAGCAACTTGAAAGCAATTTGCACAGATTATTATTAGTTGGTAGCTGGATTCATAAAATTACATTAGCTGGCTATATATATATATACTGTTGGTAGCGCAAGTGGCTAGTTATCTAAAAAAGACAATATCGACGGTATTAATATTTGTTTAAAAGTTTAAAATGAATAAATGTCTAAATAAGGTTTAAAAGTCTTACACAGAACCTTTTGCAGTGTAAACAAAGCGTAAATAAATGAAACATTCCTTTCTCTTTTCTGTTCTTTCATTTTGCTCTATGGATCACATGCTTAATACGCCATTTTTTTTATCAATTCCAGACGTGAGGTATTGCCGTGGTTTGAATGAATAACTCTTCTGCTTTGATCAAGACTGTAACTGATACAGCTCTTTATTTCTTTCCTTTCAGTGAATACCGAATGATTCTTTATTTCAGTTTACTCATGCTTGAGGACCTTGTCAACTGTTCTGGTTGAAAGATATTTCCTTTTGCTTTCTTCCAATCCTCGATACCCAATGATGCGTTTAATCTCCCATCCACTGTCAAATGCAGGATGTGTGCTCCGCATTGCCCCTATTTGCTTGTATTTTTTCTTTGTATCAAATGCAGCATTATCCGATGTCCTTTATCGGATTTCTTTCTACTCTGTGAAATATATTTTGTCGAAAGAGGTGGAACTGATATTCTTCTTCATTGTATCCATTAATACCCTCCATGTGAGTCCAGAAACGGTTGAATTATTAATGGTATACAGAAGTATATGATTCCTTTGCGAAACGGTGAAACATAAAATGATTATATTTTTCACTTGAAAAGATATTGTCCCAAAATACTCTCTAGTAATTTATAACGATCTGATTCCAATAGGTGCTCAATTCCAGGTCCTCCTTTTCTCGAAGACATGCTTTTACTAACTGAGATATCCTTAAATGATGTAGCATTAACTGATATATTCGGAAGCATTACCATTCTAGTCTAGATTTGTAAAATATGATTGACTAGTTTGATGTCCAGGACATCGAGAACACATTTCATCGTTACATGCAAAGGGCAGGTAAATTACTTACATGAGCAGAATTCGAGAATCCAGAACCTAAACAAACTTACGCCATGTTGAATGGTAACATACGGAGGGTCATGCTACAAATGAATTAATATAACCTGGTCTCTAAAACAGTCACTTACAAATTTTAATATTATTCATTATTGGTCGTAGAGAGAAGTCGTTGTCTTCATCATGCTAAATATCAGTTCGAAACAATCGCTTTATGACTTGTTGCTAGACAGGAACACTTGCCCGGATCCTTGCACATCGCAAGAGTTGGAAGCCGATATTCTAAATTTAGTACCAGTCCGGAAAAGTCTCATTATAATACTTCGTAAACAGTAACTGAGTCCCGATTTTCGCACATAATCAATCGGAATCCCAGAAGTCGATATTCCAAGTTGCTAGCTAAGTACCACTCAGAAACAGTTATGATTACACGGAACACAATGCCCGGATTATCAAACTGAAGTAATTTGAGAGAGAGCATATTGCTTAAAATTTAATTGTTAGCTGAGATTATAATTTATCCTCGTGAGAGTACTTAACGCAAACGATTGACTTCATCAGTCGGTGCACATCATCAGGCGATGCCAGAAGCGGTATTCTACGTCACTGAATCAGAAATATGAATACTCACAAACCTTTTTATTTTCGTCAGTCGTAAAGAACAGTCATGGAGGCAGAGTTTCGGTTGATCCTCTTACTGAGAGTCGTAAATTCTGTATTTCTTTCAGTAACACTCATCATGACAAGAACACCACACTGATCATCGTATTTTCTGCTCAGGGAACTTCCGTCCTTTCCCTTCATCAACTTTAAATCACTCCGTACGACTGATCATCTTCCTCGAGGCTGATACGTCTTCAGTAATTTCTCTTTTATCTCACACATGCTGAAGAATTATCCCCGCATTAGTGTCATTTCCCTCCTTCATTTTCCCACCGTTCGACTCCTTATCATTGGAACTCTTTACTCATTGGCTTCCTTTTTCCCCCATTTTTTTATTTCCTTCCTGGCATAGTGGCATAGCCCTCAGATATAACACAAAGCAAAAAGAAAGAAAGCCCCAACATGTCCGTTTTCGACAAAATATTGCCTATTTAATTCCAGACCTAATTATTCATTAAAGGCCATTTAATGATGCGACATGCCTCAATTGAATTCATTTGGTCATCTCAGTCATCCCACTTCTTATCGTGTCAATTACATCCATGCACCAATTAAAATTAAGAACCACACATATTTTTCGGTGTTGCTCCTAGAAATGGCAAGAAATTTACTGTTTTCATTTAGTTCGCAAGGAAAGGTCTACGAACATTTTCGCGTCCTAGAAATGTTTCTCAAGGAAATAATAAATTTGTCTACTCTCATGTTTACTCTATAGGCCGAGGACAACAAAAGGGCAACATGCTCTAAGTCGAGACTTTTTTTCCCAAAGCTACCGCATCCGCTTACCTATTACAGAAAAATAAATTTTAACCTTGTGGGGATTCATGTCAAACACGTTATCTTTTCCTCCTCTAGAATACCGATTTAGCAGATCCATGAAAACGGCTTAATGCGTAACACTGCTAACACATGCAGGACGGTGTATTTAGATTTAATTAATGGATAATGTCTCTAGTAGTAACTAGTCATTAAGAACGCTTGATAGCTGGTAAAAAAGCTCGTAAAAAATCAAACATTTCAGTTTTACTTAATGGTATAAATTACGGTTGGCGAGATTTTGTTTCACCGGTAATTGAAAGCCTAAATTTTTAGCAACAAAAAAGTAATTTCTTTTAGTCAAGCTTCAATTACAACTACACCTAATTTTGATAGGTACGTTCCGGAATAATACATGTAAAAAAATTCGTATAAAAATGGCATAGTATCCATGGAAAGAAAGAAAATTACTTACAGACCAAAAAATTAGCAAAAATAATTAAAAAGAAACTATCTGAAAATGTTTGTTTAAGCTTATTATTTTATTTCAACAATGTACACATGTGCGTAATAATACAACTTATGAAAATTTAATTATGTAAATTTTTATTTAAAATGAAAAAAAAATTCTTTTGTTGTCTGTAAAGCAGCATTTTTTTTTCAGGGGATTAAAAATATTCTTCATACAGAACAAAATTTTATTCATTTTCACTTTTTGATAATAAACGACGCGTATGTTTACGTAAGACTCGAATACCACTGCTATCACTAGGAATACTGGAGACATTGTCGTTTTCTGTTAATAAAGTAATAAGCTTCAACAAAGATTCCTCTGTTAATAAAATTCTTTTTGTGTCTTTTTGAATAAAATCAACATATGTTTCTTCTTCTACTGATATTTCATCAGTTTTAGGAATGAATTCAGTTATTAATGATTGTATTAGTGTTTGAGTTGGGGTTTTTATGTAATTCTCTGTAAAAGGCTGTCAACAGTTTCAACAATTTCGAAATTCCAAGTGGTCTTCGTTAGGGTCATGTTTGACAAAATGATTACCCAATTTTCTTCTCAGTTACAGACCTCCTTTCATTAAAGTTGCATATAGAGCTGGTTCATTTTTTTTAGATATTACTAGGCTCTATGAGATTAGGAGTATCATGGATAACCTCTAATATTTCACCATCCCTTTGTCTACTAAAAATGTGTGGAGTTTTACTTATTTAATTCAGTGTTCAAGCCTTGAAACCCCACAAACACTAATAAGTGAATAATCGCTTAAGTGTGTGAACAGAGACGTAAGACCTTAAGAAGGGTTAACTACCCTTTATTTTTTAAAATAAATATGATACAATAGTTCTTAACTCGGAACGTACAGAAAAGCGTCCACTTGGGCTTGAACTTCAATTAATATGAAATTAAACTTAACTAAGCTTAACTAAAGCTAACTGAAAGATATAGCCGAAGCTATCAAGATTCTAAGTAGTTGGCCCCTAAATCTTAATTAAGACGGCGAAGCCAAACAAGGACCTAAAGTTCGGCCGAGCGTAGCAATAGCTTAGAGAGACGTAACCAAAAGGCAAATTGCACGATGGTCAGGAATGCACGATGGTCAGGAAAATGCACGATGGTCAGGAATTCAGGCTCTCTAACGAAGTCGGTGAAACATCGACTTAAATACTACTCGTACTCATTTGCATTAACCGCGTTTCTGAAAATACATTTTGATCGAAAATTGTAAGCTGAAGCTAGAAGAGGTAGGAAAGATACATAAACTTAAAATAACTGTTATTAAAATTAGGATAAACCTTACAAATTCATCAGTATCTTCAAATGATAGATCATCAAATTTTTCTCCACCAACTGTGTGTGTCGTTGTAATGATACTGGAAAATTTGGAAGTATTAGGGGGGATGGGATGTTTGCTTTTTTACACAACCGCTTCCTAAGCCGCATTCAGTGTTTCTGATTTTAATTCAGTTAACTTTAATCCAAGGTGACTGATTTAGAGGAAAATAAGTTCTAAGAAATTATCTTCGCCCGCTCTTTATAAATCAGAGCGATACAAATAAAACGAGAACAAAATAATTGTTTTGAATTCCTGTTAAATCAAATTCGTGTAAAATGAATTCGTATCCAAACAGAATTAGTTACATATATACCTTCTATATAAGCTGCAGTTTAATTTCAAACTTTACGAAAGCCAGATCAAATAATGTCCAGTGAAAATTAATGTTCATATACTAGAGATGTTCTATATAAAAGTTTGCTCTTAAGTCAGCTTGAACCTTTACTCTAATTTGAAGCTTAGTTAACGTGAAACAGTGAATTATCACAGATGTCTGCTACCTCCGAACTTTAGCTTAATGCAAAAATTATTAAATTGCAAAAATATTAGTTTAATGGAAGAATATAAGTTTAAATTACATTACAGAAAATATGAGCTCAATTAATCATTCAAAAGAAACAGCTGTGAGAGTCGCAGTATTAGTTAATTTTGCTTTCAATGCTTTCTGACTTGTATTTAACTACATAATAATTGACATAATGTCGTATTGCCATAGAAACAGAGATCGTGAGAATAAAGGTATAACTTGAAATAAAAAAATTTTTAGTAAAGATAAGCGACTTTTAAAATGTTTTTTAATGGATACTGTGCAGAAAATCTAAAGTAGGAAACTACAAATTACGAATTCAATCCTAAATTTTGAAAATTATTTTCTGTATTTAGAATTTTATTAATTTATTCGTTACATTTTTCGAAATCAGGAAACGTGAATAAATTATGCCCTTGTCTGAGATTCGAACCACGAATATTCAAGCGGGAAGCTGGATGTGATAACCACCTTCACCGCACTCGCGTGAAAGAATGAGATATTCGTATTCTCTCTCGTCTAACGACGATTATGAAGAGGCATGATATCCAGTTGACTAAATCACATGATAATTAGTTTTTATCCATCACATTTCAGTTCTGGGGTCGTTGTAGAGATCGCTAGATTTTCAGAGCCAGGAGGTGTAAAAATTAAATGTGTCCCCATTGGAATTCAAACCATAGATTTTCCACAGGCTAGGTAAATGTTGTAATCACTTTCACCAAGACAGCATGCACGAGGGGAATGCAAAAATTCCTGACAGTCTTTTGATTGTTATTAATTACAAAATGTTAATTTTTAAATTCTTCCTTCATGTGATTGTCTGAGTGATTATTTTAAATGAATGCCTTTGAGAAACGCCTGCTTACATAATTAAGCATGAGATTTTAGAACATTTTAGTTAATTCTATAGAAGTAAAATTTATATTCTAAGTAACAGTTTATAGCAGGCATGATGAAAATAGGTTATTCTACTTTCTTTTCTGGACAAAAAATACAAAAAATTAATTGTTGCTGTTGTTGAACAGGCACTTAAAGACATATAAATTTATATATAAATATTTATGTTTGTATCGACTAAATATTAAACTGGCTGTTTATTAAAGTGAAGTAAGCATATTTATTATTCAGATATCTTCAGTTAATTTTTAATTCTGCAAACCAATAACCATTTCCTTCTCGGTATATTAGTGGAAACGATTGGCAAAATATTTAGAACTCTACAGTGTCTGCTGTCATATCACTAGCAAAGACCTTAGATGATGTTGTCAACAGCAGGAACATGTACTCTTCAACTCTTTACGGATAAGCACGTAGTATTCCCTTCTATTCTATGATCGCTGTCACTGATTATTCAGTTCCCTGAATGAAAAGGCAGAATGCTGTTTGTTCACCTCAATTTGCTTTCAGAGAAAATTTACACAAAAGCTTCTCCGATATCTTTCTATCGGTATGTTTGCCAGAACAGCATGACGCTTGAATAGAATTTACTTTTATATCAATACGCCCGCAGGAAATTATACTGAAGTGAACTTTAAACGATAATTGGATGTCTGCTAACGTAATTTAGTTTAATTTAACGTGAAGCTGTCTTGTTCTTCTGTGCTTTAGGCAACTATTTTATTGCATATTCTTGTGCAAATGTTCTTTGCTATTCTTGTGTAATGTTATGTAGTGATTTTAGTTAGTTTTGAAGCATGGATTAATGTGTGGTTAATTGCAGTTTATTTGTTAATTGGTTATTGAGTGAGTAAGATTATATGCACTAATTTATGCTTATTCTAAATCTTTCTTCACGAGTTGTATTGCTTACGTTATTGAATCAATTATTTTTATGCGAGTTAAACAGAGTTCTCATTCTTACGTTACGCGTTCGATAGTAATAGCTTTCGGGAAAAGGAGACAATGGGAAATCGGTTGCTTTCTGCGTAATATTTGAAATTTAAAAATACTTCCTTTTTATTCACATGGATAAAATTTATACCTCTTAGAGAGAAAAAATTTAGCCTTCTTATGAATCTACTTTCATGACTGTACGTCGCCCCGTTGGAGAATTATGCCCATTTAATTGCTAAAATTGTTGAATTTCGTGTCTAAAAATTTATTCTGCTAAAAGGGTCCTTTTCGAGCACTTCTTCGTCCAAGGTCATGTACTGCGTCCGGTTGGGAGGTAGGGTTGTTACATTCTTTCCCTCACCCCCTCTTCCGTTGGCGAAGGGGGTGGCGAGGGTGGAATTTTTTTTGGTGTGTAGAAGGAAAAACTAAGTTTTCGCAGCACTGTTTTGTGTTTGGCGAGATTTGCATACTAATTCACCAAATTTGGTGATTTTCGAAAATTCTGGATTCTGGACGATTAAAATCGTCGTGCAAGGCCATGCTCAGCCCTTTTTGCCTTGGATTCGCAGCTGTAAGAAGACCCTGCATTTTTCTTTCTCTGGAAGAGCCGATGTTGACCCGGGGTGTCCGGTAGTGGACATGTTTACGTCTTGCTGGCTACCATTTTTGGGGAGAGATGTGGAATAAGATAAAGATGTACATCTAAAGCGATGAATTGAACGCCTACTCCTCCGCACTTTACCATCCCCGTGTAGGAGTCTAGAATGTTGTTTTTTTCTCATCGAATCAATGCGTTAACACCATAGTGGATGCAACTTGAATCCAGCTATCCGGCTTCTTCCTGATCGGTCACTTCGATCACTTAGATCCGAGTACTACCATCAACTCGCCAGGATGGGTCTAGTTCCGAGAATTACAAGTTTCCACCTTCTTCACATCGGTCTATAGGTCCAGTTTTCTCGCTTCGAAACATCTATGCTTTTTCTTCATCTTCCTACTGAGATGGGCCTTCAGGAATGCTAACATCATCTCTGTGCGGGTTAGAATCTCACCCAGCTTCGGGCTTCAACTTCAAACGGCTGCTCGTCAGGAGATTGTTCCATTCAAGTTCAAGATGTCACTAGCGATGCTCAATTAAGTTTCAAAATTCTTCCCTTCAAGTGAGTTCAACCTTTGATTGTTCCTTTCACCGGAAATTTTAGCACAGCATCCAACCTAACTTCCGTGAACATGTCTCCTAAATAATAAGGCTAATTAAAATATTGAATTGATTCGTGTAATTGAAGAAAAAATTTCCAGTTATGAATTATTAAAGTAAGGAGTAATTATATGTATATTTAATTTCTAATTAAATTCTATTTAACTTTTAGTCAAAAGTTTTTCTGCTGGATCTTAAATCCAGGCTGTTTATTTAAGCAACTGCTGCACTATTAATCTATTTAGGACCTTTTAACTTTAACTTGGATTGTAATTTAAATTTATATATAAAATGAATTAAGACAGATATTAAATTTGTTAACTTATCTAAATTTTACCTTTTTACTTTAAGTTGTTACTATTTTTGGTTGAGAATTAACTTTAACTTTTGCAAATTAAGGAACAAAATAAAAATTTAAATTCTACTTTACATTTAATCGAGTAATTGAATGTAGGAATAAATGCAGTCATTTTTCTCCAACGGGTCTACTTGAATATGTAATATTTTCTAACTGCCTAAGGGATTGCTAAATTGATGTATGCAATTTTTACCTGAGTAACTTAAGAAATTTCTTGCCAGCAGAGTTTGCAATGCTGGCCAGCAGAGTTTGATAACTGCATATGAAAAGTTAATATTAATTTTTACGGTGTAAATTTTTGATTAATTCATCTCGGTGCATATTTGAAAATAGCAATATATATTAATAATTCTAAATGCATTATTTTAAATAGTTGTCACCCTGGTACCATAGATCTAGAAATTAAGTTGAAAGATTGCGTGTCTTCCTTATAATGCTGCAATAAATATCCTTGGATATATATATATATATTTGATTCAGAGTATTTTCTTATGATGTCTTGTGTAATGTTCTTAACACCAGTACTCCTGCTTGGTCTTAGGGGTTGTTCGGGTTAAGTTGGGGAAAGGTTAAACACAACGCAATTAAGAATTTGGTTTTTGATATTATTGTAGGCAATTTATTTAATTTCAGGTTTCAATTGTAACAGTTAGTAATTTAACTTAGTATTTAACGTCTGGTACCATAAGACCAGAACAGTAAAGTGTTCCCATATAACAACCAAAAATCTCTTGCAGTTATCCAATGCATTTGTTGGTATAATAATAATAATTTTTCACTATTATTATTCTTATTAATCTGCAATAAGAATAAATAAATCTCTAAAATATTATTGTTTTTTTTATTATACCAAGGTGTTTTATGAAACATTACTAAAATTAAAATGAATATGTGCAAATTTTTATGTACATCAAGGAACGGAATCCTCTGAAAGAATAGAAATACACGACCTTTTCATGTATTTGTGCTCAATAATATTTAAGCTAATATCGCATACCAATAATGTTTAGAACAACCAGCACTTTAACACAACGCTTATACAAGTTGTTATGTACAGGAAAATAAATGTTTCCTGCTGTTCTGGACGACAAGGATCAAATATCTGAAACCGATTATAAAATTATACCTAATAACACTGAATAATCTTCCTAGACTATTAGAGGCATTCATGTCCCTTCTTTAACCTAGAATTCAATAACACAATGTATTTAAAAAAAATGTGGTAAGTAAAGGAAACATTTATTTGTGTTTCGTCTTGAAGTTACAAAAATTAAACTACTCAACAAAACATTCGCTTCTTGCGACCTGAGAATACAAAATATATGCAGGTATTTACAAATCAAATACTGAATTGATGGCTAATGGCCAGGATCATATGTTAAAGCGTTTTTTAAGCAACTAATATAAATAAAAGCTAATCTTACTAGTAATCATCATAGCACCGTAAATAGAAACTGATAATGAAAAAAGTGCATCTTCCTCCTGGTGTCTACAATTGGTTTCAATTGCCCCATTTCCACCCATTTTAGCTTTCTCTTTCAGTGCCCTTGATAACTCTGAGCGTTATCAATTGATCTCTCACTTGAGCAATTTGAAATCCTTTGCTTACGGGAAGAAAAATATGCATATCTTTGAGTGATAAAACCGGTAGAAGAATTGTTCTAAAACACGTTGTTCTAAAGTTGTTCTTAATAACTTTTCCTTGTTCTAAAGTCCGTCAAATGTCAGCAAGTATACCGATCAGTGGTATTGATATAGTTTTTCTGAATCAGAAAGTTCCTAATTAAAACTTATATAAGTATAAATAAGAATGTTTCGTATATTAAAAATCTTACAATTTTTTTATGAATTAATGTTTTCACAAGTAAACCGTTCCTTATACGAAATATTCTTATTCTAAAATGTCCAACATTAATAATCAAACTATTTCATGACTTAACTTTTTTTATTTTTACTGTATTACATGTAATAATAAATTAAAAATTCAAAAAAATTTAAATCTTGGATTAAAATAAAATAAAATATTCTAATTAAATAAAACAAATATCTTATGATTGTGGTAGGCAGTTTTTCTAGAACTCACTATTAAAGTTTAAACAAGGTAGAAAATAAGTATCTTGGGTGATAAAAGTACATAAGATTTACATAGCAAAAACGTTAAACAGCTTTAAATTACGTTCTGGAAGAAAAGCTGGTTCACCTATAAAAAACAAAGAAATTAAAATTTATTTTTTGGTATATAATTTTATTTTTTGAGATTGGTTTAGAATTCGTAAAGGAAATGAAAAGTTTATAAAGTTAAAAGCTATTTAAAACGAAGGATTTTCCTTCAGTATATTTGTCAACTTTTATTTTGTTTTTATTTTTTAGGTATATTGCATATTATGTGTCATTTCTCAGTATCAACAGTACCTGGCCGGAAGAGGGCGGGCTGGTCAGGGAGCAAACTGCCCGGTAAGTAAAAAAGGTTTTTTATTATTTATTTGTTTCTCAGAGACTTTTTATAACCATAATGTAAAATATAGTAAAAATCTCTTTATCGACTCTAATGGGGAGGGCAGACGTTTCGGACAACAACTTTATTTTGGATAATAAATCCTCATGTTGGTTTTCATAAGAAAAACCTAGATATGATGCTTTACCTCCTCTCTATATTGATTGCGCATTTGCCCTCCGAACTTAGCCAGACTCATTTTTTAAATTCATCATCTCTAAAATTAATGTTACTCAGAATACCTTTTCATAAGTTACGTTATGTTGTTCGTAAGTTTGTGAAGTATTTTAAAAATTATTAATTCATTCGGTATTAAATTTCAATAAACTGAAATAAAGGCAAACTCGTTAAGTGTTTTTTTAACATACTTCCCGCAGATGCTTAATATTCTGTGGTAGTGCAGCTATTTCTGCGTCATAAGGAGCATTCAATTAGACATATTAGAAAGCTAGCTGATGCGCAGTTGAATAAAATATCCTTTCTTCAGACAGCTGTACAGATCACTACAACAAAAATCATTACCAAGCCTAGAGAGAGGCTTTGTGAGAGAATTTCATTCGAGACCTCCTCAAAAACAGAAACTATTCCCGAGAGTACCTCAGACAAAATTTGCCACTAAGGCAAGGACGTAATACGGTAGCTAGCCGAGTCTTCAGATTTGATCCCAAATGCTTTTTTCTTGTAAAATTTGCCGAGAATATCCTCTTTTATCATGGGCTTGGAGAATGAGAAAAATCTTAAATCCACTTTCTTTCAGTTTTCTTCCTTCATTACGTTATGAAATATTAAGCATCCGTATTTGTTCTACCAAAATGCTATTTTAAACAATATTGGTTTATAAATATACTTGTTATGTATTTGTTTTAGAATACGCTAAAAAGTTGCATTTATATTTAAAATGTTCTCGATGTATTTTTGAAAATCGTACACAAGCATATAAAAGAGAGAAAATGCACTTTCATGAAAGTACACAGTTCCGTGGCACGTTTTAGCCGCACTTTTATATCCCGTTCTTTATATGTAACTCAAAAGTGCTAATATTGTAGTAATACCAGTATTTTGGCTCAACAGCAGCCTAGCAGTAAAATCGCTGAACAGAGGCAGTTTCACATGAGTTCGCTTCCAGGCGAAAGGTCTGGCTGCATGGGCGTTTTGTGGATTTGCCCGTGTGTAAAATAGTTTCCCTTAGAAAGTCCTCCATGTAGGCATTTCTCTCCTGAGGCAGATAGCCTTCGTGCGCTTTTCATAATCAAATAAACCAAACCAAAACCACACAAATATCAGTATTCAACACGCTATTGTCGGTTATAGAACTGAAACATGTATGCGTAATTCAGAATATTCTTGTAGAATGTTGCATGAGTGTTTCTATAGAACGTTATTTACACACGACATGAGAGTTTCACTAGCACCAGTATTTGGCATACATTTGTACGTTATAGAACTAACATATAGACATTATTTAGAAAGTTGTATGAACCTTATTTATACATCACATAAGAACACCACTCATGCTATCGTCCGTTTGAAAACTATAACTTGCAGACGTGATTCAGAGCATTCTAGAAGAATGTCGTATGAACGTTCTTTACACGACCCATGAGAGTGCCACTATTAGACGTGTTATTATTGGACACGTTGTAGAGCCCTATTGGACACTATTGGATACATGAGAGTGCTACTATTAGACGGTGTTGGCCGTGCTATTGTCCATTTTAGACCTGTAGCATGTAAACGTGATTCAAAACCTTTCGCCTGAAAGTTCCTGACATGTTCGTAAAATAGTTGGATTAAGCGTTCTCTAAACGCTCTTGTGTTAACGCTGGATATTCTCTTTGTACCTCCACTACCCAGTCTCCAGAAACTTGCTAACCAAACCACCAATCTTCTAAATCTTCTTCTTTGGTGTCTGCTTCCATGCATACTGGAAGAAACGAATTGGCACATAAATACCTGCCCTTTCATCAAACGTGGACATAATGAGTTTTTTCAAAATGTATGAAAAACCTTAATGGGCTAACTTGCATTTCAGTAAAATAAAATTTGGTATCGATTTCATAGTTTGTAATAAACTTTGTAAAGTTTTACGGAGTTATGAATAAATCTTTATTTCAAAATTTCTCTTTTTAACTGTTTTCATTTAAATCAATTGAAGGAAATAACGTGTATTCGTGATTATAAACTAATTGCTAAATGTTATACTTTTTTCAGTTATGGTTTAAATCTATTAAATTATATTTCGTTAAAGAAGGGTACGATAAAATTTATTTATAAAAAGACAAAATTGAATTTGAAATATTGATCTAAACTTTATTTCATTATTGTTACGAATTTTTTATATATTTAAATAATTTTAGTGAAATTATATCTGGAATTGTAATATTTTTAGTATAATATAACGTGAAAAGCTTGAAAGAGACAGAGCTATGCCAAAATAATAAGATTACAGGGGCAAGTCTATTTAACGTTGAGGTAACCTGCTTGCTATCTGGCTTGAATGGCGAGATTTCGCCAAGCTGGGAATGGTTTTGCCGACTAAATTTTGTCGAGAATTAGCCGAAAGTTGCCAAGTTTGGCAAAAGTTTGGTCCGGTGCCTACATAACTGTAACTGGTATTGTAACTGAATAACTGTAATTGATTCCTACATGTAACTGCAACCACAGTGATTTCTCTCTGCCTCTCTAAGATCGAAAAAAAAGCATTAATTTCTCAGTTTTTAGTTCAGCGTGAGTACCGTGGCAGCTTCGCTTTTTATATGCTTTGCATTGCGCTGTGTTTAATTTTCATAGTAGTCTGAAGTTAACTACCGATTGTACCCAGCGATACTGAGAAGAGCTTACGAGTATTTTTGTAAAACTTTCCAAAACCATAAAGTTTTTCATTTGATGAAGCAAATTTGATAAAACTATCATCAGTTCTGTGTGCATTCAATCTATTACGTACCTGTATGCGTGCAACAATATTACAACATATACAGTAAAAGACGTTTAATGTGATCTTGGTTAACAATATCATTCAGGTATTATTACCGAATTGCCTGAAGGCCCTCCCATTTGTATACGAAAATATGGAAAATATATTGCTTAATGTAATTAACAAATAGGCTAACCCTCTAATGAGTCGAGCCTTTTGTTAAGAAAGCATAAATTTCCCAATACCATGAGAAAGAATTATTTTCTTGAACTTAATGTCAAAATGCTCCTAGTAATTTATACCTGGGTTTATGTACTTTTAATACAGCGCCTTAATTTCTTAGACATGTTTTAAGATGCACGTATACACAGAAAAGAAATTACATTATGACCACCCTGTTAATAACACGTAAGACCACCTTTAGCCCTCAAACCTGCCAGTACCCAGAGTGGCATTGACTCCACAAGGTGCTGATACATAGTCTGAGGTATCTGGTACCAAGCGCTCACGAAGGCCAAGACATGACTTGAAAGTCAATGGAATGTTTCTCGAATAACTCCCTGACGATGCGACGCTTATGACATGGTGCATTATCCTGTTGGTCAACACCATTCCCCGTCAGAAGTACTGTTGTCATGAATGGGCGAACCTGGTCTGCAACAATGTTCACGTAGAGCACAGACGTCAGGGATTGTTCTCTGGGATTATGGGACCTATTGCACTCTATGAAAACACTGCCCACACCATAATAGACCAGTCACCAGCTTGTCTCCGTCCAGCTGTGCATCCGGGAGACAGGGTTTCGTTTGGAAATCAGCGTATTATCACATGTCCGTCGATATGATTGACCAGAAAACGTGATTCGTCGGACCATATAATTTTCTTCCATTCTTCTAACGTCCATTTCCAATGTTTCTTGGTCCATTGCAGACACAGCTGGTGGTGACGTGTTGTCAATGCAGGGACGTGCTTCAGCCTCTGACTACGTAGGCACGCAGCAATATACGCTGCACAGTATGCTGAGAAACACTGTCTGGGTCGCCGCTGTTGTAGCTCTTCGGTTATGGCGAACAATGCGTAACAGCCTCCGCTCTCATCTGGAATCAATGCCCCATCGATGACACACTGCTGGCCAATGTCTTGTCGTTTCATCATCCATACACCGCTTTCGATATGTGCTCACAGCAACTGCACGTAAACAGCCCACTAAACGCGCCGTTTCTGATACTGATGTTCCCAGTCCCGGAGCCATAACGATTTGACTTTTATAGAAGTCTGATAAATCGGCTGCTTTTCCCATTATGTTGCTATCGGTGCTATGTTTGAAAACAGTTCCAGTTCTGTTGATAGGCCACGATCAGCTTGCATTTTGCTTCCATTTTGCTTGCTTTGATCCGGCTGTCGTCACTTAGGATGCTTCTAGGGGCGATGCTACAAGTCGAATGATCAGGGTAGGTCCGGAGGACTAACTAGGAGGTGGAAGGGGCGTGACCAAAAATCATTCGGACGTTTTCATCAATTTTCATGCTAAATATAAATAGTACAGCGAATATAAAAAAGAAGTATGGCAATATTTAGCACTCTGTGAAGTGAACATTGCATCCACGGCCCACATCATCGCCTATTCTATAAGATTTCCTCCTGATATTATGCAAATTACTTCACTATGTTGAAGAGGTAGAAAATCAGATTATAGATAAAAACATATAGCAAAACATCGCGGACGCAAAACGTCATGGAAGAAGCAATGCGTCATGGAAGAAGCAATGTGTATGAAACATCGCAGGCGAAAAGAACGCAAGGAGAAAACATAGCTGTTCTAAAACACCATGGTAGAAAAAAAGTTGTGCAAGAGTTTCGCAGTTTTAAAGCGTCGTCGTAGAAAATATCGTAGTAAAAACTAAGCCACCTGGAAATCATTGCATGATAATAGCATCACAGAAATACGCTTTCTGACCTTAAAAGTATTTTAAGTGATTTTTCTCATAATGATTTGTGAGCGCAAGAAGAAACAAGAAATATTTTTATCTTTATATTTTATATTTTTGTGTTAACTAATGTTTTTTGCTGAAAAAGCAGGAAGAAACGTCATCATTCAAAATCGGGAAATAAAAATTAATGCTATGTACAGCAGCAAATAAAATTTTAAACTTGTACATCTTTCTCTTTCTAATTCTTTATACTATATTTTTTCACGAATATATACCAAAACTGCTTATAAAAATATTAATTAATTTTTTTAATAGCAACGTAAGTTTAAAGCTTCTATTAACTGCTGTATGCAGCATGAATGTTTACTAATTCCCAGATTTTGAATATTTAAGTTTTCTTCTTGCTTTTTCAGTAAAAATGTATTAATGTTACAAAATATGAAACATTACAAAATTATGTGTTTATTACATTCATATGAAATATTGATGTAAAATTATTATTTACTTCATTCTGTGCCCACGAATCCTCAAGCGAAAATTTCCTTTAAATTTTTATAGTGAGAAAACGCATATCTGCCAAGTTATCGTCATGCAATGATTTGTACCCAATTTCTATTTTACCACGATATTTTACACGCCAATGCTTTAAAACTGCAAAACTTTTATACTGCTTTAATTTATACTACGATGTTTTTTCTTCGTTTTTCCTCCCACGATATTTCTTACGACAATATTTTTCCCTTGTCCTGTTTTCACAGCAATGTTTCCGACGGACAACGAAAATACCGCAGAGGCAGTTTTTAGTGCCGAAAACAACTAAAAAATAAAGCTAGATTTATAGAATTTTAAAAATTCACATTGGCAACTCTAATCTGGCAATCTAAAATGTACTAGCATGTTCTTTCTTCGACATATTATAAAATTCGAAGCGTCATCAGGTATTTGCAGATCTTAAGTGTTAAAGAATATTACCAGTTTCTCATCATTTATCATTTTTATAAGTACTTAAACATAGATCACTAACCATACATAATTACCCAACAAATATACACACACACATATATATATATGTACCGAGAGTACTGAGCGGAACTAAGATCCATTAAATATATCTTTAAGACATTAGACCTTTTCCTCTAAAGATAAACGAACATAAAAACTATGATAAATTGCGTCTCGAAACTGCTCTCAACTAATGATATCTTTTGAAGAATAAGGTATAATTCGATAAGCAATTTACTTCAACAAAAGCTTCAAATTTTTCTGTTTATTACATTGGTTCAAAACATTTGATCAATAAGAATACATCCTAAGCGGATCCATCTTTGCGATCGGGAAACGGGAGCATCACTTTCAGGAAGACATAACAAACATTATAATATCCTTATGCCATCAAAGTGATCGCATTGATCAATTCTTGGAGAAGCGTTGATAAATATCACACACCACGCATTCTTAAGTGAACTGAACTCTTAAAATTTCCAAAATTTTCTCTTCAAATATTACAGTGCGCAGTTAGAACAAAGGAGTTTTTCTCTTCGAAAGTATTAAGGCACAAGCATGCAAGAGTTTAACAATTATTAAAAAGATAAATTTTGAAAATCCAGAATTCCTTAATTATTTTGTTTCACTCTGTGTTCAGAAAAATTTAGAACAAGTTAGTTTTATTTGTTTAAATATTGGCAAATTGTTCTAACGTAAAAAATTCCTTAGACTTAAGTTTAGAATTTTGAAACTGTTGTCAACAGTTTTAACAATCAATATTTTGAGGAACAAAGGACTTTATACATTTCATTTTCGTTTGTAGTGAAGCAATACGTTTCTCATTTATGCGTCTTTTACATTTTTTTATTATACTTTTCGTCTATGTTCCTTTTCGGTCTGTTTCACTTTAATAGTAAACTATTTTCTTTTATAGGATGTGCAAACTCAATTATACGTAATTTCTTTTTCTGATCATAATAATTTCTTTTTCTGAATTCATAGATCTTCTCATTATATCTCTTCTCAACTCATTTAAGTTTCCTCTAAGGTCATTTTTTTTTCTTTCGGTAGCATCTGGAAGTTGTTATACTTTGCTACTTTAAAACAGGCACTTCGAGGTCCTTCTGTCTTGTCCCATGACGATGATAAAGCAGCAATCGTTGTTATGGATACGTGACAAGACAGAAGGATGAAATAGCCTTGAAGTGCCTATTCTAAAGTCGCTTTTATACAAAATTTTCATACAAAATTTGAGATGTCCGAGAAAAATACACTGTGTTAGCTAATAGTCTCATAGCTATTATCGATTTGCCTAAAGATAACTAGGAACAAAAATACAATGAACAACATATTAATTGTAAGCTTCGTTATACGGAAATCAAATCCAATAAAAGGTTTGATTGTTTTTCCTTTTTTTTCTCTCAAAATGTCGGAATGATTTTAACAAAATTCTGTAACTTATTTTTTGTAATTGGAAGCATATCTAAAATCAGTGTATAAGAAATAAAAGCCGTAGACCGTTTTTCGAATCCTATGTATACGACCTGATATCTATAATTAAGCATATCAAAAAGCAGGACAAGCTTTCTTTTTTAAAATCATAACAAAAGTACTTACAGTGTTTAGATTTTTAACGCAATTCCCTTATTATTTCTCCTAGGAGCACAACCTATTCTTTAAATGACAAGAAAAATTCAATGTCCGCCTTTCGTAGCGGCCTCAGCGACAGAAAATTGCGTTGTCACAATTTGGGAGTAAGAAAATGAGGTTCACGTCACAAAAAAATTGTTTACTTTATCCTTAGCTCGCATTCAAATGAAAATCTCAAAGGTTTCTAATTCATTGGCGAGTGTGTGTACTTTTTCTGCCAAAGCCGCGACAGAAAACAAATACCAAAACATTTACTGCCAAGCATTCACAAATTAAAGCAACAATAATGGAAAATTTTCCAGGAGGAGGTATAAATTTCAATTTCAAGACTGAAAAGAAAATTATATGACAACAATTTTATTTAATTATTTAAAATTTGAGTTTCACATAGTGTTGCACTGATACAAAAGCACGTGTATTTTACATATACTGTACAAATAACAATATTATAGGATTTTCCTTGATCTGATAAAAGTTAACTATTCCAAAACCCATAACAAACTTGAAAAAAATTATAGCTAGGTCTGAAGTAAGTTTTGGAAACGTTTTAAATAAACCTTTTCATTTAAACATGATTTAGAACATAAATCCCCTGTCTTGTTTTAACAGTATCAACCACAGCTCGTGGTGATGCAACTAAACAGAATATTCATTTTCAAGCTAAAACTTGAAATAGCAAACAAAGACTACACAATTTAAATATACTCTAAGTTGGCTCAGTAACTTTACCGACGCATCAAATTCACGTGTTGGCAGCAATATAATGCAAAGCCGAACTTATCAGGGCTTGCAGGAACTATACGTAGTGTGCAATCACAAGCCAGAAACACGCTATGTCTTACAATCCAAAAACCTCAGTTTAAATACGAACTAATTCATTTACGTTCTGGTTAATAAGGAAAGCGAAAAGGAGAAATTATAATAAAAATCCACATTATAAAAATCTGATCATTTAAATAACTATAACAGTAAAATGCAAAAACATATTTTTTGCTCGATTCCAGGAAGGAGTATGTATTCCATTTGCCATCACCCGCATGCCTTGTTAATTCAGAAATACATATAAGAATTAACTGTTAAATGATGTAACTAAACATTTTAAAAGATGTATATACACAGTGTGCTTACAAAGTTGTAGAATTAGTTTATTCAGATGAATAAAGTAACAGTTTTACTGCTTAGGTTTCAATTTACATTTTTTGTAAGGTAAATCTGCATACAGCGTTTTGATTCTTTTGTAAAACTTGTTTTTGAGTACTGTTTAAGTATCTGTTTAAGGTATTCTGAAACTGTTCAGTATATTAAAATAACTGCTTTTGAGGTAAGACTTTAGACTAAGAAAGAGAAAGTACTTTGCAAACACCAAATCTAGTGAATAAAGGCGTGGTTCAAATTTGAAGCCATTTGTTTTTTTTTGGTACTAGAAACTGTTTGATTTGAAAGCGACTATGTAATAGGCACTGTTGTGCAGCAGAAACCAGTTATTCAACTAAGATGTTTCAGACCTAAAACGTAAGACCTAAAACGTAAGCACGTAACCTTTTGAAGAAAATTGAGCGTTTCAGACCTAAAACGCTCAATTTTCTTCAAAAGGTTACGTGCAAAAACCTTGCGAAGGAATATGTCGCGGACAACGCAACGGAATGGGAAACTTTTGTACAAAATGGCATGGGAGAAAAGCAAGGAAAAAACGTAATCGTAAAAAATATCGTGGTAAAAAAAGAAAGTGCCTATAAATCGTACGATGATAACACCGTGGAGAATATGTTTTCAGAATTTAAAATTATTAAACGCATCGTCGCATTACGATATATGAGGGCAAGAAGGAATGAACGCTAGTTTTTCCTCTGTATTTCATATTTTTAACTAACTAATAAATACATGCAGAATACGCAAGAAAAAAACTTAAGCATTAAAATATTGAAAATGAATAGAATATTAAAGCTGCACATAACAACTGATAGGATTTTAAACTTATGCAGTTAATTATTGAAGATCATTTGTAATTAATCTTTTTTGTATAATTTGGATTCGAAATAATATCTTTTACGAATTTGGACTGGGAGTGGGAACAAACTTTTAAAATTATTAAAATCTGAAAACACATATGGTGATGCTTTCTTAGGTGCTTTATTTTTTAACCAAGGATACTTTCTACGCTGATATTTTATGCCACGATGTTTTAAAACTGCGACCTTTCTCCTTGCTTTCTTCTCTCTCACATTGTTTCGTATGATGATTATTTCCCTTTGCGTTGTTTTCTTTGCGACGTTATCGTCCACGATGTTTTGGCAGACACCGTTCAAAAAGCTATTTAAAACATACTCATTAAATATAGACATCACAATTTTCTCCTGAAAGTAATACCCTTGTGAATAACCTCTTTCCAATTAAAAATGTTGCCAACATGGTCTGTACTCAATATCTGAAACCGAAGTTTCTATGGCCTTATTGAACCTCTTCAACCGTTGCAAATGACTGCCATCTTAATTCAGGATCATAAGGGAGACATGGAATTTTATCTCCAGTCATAATTTATTTGAAAAATAAAAAATAATACTTCCTGTTTGAATCAATTCATGGTAAGCTTAATTTGATCTTTATGTTTTGTAGTAAATACAAACAAGGAAAAACAAGATCAAACTGTTCTTTTCTTCAAGATTTTCTACTGCAATTTTGTAAGCAGTGTCTGCACTGGGGTTAAGCTTATCATTTCTTCTTGTTCTGAGAAGCAGGATACAATATTCAGCAACAGTTTTCAGAATTTTCGATGTTTTCATTTGTTCGAGAGTTCTTCATCAGCAATCTCGCGTCTATCACGAGATAGTCTGTAGGAAAGAAAAACATTGGACCATGTTAATGTATTATCTACGTAAGCCTTGAATAATACTTCAGATGCCTCCACTGTTGTTGTTTTTTCGCTTTACATGAAAACGTTACTGCTTTTCTTTGCTTCCAAATGCAAGAAAGCAAATGGTCATTGTATATCAAAGTAAATGATTAAATCAATAGACCATTCTCACTATAAGACGGTTATAATTTAGGGGAAGCAAGCTGACATGTCGTAGAACAAATTCTGTCAGTTACCTTTTGGTAAGTTAGTTGGAAGTTTTTAAAGCATTCAGTCCTAAAACTATGTAGACGTATTGTCAATAACTGCAACATTCGTAATACGACGCGCTCCTCTCCACTATTTCAAAATCCTGCAAACTTTGTTAAATAACATGTTTTTTATTTAAAACTGCATATTTAATATCTTTCTTCTGGATTATCAATAATATTTTAGTTACTAGTTTTTAATGATGACCATCTTTAGAAAAAAATATTCTTTAAAATCAATTTCTTAGTTCAGAATTCGAAAACCATCCTTATAAGAAGTAATCCCACTGTATTTAAGGTTAGAGTATAATTACGTACGCATAATCGCCAATGTACAACTCTCGTGGGAGGGGACGGTCAAAATACAGTACTGAAGTTATACCTATTGTGTGCGCCCAGCAATCAAGGCCCTAACACACAGATTACAATGAGTGCGCTTGTTAGCCATTAAGCAGGTACACACAATCAATGAGAAGAATCACGACAATCTCCCTTACTTCTGAAGAAATTAAAATATAACTTATATTTTTTACCTCTAGAAACAACTCACATTTTAAGACCACAGCATTAAACTTTAATTTTGCGGATTCTAATGAGCCTTCAAAACTTAAACAAAAAAATTTTACACTACTACACAAGCGACTGAAATTACTACTACACACGTGACCAGGGTATTCAGACTGGTAGAAATGATTTCTTTTTAGGATATGGTTTGATTGATGTTCAGTGTAACCTGGTATTTAGAATATAATCTGAATTATTGGAATATAATTAATTGTAAAAGCAACATGCCAATATAAAATTAAAAATTTGTTTAAAATTGTTATCTGAAATTTGCGCAGATTGCAAATAAATTTCTGATATCCAAGGTTGTTAAAAAATAAATCCCTTCTTTCCAGGGGAAAAATCAACTTTGTAAAGGTAAAAGGAGATAAAACCGATTTATGCTTTGAAAACGTCAGTTCAGCTTTAAACTGTAATTCGATTCTAATCGTGTCTAGAACCTGTAGACTCTAATAAATGTTTATGCTTTATGTCTCCTAGTTCATAATTATTATCTTGGTGGTAAAACTCCAAGTAGAGTAGAATCTGCTAATTCGTTTGATAAGTGAGATACAGTTAAAATAGTAAAGGGTAATATTTTCAAAAATTATTTATGGAATGGCATAGCACTTTTTGTTTCTGCAGAATATTATGACATTTCGACTGATGTTTCCAAAACCGGAAAGATATGAAAGAAGAAATAAGCTCTTCCAAGCACTTCCTTTTCGTTAACAAAATTCCGATGAGAAAGATTCTCGTTTTCCTCTACCCCTTATGCATTTCTATTCTTCTCCTGCAGCGGAGTTTAGTTGTTCTTCCCTTTTCTTGATCCATCTTGTACTTTTTTAGCTTCCGCCGTGATTCAGAGATGAGACCCTAAGGAATAAGCACTTCCGGTCCTTTCCGCCATTTTCTCTTTTATTTTCTCTCTTGCATTGTTGAATGTTTTTTGCTAGGAAGTGCGTTGTCCGAAAGTTTCTTAAATCTTTTGTGAATTTAAGAGAATATTCCAATATACGGTTATTGCACCCAATGACACAGTGACTGATTTCGAACTTTGTATTGTAATTTTGTGTCTTCGATACCAATTAATGTCGAAATTGCATTGCATTTCAAGAATATACGATGAAATGATCCATGGATACCAGTTGCGCCAAATACGCTCAGAATATGTTTGTTTTAGTTTTTATACGATTTTTATTATTCAAGTTCTGTTTCAATCACATCGAAATTTTGAAATCAAAGTTGAGGCTAATAACAGTGATCTAAAAATATGTTTTATTTATTTTCCTGTATAATTAGCGTACATTGCTCACCAATGTAACAAACTGAATAATTTGTAACTAACTATCCTTCCGAGTTAGACAAGACTGGAGAATGACTTCAATTCCAATCCAGTCTTGCCTAATGCCTTCAAAATTCTAATAACTTAACCCTCTTTTTTTCGGTACTATGTCTTCTGACAGATTTCGTTATCGGCTCTTCCACTGGTCGGCTGTAGGGTATAAATGTGATCGACATTCGCGTTCTCGCTTTTGCAGAATTTTTACTTCTGATGAATGGGGACCCGTTTTGCTCTCGCAGTCGATTGGGCTTTTCCAAAACCTACGATGAATTCAAGGTTGTCGATTTGCCTGTTTTATTTATAAGCTGTTGCCTGTATCAAAAACCAAATCTATGGTAAAGATAAAATTCTAAAATGAAGTATAAATTTCTATCGTCTATTACGTTAGATAGTCATCCATGCAGAAAACAGAAACTTTTGACAGATAATTGCAAATTTATTTTAAAATTATTGTAATCACATATATAAAGAAGAAAGTATGTGTGTTTGTTTTGTTCGCTAATAACTCAGCCACCACTATAGCTATTGTCACCAAACTTTCTGCAATTCTTTTCCGGGTCCTGGAAAAGATCGACGTCCACTGTTTTCCGAAAAAAAGTACTTAAAATCAGAGATATTATATTAAAACTCCGAAAAACGATCATTTTCACCCTCATTTTTTCGAGTGGCAACAGTCTCGCAAATCGGAGATGAAAATTTTCTTTATTTCGAAAGTTGTTGCTACTGCTTGCTTTCAAATCCTAGAGTTTGTTAATAAAAAATTTCTAAGTTTTACGATGAAATAAAAATAACATTGCCAAACATTAAATACATTATTCCCGATTCCAAAAATTGGTGGGAAGCCATTTCGACTATTCCCATCTTCGTACGATTTTAATCAGCCGAAATATTAATTAAAAAGTCTGAAAACGATAATTTTCGCACTCATTTTTCCGAGTGGTAACAGTCTCGAGCACTGGAGATAAAAGTGCTTTATTTCGGAAAGTGTTGTTACTGCTCGCTTTCAAAATCGTGGAGATTGTTAATCAAAAATTTTTAAGTTTTATAAAATCTCTACATATAAATAAGAATGTATGTTTGTTTGTTTGTTCATGTTATTGATTTCTGATCAATTATGATACATTTTTTGCTACATTTAATCTACTAAAATTGAATATTGGTGAAATATTGGATGAAATTCAGATCATTAAAAACTGGGTGCCATTGTCGCTGATATAATGAGAGAGAATTAGTTTATTTTTCTATCAAAATTTTTTACGTGGGTTCCATATCTCACTAAACTGAAAGATGTATGACTATCAATCGTATTTTTTGCATCGTTATTAGAGATGATTACAGCGATATCGTTCTCTCTGTTGTTAGATGCATTACTCTCAATCTAACTTAACTGGCAACGGGTACTTTCGCTAGTATAATATATAATAAACTGTTTAGTGAATCCACGGCAGGGAAAAGAGCATCTGGACCATCAATTATTAAATAAAATTGAACAAGTTTACTAAAGTTAAGTCTGAATAGTTAAAAATTGCAAGATAACCGAAATAAGTTTGCTTGCAGCCCTAGAAATTATAAGAAAAATATCTACACTTCGACAAAAATTAGAAGAAAATAATAAATTCAAAATTTTTAAAAAAGATAAACACGCGCTGCTAGAGAGAAAGAAGTTAGAATGAACAAAATTATTATTTACTAAATAGTTAGCTCATTCTGACTTCAAGATAAAAATTCTGAATTCAAGGAACATTTTCAAGATTAAAAATACAAATTTTACACCAACTTATTAAACAAAATAACTTTTGGTATTAAAAAGTATTTTTTGAATCTAGAATAAATTCATAAAAATTATCATATCTGGCATATATGTACTTTATGCATCTGTTTACTATTATGATTTTTTATATTGCTAATTATAAATATTTGATATTATTGATTTATATATCTAATGCAACATCTGCTTCCTTCTGCCTTGCACTTTATTTGATAAAGAATTTTAGATTCCTCTTAGAAACCTGAAAAAAAGGTTTCTTGATAAATTTGGCATTTTTCTGAAAGGCAAAATACAAAAAATGTCAAATACGACCTAAAAAGCATGTTGGTTCCATATATTCTTGCTGTTATCCAGAGCAAAATGTACGTCAATATTTTTAAAGTTCTTTACGAATCTCCTAACAAAATTTATTCCTGGATACGGGAAAAGTGTTATCACATATTTCACATTTCCTGAACTTTTATTTTGCCAAGTTTGCTTTTTCAGGAGCTGTCATTGTCTCTGAATAACTTTTGATTACATTCCTTTTTTCATTTTTCTTACAGCTTTTAGCTTTTTTTTGCCACAGCTGTATTTATCTGAAGTGGGATTTATCTTTCAGAACATTTTCCTTTCGGCTCACAGTATGTCAACGCGTGCTCTACTTTTTTAGAAATAAGAAACTCGAATTTTTTTGGAAGAAGCATTTATTAATGGATCAAATATGGCGGTGTCGGCAAAAATTCTGAAAGCGTGAAACGTTACGCGGCTCATCATAACAGCAAGCTAAGTAACCAGAAATTGAAGCAGATTTAAGCATCGCGATGAGAGACTAATGGAGTGCTCAGTCTAACAAATTCTTTTCCAAATAATTCAAAAATAGCAGTGACGGAAAGTCTACGTGAGTGCCAAAAAATATTGTCAGTTTAGATTCCATTTTTTGCTGTAAATATTTCTAACGTCATATACGACGCCTTCTAGTAATTTAACAGAAAGTGGTAGATGTGTCAGACCATTATGATAAGAAATTTAAGTGTCTCTACCTATGGTAAAAACATCTTTCCAGAACTATTCCTGATGCCATTGCTTTCTATACAACTCCTAAACTATAGGCGTACGAATACATACGCACGTTTCGCGAATTTCCATTGCTTATTATTAGTTAGTTTAAATTTATTCTTCAATGAGTTCTTTGTTACATTTGCAACTTTGTCTACTTACAGAAAGATATATCCAACGCAATACATTGTATGTCGGATACAGAAGCTTTTAATTTTTAGAAATAGTGGATTGTCATCTTCAGAATTAGCAGAACTTTTGATTCAAATAAGCTTACTTTTACTTCCTTGTATAAAGCAAAGGACGTATAGTAAACTCGAAAATTTTCAGGTAACATATTTCAAAGAAAATATCCATTTCAACCGCTATCGAATACACTTTAACGATGTACCTGCGTAACATCTGTATGTAAAAAAAATAAAGAACTCTTTTTCCCCAAACTGGTTGCAAAACGTATTTAAAAGGAATACAGAAGAGATTTTTTCATGACGTGCAGACGTATTGTATATTTCTCGTATAACTCAAAAACGAGTAGCCTCAGAATGTTGAAATTTCGGACATAGGACTGCTATTACATGTAGCTGTGCACCTCCCTTTTTGTGTGCAATCGACCGAACCAAAAGTATATATATATATATATATATATACCTACTGTGTTACTCACCTCCATGAGCTCAGTTTCTTATTCTTATATGTTGGTAAATTGTGCATTTTTTGCTTTAAAAATGATTGAATTATGTTGTTCTTATCTTCCGGTTAAGGTTTTGGTAACTTTAGTTAATCTGCATGCAATAGTTGTAGAATTATCAACAGTTTAAAACCTGTTTGTGAGGTTAAGCCTAATTTTTTACCATAGCAGCCATATTTGTTTACATTTGAAACTTAGCAGAATAGTTTCTGCACCTTCAGTGTCTTTTTGCCGAGTGGGATCAAAAGGAAAATTTGAATTTTGTCCACCGAAAGATATGCCTTCTTGCCCGCTGCCCGAATTGCTTGTTTTTGTGTAGAAACTCTAATTTTAATTGTAAAAATTGTTTTTTAATTGTTTTAATTTTATTTGGTGTTTTATCTTTTCCTATAAATTTCAGATTTAACTAAGATATTTCGAGGATTTATGCATTTTTGCCTTGCCCCGAAATGAGAAATTAATTAATTGAATGAGAAATATACCTAATGAAATTCGAGGAAATAAATTTAAATGAAATGGAGTAAAAAACGCGTATGATTTAATGTCCCATACAAGGAAGATGTAGTGCCTACATCAGATTTTTTTTAATTTTAAGTAACTTTTAAGTTTCTTATTCATGTTACAAAATATATTTAATTTAGCGACTGATATATTTTTAACTAAACATTAAGATTTTTTTATATATAAAAAAAACTCCATATGTACACCACGTGACTTCTTTGTACGGAATATTAGATTATATGCATTTTGCATTTCATTTAAACTTAATGGATTGAATTAAATCTACAACGTCGATAGGATATACCACAATAGAAAAAATGCACTCTTTAAAATTCACTATATTTGTTTAGCACAGCGCCAGTCTGGCGCTAGCTTCACTTAACAGCGTTACATCTCATTCATTTTACAATTCAGAATGCACAAAAATTGTTGTCAAATCGTTGCCACGTGTTCTATTCAGATACTATAATGAATCTAAAACGATGTATAAAAGAAATTAAACAAACCAAAAAAAAAATTAAAGCAAGAAAGAAAAGAAATAGTTTTTCACAAACTATTCAGTAATTTTCATTCTATTAATTCGGTTCTCACTTTGCGACAAGGCAAAAATACATTTTAAACTCAAAATATTTGTATTAAAAATTACGAAGTAAATCTTAAACGCTTATTTCCTGGAATAAATTCCAGAATGGATTAAGCATGCTTTAATTCGCGATAATGAAAGAAGGCGTTATCTGTGTTGTTGCGAAGCTTAGTTTCTCTAGATTGGCAACAAACCCACTGTTCTCCTAAGTTTCAAATGTAAACAAATATGGCCGCCATGAGAAAAATGATTAAGCACTTAAAAAAACTTTTAAATTGCATTAAAACAACTTAAGCAACTTTTAAATTTTTCATAATTCTACAAATTTTGCATGTAGATTTACTAAAGCTATAAAAACCTTAACCGGAAGATAAGAACAACATAATTCAATCATTTTAAAGCAAAAAATGCACACTTTACTAGCGCATAAGAAAAAAAACTGAGCTCACTCAGCCGAGCAATAGAGTGAATATATACGTATACTTTCGTTGCGGCCGATTGCAACCAAAATAGGAGGTGCACATCTACATGTCATAGCAATCCTATATTCGAAATTTCAAAGTTCTGAGGCTACTCGTTTTTGAGTTATGCGAGATACATACATACATACATACATACGTACATATGTACGCACAGACGCCACAAAAAATCTCCTCAGAATCCATTTTAAGTCAGTTTTATAATTTTTTTGAGGAAAAAGAGTTCTTTTCTTTTTCTTTACGTACGGATGTCACTCAAAAACAATGTTAAACTACATTCGATAACGGTCAAAATACATATTTTCGTTGAAATATGATACCCGAAATTTTTCGCGATTACAATATTTCCTTTTTACTTCGTACAAGGAAGTAAAAATGATATGCATTGTATTTTAGGAAATGTTTACAATAGCATGTATTCATGCCACGTTGGGGATAAAAACATGCAGTCAAATGCAGTTTCATCAAAATCAATCCGTACGATTTAAATTTCTTTGTTTCTAAACTCTTACCCACTTTAGAAAAAAGAAAATTCAAATGAGAAACTGGATGTGTGAGATTTTTGCTCTCCTTTGAATCAAAAATGCAAAAATGAAAAAAAATCCTAATTTGAAAAGCAAAGTCCATTTCTTTTTTAAGTTGGACTGCTACGTTGGAAACATGAAACATTTCTGAGCACGTTTTTAAGCGTCACGTCAGTTAAATCAAGACACCAGTCTAAATCCACGTCCGCCTAACTCTAAAATAAATCTCTGTTTAATTAAGATTTTCGTATTTCCAGGAAATATAAGCACTTTTTGAGCTTTTAAGTTTATGACTTTTTTCTGTGATTTATATTGTCTTCGAATCCAGTGCGTTACAAATTTTTGTGATTGCTTAAATTATTCATCCTTTTTTACCTTTTACAATTAATTTATCGCTTTCAAATACTTTTATAAACAATTTCTGTTGTTCTGAACTTTATGTTACGTACGAATTTAGAAAAATATAACTAAATTTAACTCGTATAAATTAAAAATTTGCCCTTACAAAATGTATTTCAATTCGGCAAAAGAAGAAATTAAAATCATTTAAAAAGTGAACTCATTTTACGAAAAATCCCTACTATTTTCATTTCTTGCATTTTTCTGCATGTTTTATATTCCGATATAAAACATTTCCGTTATTTATATGCTTTATCTTCTTCATTCAGTTCATTACATTTGTTTTCAGAGATGTTATAATGTCCCTCGCTGCTTTGTCAATGGTAAAATGTCGAGGAACCTGGTAACCTACGTATCGACGTACCGCTGAGTTCAGCTTACAACGTAGACTCGAGAAGGGTTAAAATACCTTTTTATTCACTCACAGGAATGATGGCAGATGGCCCCTTCTCGGGCTTACAGGAAAGCTTCCACTCGGGCTTTTAAATCAGGATAAGAAAATAAGAAACTAAACTAATACTAACTAAAATAGACTTAGCCGAAGCTAGACGCAAATATCTAAGTTCGTTGTCCCTTAATTTAAACTAGCCGGATATTATCAACAGCCACGTACAATACGCCCAAGCGTAATAGGTTTAAGAATGAAATAGCCAGAAGGCAAACACGCGCCACTAAGGACTCCTAAGCACTCTCTAAACAAGTTAGAAGAACTTTCTTTGAATACTACTTCTAACTTATTTGCATTCAGGTCTATTCTAAAACCTCACTCTGGTGAGGAGTTGTAAGTGGAGAACAAGAATTGAAAGGAAAGGGTTTTAAAATTAAAATAACTGTTAAAAAATTAAAATACATTTTACAGTGTTAAGAAGATTTTTGACTGGTTTTGACTTTGTACTTTGATGCTTGTTTTCTAAGAAATCAGAAAAACATACTTTCTTAACTCCGTTAAATAATGCGTAACGTCCTTGAAATGATTACATAAATTATCTTTAAATCGCATTTATTTGTTATTTCAAGTTTTTGTTTTGAGGTGTAATAAATTGGTTATATCCTGCTTTTTAAAACGTTTGTTTATTTCACTTTTCTGTCAACATTATTCACATTTCATTGAAGACACCGAATACATTTATTTAGTAATCTACAAAAAATTTTCACATTTGTCATCCCGACTATTATCACTTGAAATTTTTATCAGTTCATTTTGACTAATATACCAGTTAACCGGTCATCTACTTTTATAGCTTACCTTATTCCGTTTGTTTTCCTCATTGATTATGCAACGGAACCTCTTAAAAATTGCACTTTGGAAATTTATATTGAAGAGTTGTTTACGAATTTTAATCACACTGTATATGATTATTTAGAGAATAGGCAATGCGTATATTTAATATTTAAAAGGATTAATTTAATAAATACCTAAATTGCTCCCTTTATCACATTATTATAATGATACACTCTTCTGTAAGCCTGGAACTCGCTGCGAAACTTCGAGTAACAACAAATTTTCAGCATTAAATTAATACGAAGTTAAAAATGATGACAAATTCAGAAAGCTGCAACGTCCGTCTGGCTAAGAACGGGATCCCACTTATCGTTTCAACGTACCTGAAGCAAAAACTTCAAAGTTAACAATGTGCACTCTACTCTCAATTCAAACACAAATTCAAAACTGAATTAATTAGAATCTTAACCTTTTGTTAGCATGCGCTATTTAATGATTTGACATTAATTCTTCCCTTAGTAATAATAACTGTTTTTAATACCTACTTTTCTTTCGAATTAAAGAAAATTCAAACAATATGAAACTTGAATGGAAAGAAAGTCATAAAGTATATAGCGCAGAGAATTGTTGGCCTAGTAATCATGCATTTGAATTTTTTTCTGCCAAAGTTACGCGAAAGCTTCCTTCATTACCTTTTGAATTCTGTTCTGTCCCATCTTTAAATATCTTATGCTTTGAAAAGGTCTATGAGAGGTGTTACAATTTCCATTACACGAAATTTCTCACCTTGCAAAAGAAATACTGTTTCTACTTCAAATGCGAGTAAAATTTGTCATGTGAAAGTAATTCAGAAAAAGATAAAATGCGTTACTCTATCCTGAAAAGTTTAAAGTTTTTCTTTAATAAAAAAATCTCCACATGGTGTTAATTTATGGTTAAGTAATACAAAGCTCCCCTTTTCGCTCAAACTGTTTGGCAACCTAACTTTAAGCAGCTTATTTTAAATGAGTTTTTATTTTATCTTGAATTTAGGTATTATTTTTTAAATTAGTAGGCTTACCGTAACTATTTAACATAAAGCTGGTTCAGAAGTTAAAGCTCGAATTTGAGTGTAAAAAGCAGATACACTTCTTAGTCACTTTTTACACTTTGTTCCTGCAGGACTATTCTTTTCGTTTTGCGAATTTGCGTCGGAAACTTTAAATGTCGGTTCACTTTTCAAACTGTTGCCACCAAATATCGCAACCCTGTATTATATTTAAAGAAATTAAATAATGAAGAATGTGCATAAATGTATGTATGTTTCTCGCATTGTGGTAAAACGACGGTACCTAAAGCCATCGAATTTTGAATGACGTAATCCTGCTACGAATATGGGCATCTGGAAGCCCAAATTTGGAATTTGTTTTATTATCGATTTCATATTTTGTAAACCTTTAACGAATTTTTGATTAACAAACTCAAGGATTTCAAAGCGAGCCATGGCAACGTTTTACAGAAAAAGCTCCAGCGCGTGAGACTGTGCATAGAAAATTCTAAAGATATGCTCAGTTTAAATTATTTTGCGATATTGTTCTTTAACTGAATTTTATGGTTTAAGTGCGACGAACATGATATTTTATAAATAAAGGTAGCACACAAAATGTTAAAAAAACGACCCTTTGGAAGTAATTTAAAATCTGAAGCCTTTCAGATTTTCTTTTTTTAATTTATTATTATTTTGATTCCTTGATTTTTATGATTCTAACATAATCCTAAATTTTTGAAATTTTAATGGTAATTTCATCTTTAAAGGATCTGAAGTTTTCAAATTGCACCTTTAAAAAATATTTGCTGTAATATTTTCCCTCTGCCTCGACGTATAAAGCTGGTTATTTCTCGCATAACGTTTTAAAAGATAGTGTTTTGTATTACCTTCCGATATTTTTCTATTTTAATTTCTTGCATTCGAAAGCTTACTTTGGAAGAAATAGCCTGAAATAAAGTTTAGTAACTCTTACCACATTTTACCATTTTTATAACGTTTAAGTTTTAAATTTCTAACTTAATACAATGTATTTAATACATCAATGTTATTTAATTCGATAAAATTTGAATTTGAGTCATACTGAATTTGTGTCAAATTTGAATTTGAACCATAAGTGAAATTCAAATGTTTATCAAACCACAATGTGCTCGGATTTCCGGAACGCGATTACTCACATACGCGTTACCTTAATTGTTTCCATCTGATTTGCCCATGGCTAGAATTTGATTCAATGGCGGTTTAGTTTTCATTCATCAAAAATGAACGCTGTTGGCATCAGCTCTGACCAAAAGTTGTCAATAAATTTATAGGACGTCGACGAAAAATAAAGCCAAAGAAATCGTACGTATTCCAAAAGCAATTTGTGACGTAATATTTTTAGACATAGAATAAAGAGAAGTTAAAGTATTAATCGAAAATGTACAAGATATTTTCTCCTTCCTTCCTGCCCTGCTTTCGTAGTGCACTCGGCATGTATTCGAGAGGGCGAGTCCTGGCGAGGGCATTGCACATTTTTCTCATCTCTTGCTGCAAAAAAAAATGATAAATTTACAAAATTACCATTGAGAAATGGCAAATGAAAGATTGCATGATGTCATGACATTAGCTGGCAGTAAAAACAGCGGTAATGAAGAAGATGAAATGCTTTTAACTTACAAGAGTTAAACTAGTTGTTGAAAAAGGCGTAGGATCTGTCTAATATTGCTATGAAGATAAACCCGAATGACGAAAATAGAAAACAGTTTACGAGGTTCTTTAAAAAAAATGTGCTTCTTACCGCGGAACTTTAGAACAGTTGCGTCAGTCACTGTTCAGAGCAAAATTTCACCAGCTTTAAAAAATAATAATTATATCATGAATTATTAAGCAGTAGTGAAAATGCTTTCATTAACATTTGTTTTGTTTTTCCTCTTTAATTACAACGACATTTAGTTTTCTCTAAATTATACATATTTCTTGAACTTAATAATGTTTTACGTATTTTTTTAATAAAATGCTAACTTTGCGGAATGCGACTTCGCCGTGCGCGCTAATGAGGTACACCCCGCATTTTACTGTTTACTGTATGCAACTGTTTACTATACATAAATAACTGCTTTATTTTGAGAAATGTTTTAATACTGCGGAAGATGATAAGAAATGAGTAATAAGCAAATCAGATTATTAAATGCGTACGATCAATTAAACACCACAGTGCCATTATAATTTACTACGTACATCTCTTGCCTGATAGGGAACCATTAATGGACTCTTCTCCATATGCAGATGATTATTTCAGTACTGCAGTTTCGATATTCTTCCAGAAGAAACTCCAGACTATGTTCGCAGTTGTTCAGATAAATTATTTTCTGATGCAATGATTTCCTCTGCGATTGTTTCAAAAATCAGATGAACGTCTTGTCTGCTAATCTATAATTCATCAAAATGCTACAATGTTGTTGTTATTTATTCTCATTTGTCTGACAGTAACATCCACCTAAGCCCACGAAATTCGTCGTGGCAAGGAGCGCCACGCCTATCGTTGGCAATAGCCTTGAGCACCTTACAGGTGACAGTGCGATTTAGCTCACTTCCGCCTCCGATTTTGATGGAGAGCATCTCGGAGGTACGGTTCTGAGGGTCTCCCGTCCCTCTTCCCTTCCATCAAACCACACGAGAGGACTTTCGGCTCTCCGCATATTTACAGTGCCGCCATGCCGCACCTACACTATACATTTACAAACATTCATGCCTTTTCCAGATTCGAACCTGGCCCTTCGGCAAGGCAGTCAGCGACGCTAACCACTAAAACGTGGAGGTACTATAAATGATTCGCGCTCAAAATAGCGTGCAGCTTACTTATTGGCCTGCATTGCTCATTAGCTTAAATTTCTACCTAAAAAAATCATATTCCTCGTATTGCTAAAAATGGAGAGACCTGGAGCCTCCAAATTTTTAACACATAAATTCTTAACCCGAATATGTGAACTTCAAAGTCAGAATTTTGAATTTTTCTTTTATTCATTTTATCTTTTATGCGAACTTCATGAAATTTGGACCAACAAACTGAGCGATGTAAAAATAATGTGTTGCCCCTCGACAAATAGTAGCATACCTATGTTACAAATTTAATCAAAAATCCAGCTATTTCAAAGAAATGTGTTGCAAATGGTGCATTAGCAAAATGTAATATATTTGTTTTTCAGATTTAATCAACAAACTTTGCCAAATAAAAGAATTGTGTTGCCACTACAAGAAATAAATATTTTATCTTCCACACACCAAAGTGTTGCCATTCATCAAAGCATTCATATTTTGTACAAAAGTTATTTTTTAAGTTAGAAATATGAAAACATGAATCTTTTCGCCATTTAAAACATTTTTGTAACTGGAAGTATATCTACAACTAACGGTTTCTAAAATAAAGGCCGAGTGCAGACATTTGTAGACACTGAGTTTGTGGACTTGTGTATGTACATATATTAAGTGAATTCAAAGGGTACTATAATTTTTTTTTATTTTTTGGCACTTTTCCAGCTACACTATTTTAATTTTAAGAAAAAAGGAAAAGAAATAGGAAAGAATAAAACAGATGAAGAAACGAAGGTTTTAAACTGAAACAACAGTTTTTAAACTGAAATAACTTTTGTGTTATGTTTTAATTTTATCCAAAAGAAATTTAGTTTTTGAGTTGCTGAAAATAAGTATTATTTTTATTATTAAAAAGGTGAATGCTTGAATGATCTTTAAGTTATTTTATCTCTTTATATTTTAATAGTAAGCTCCTCTTTGAAGCGTTAGACTGCAATTTTTCAGATTGTAAACAAATGTTTTCCGCGTTATGCTTAATCATAAACGATAACACTTGGAAGTGGAACACAATGTAGTTTATAAAATAAATTCCATAGAGTGAAGGTTTCGCCTTTGAAATTTAAGGGCGATTCTCGCGAAGATAGAGATCTGTGGCAGGCTTTCATCCTTATTTAGATACCGTGAATTTATTACTCCTATCTTAACTCTAGGTCCAATTAAACTTATACTACTTCTATATATTTTATCTCGTGAATGAAAACATTATAATATGTTTAATAGTACTCAAATGGCATCTTTTGTACTAGCGAAAGGTTTTTCTTGCTAACCCACTAACAGGCAGTGTCGCTTACCTAAATGTTTGAATTAAATAATTCATAATCTAGGTCACACATTAATAAAAACCAAAAACATCATAGCGGCTCTAAAACTTGATATAATTCTTTATTTACAAAAAATTCATATATAGTAGCGCCTAAGTATATGTCCGCTTTGAAATGTATCCAACTTGGTACACGTCCTGTTTGGAAGCGAAACCTTTTGTTTGGTGAACAGAGGTTATTTGGAATACGACTCGGAGTTCGGTAAAATTACAACTTCGCGAATTATTCTTGGTGTCCTTTTTCGAGTCGATGCTATGACTGCCCATGCGCATCAGTACACCTGGTTCTACTATTTAAACAACTCGAGCTATAACTCTGAATTTTCAGATGATATTGTATTTTTCATGTAATAGTTAAAAATTGTGTAAATTCGTTAACAATAAATTTTAAGAAAGTTAATGAGTCAAGCTCGAAGAAAATGGGATTAGGGTTGCCATGGAGGTGAAAAAGCAGATTGTTAAAAAGATGGCATGCGTATCAGGGACTTGGACGTGGCATACCATACTACAAGTATGATGGTGTCTGTGATTGGGAAAAACAAAGATGCTTTTAAATCGGCTAACATTGGGAAAGGAGTGAAATCGATTATCAAACAAAGATTAGAGCCGTTTGAGCATGCTGCAAAATGCTTTTGATCTAAATAGCAGAAAAACTTTTATGTACACTATATATTTCACCCTCTCCATTTGTATTTTAGGATTAAACAGTGTTATGATAATAATAATAGGATTTTTTATAAAAACGAGTTGATTATTTTCCATTTATTTCCTACTGGAAAAGTTCTTTTGGTATACGTCTAGTTTGGTATATTTGTAAGAATCTGTAACAGATTAGCGACGTATACGGAGGTACCGTTGAGTAATACAATACCACTTGTACTTTTAAATTTGTGCCATCTCTATCCTCCATTTTCCAAGATGAATACTGATCAGACTGCTCCCTCTTGGTTTGTTCTCAGCTGGCTGCAATATTTGTCCAATATATATGTAATATTTTCATATTTTTAATGAAGTTAATCGTACTAATATTTATTTTTATTCCTTTCAGCCAATTCCAACTGTTCGTTTCCAACCCAGCATGGGCGGACCTTCACAGAACAAGAATGTTCCATCCGTTTCCTTCCAGGTGTCTCACCAAAACGGAGCCTGCAAGCCAGGAATGTTATTGATGGTACCTACCCCGAACTCATCCAGCATGTCCTCCAAATCTCTTGGACACACGGATCTCAGTTCTGTTTCGGATGAGAACAGTTCATGTGATGTCTCTCGCAGCAAGAATAGCACGGACGACACAAATGCGGCAACTGAGGACGAAGAAGGCAGCAATGATGTCCTCAGGGACAATATCAAAAAATGTAACATATTGACTCCCTGCATCGTAATCGAAACTGAGGAAGAAACGAGCTTAGACAAAACGACATTGGATCCCAGCAACATGGTCTAGTCTTTCAGCATGAAATACGAGTTTTTGATGATGCTGTCTGCATTAAACCTTTTGTATACTTGTGATATCTCAAGTGATGCAGACACTAAATGAAGATAATTTACCTTTATTCGGTACAAAGCTAATCTGAGAATGTTGGGAAACAGGAGAAAGAAATTTTCTTTTAATCTTCTTGCTTTTCTTATTATTGAACATTATTTTCGAAGTCGAAGTATTTGAGTATTTATTATTTTTTTTTCAGAGAGCGTAAATGTTATGTTCAAAGGGTTTTGTTTATACATTTATGATCACCAATCTGTGATCACCTTTATTTTTTTACAGGCAGAAGGACTGTAATTATTATTGTTTTTGAAAGTTCTATAAAAATATCGAAACAATCTTTAATGATCTGAGTAAGAACTTTGCAGATCTGTGTGGCTGCAGCACAAATGTATGCAACTCATATGCCATTCTAGTTCTTCTAGTAAATCTTTTGAAAGAATAGTTAATAACGAAGTTTTAATCTTTACATAATAAATTAGCCACCAAATGAAGAACCTAAACTAAAATGAATTTCTTGGTGAAATCTAACATCATATTCTGAGTTGCTAAATAAGCTGCACAAGATTGAACAATTATGAATTTCAATACACCATTAACTCATTCTTTTGAGCTAAAATATTTTTCGAAATATATTGCTTCACAGATATATGCTTTTTGTATCTTTCCTCATAATTTCAGATTAACTTTGTCCCAAATATAGCTTACACAATGGCAACATGACAAGTACTTTGAAATAAGACTCTTTGTAACCGTTTTTTGCATATAATACCCAGACCTTTTGTACGAAAATTGTTAAAGCTTTTAGGCTTCCAGATATAAAGTGTTGGTACATCTGAAGTAGTTACCTGCAGCAGTAAACATTTGTCTTACCGAAACATTTCTGTCTGCATTTGGAAAATGAACCAAAAGAAAAATGTTAGACTTTTAAGCTAGCTTTCTTTTCTAAGACTACTTTACGTATGTATTTTAGAACTTTCATTTTGCTTACCGCAGTTGTTTCAGTTATTGCATATTTTACTTTTAGTATCCCAATCCATAACCTTAACAGAAGTTAATATTACGTTTATCCAGCATCGCAATGTAAATATTTGCACTTTTTAAACAATTTCATCTTTATCTGTACAAGTGAATTTAATAATATGAATTATTAAATTCTGGCCTCAAAAATTCCCACAGATATTCATCAATATTTTAACAACCTCTTTAAGAAGAATCACTTTAATATTTTAATTGAATTTATTTTGCACTGCGAGTAATATAATCAGTTTAAAAATCGCAGTACAAACCAAATGCGATTCTATAGGAGTTCCATATTTTAATTTAAATTATGGTCCAGTTACAGAATCTGCCTTCAGCAGACATTGTTCAATACTTTTCTAATAAAAATCATTTGGAATTTTTTAATCAAATTATAAATTTTCAATGTTTTGGAGCTCATATTAATTCACTTCATATAGTAGATACTCATTTTTCAAGTTAGTCTTTGCTATGTTTGACAAACAATATTTGCTAATTAAATTGTTTTCATTTTGACTAATTTCTAGCGTTTACTCCTTTCAATTTTACTTCGTCTTTCATTTTAACTGAATAAATAATTAATTAAAATAAATTCTAATAAAAATTATTTAATTAAGATAGGTTCGATTACATATTGCATTAAAATGCATAATGCATCTCACTGCCAAAATTTATTCTACTCTTAGCTGTGAATGAAAAATTAAGAAATTTGAATAATAAGTTTAATTTTAGGTAATTAAATTTTCTTTCCTTTTGCTACTTTACAACCTACTAAATAAAAGTAAAGCAACAATAGCTATATTGAAATACTTTTTAACTAGAGTATCTCGTATTCTGTTGATCTTAAGATAATTTAGAAGAGTTTTAAGCATTTTAAAGGCATGAAACGTTACTCAAGACTTTACTTCAAAATTCATTTAAGTTACTTTGAAGCCTAATATCGATTTCTTGTGTTTGGAATTCAGTGTTGGCATATCGAAAAATATTTTATAAATTAAAAAGATAAAGAAAAAAGAGCACTTAAAATTCGCCAGTGATTATCTAAAAAAACATTTTAACAAGCATAATAAGGATTTCTTATATATTTCGATGTTACACGGCGTCATGTTTTTCAAAGGGATTCCACTTTTTCAAATAACATTTTCATCAATAGGAAATAATAATGTTTTTTATTCTAAATACTAATTTTGATAAGACGCAGAAATTTCTTTTTGTTATGTGAGCAACAACTAAAATTTTCATTTAAATAAACAATATCAAAAAATCATCGTTGTCAAAAAGGATACGTAGGGAGCGCAAATCAAAATAACAACAGTAAAGAAAATCAAAAATCAAAACACTTGATCTTTCGATTTGCACAAAAATGTTAAATAGAAAGTTTTGGAACTCTAGCTATGTACTAGTAATTTTAAACTTTTTACTATTTGTGAGAGTATTTTGTAAAGTTTAAAAAATATGATATTGTTTATTATGATTCATATTAATGAAATTCACAAACTTTTGAGTTCCAAAATTAGTATCAAAATGTACATTTCAGAGCAAATGATGTTTATTGTCATTATTAGTTTTAAAATTTGATACAAAAGTAGTTATTATGTTTATGTACTGCTACGGAATTGCAGCAATAGCATTCTGTTGGCAATCTTTCTATAAGAAGAATAAACAAATGCTTTTTTGAGAAATACTTTTCCTTTTCTTCATATTTTTTCATATTTCGAAATTTCCGATATGTGAGTTAAAATCTTAAAAAAAACTGAGCGGAAAAATTTAAAAACTTGTGTTGCAATTCTATTCACATATGACAATATGATTTTTTGGGATCTAAGAACATCTGCTTCATATCTGCCGTATTATTCAGCTTCGTTTCCGTGTTTACAAAATGATAAAAAAGAACAACAGAAATTTGAACTCATCTATCTTGCAACACATTTACACTCTCTTCTGAAGTTCAGACGAAGGCTTTTCCGTCACAGTTGGCATAACTCGAACTTCGTTGTTAGGCAACCAGATCTTGCCTGACGGAAATAAGCATTTTTCCTAAGTTTTCAGTTTTACACCAAGCTGACATACGAATCGAATAATCATACAGAAGCAAACCCAAACTGACGTCCTGTCGACGATCTCGCTGTGTCAGCTGCCCATTCACGCATGCGTAAATTTACCTTCTCTAAGTGCCACCGCTAGTTCTTATTCCACAGGTATCAACGAAGATAATAACTTTTACGCCTTGTGACTATGAAAATAGTCAGCGTTAAACCTCGAGTCTGAGCACTCCCTAAAGAACATTCAGACAACAGCCTTAGTATTAATTATGCATAGATATCACAAACATGAATAGCATTTTATGCCAGCAAACGTTTCAAAGATTATTAGGAAACACAGAACAATTATATTTCGTGCACTTAGTACGTGCCTAAAATTCATACTTATTTTATTTAATTCCAAATTTCTTTCTTAATTACTTTCGGTTGTTTGTTATGAGTATGGCATTACGACAGGAAAAACTGTATATTTTTCCTAATGAAAAGAATACAAAAACGAAACCAAGTATTATTCATGTATTGAAAGTGGAGTAGCCTGTTAAGCGTAAGTTAGCTGTCTACAAGAACACATCTCTCTAACCAAAAATGACGTCATGTGCCTTCTTACAACTGGTCTTCACGTCTTACGTTATGCTTGTACTTGGAGTAAGTAGAGTCATTATCATCCTGATCAACGACACAAGCACACAGACATTTTGCATCTTTTATTATGTATATATACACTTGACATCAGAGTTTTAAACTTCGAAAAGCTTCTAAATCATGATCATAATGCTTCGATTCGCATTTCAGGCCTCTATCTTTGCCCTAACTATGTTTGTGCCACTTACTTCATAATATACTCAAGACATTAAAAAACAATCCTTGCGTGTGCTTGGTGATATCTGTACTCAAAGGGCCTCGGCTCGGGGAAAGATTAAGAGGAAAAGCTCTTATTTGAGATTTGTCCAATAAAGTTCAGCACCACGGAAGATGAATGTACATTCGAAAGTACCCAAGCCAAGGTTTAATTGAAGTCTCTAAAATGAAGCTCTTTTCTGCAGAACTTGTTCCTCCCACATTTTATAATGTAGGATAAAAAAAAAGATACAACTGGCGTAGTTTTCTTAATTGGCAGAAATAGGTAAGCAAAATTAATCGTTTCATTAAAGAAACAAACTATTACTTTTTTTTTTAACATGGATGAGAACAAACGTGTTGCTGAGGGAATATTTCGGATCTTTTACTCGGAGATCATTTCCAACATTATAGAAATATTCTATGGATAAATATTACTTGTTCGAATACCTTTCGGAAGCTTCTCAGTATTAGAAACAGAATCATATTTTTGTATAGTAAATAAATTAAACGGTTTGCTTAGAAATCGCGAACATAACACTTACGTATTTGTAAAAAGAAAAGGGCTTCGCGTCTTATGATGAAAATACGTCTTATTAAAACCGATATAGGTTGCAGATATCGGAAGTCAGAAAGACATAATGTTTTGCACATCATATATTAGAGTTCAACTTATTTCAAATGGGCTCAGAATACCTCAAAGACTTCTATTAGCCTAAAAGTAGGCAAAACCATTTAACATAAATAATGTTTTCCGATATGTCTGAATGGATGGAACCACTGAAATTGACCCGAGTTAGAATCCCAGAAAACTGACTAAGAGCATAGACGTTCTTGTCGTTTCTTACAAGTGTATTGGGAATCCAAGAAAAATAGACTAGTAAGTCCTCTGCAGTGGCATGCCTCTGCTTAGATAAATACACTAGTGTGAAAATCTTAAGTAACTTTCTACTTTTGGGCATAATTCGGCACAAAATCATCTAAGAGATATGAAATTCCTACTACTATGTAGTACTTAAAGAATGAGGAATGTGCAGTAGCAAAAAAAAATGAATAAATGCATACGTTACGGAACGAACAGAAAAAGATTTTATTGACAGAATGGCGTTGGTACTTGGTCTAAAATAACTGTCTGGCCAAGAGAACGGACAATAAACCAAAGAGCTTTAATAAGGGACATGACCTCCCCTAACTGCAATGGTCGCGTTGCATCCTCTTTTCATTTTGAACATCAGATTATCTGACATTTCTTTGGGTAAGAGAATTCTTCAAGGGACATCTGTTTCAATTGTCTATTGTTCTCCGGAAGCTTAGATCGTGCCTGTCTGAAGTATCTCACATATAATTAAGACACAATAACACGCCGAACGAAACTAATTCAGAAGTCAAAACAACAAAAATCAGAGTAATATTCTCAATATTTTCACAGGACTAGTTTCGATGGTTTTTACCGAACCATCATCCTCAGCTGCGAAACCGTAAATGAAGAAGATCGGAAATAATGATTAGATAAGATAAGAAAGCCTGGACAAGAATAAGCACGTGGCGCCATCTGTTGGTGAAACCAGAGCTAAAACATAATTTCTTTAAAGGCCGAAGGCAAAATTGGATTGGAATTAGGATCGTTAACTAGAACAGAAAGATTTTTTTGAATGTGAAATGCCTCTAGAAAATCCAGTTCTCCAATGGAAGATGTTTTTTGAATAATTTTGGCAGCAGAAAAATTGAAAATGTGATTTTCGGACCAACAATGTTGAGCAACAGAAGACTTCTGAGTTTCCTTTTTTCTAACATATGCCTCATGTTCTTTGACGCGAAATTTTAAGGCTCTTTTAGTTTGGCCAATGTAAATTAAACCACATTGGCAAGGAATCCTATAAATCCCCCAGGAATTCATATCCGGAACGGGGTCCTTGAGTATGGAACTCGGAATTTTATTGATGGGAGAATAAACGACTCGAAAGTTAAATTTCTGCAAAATATGTGCAACTTTATAGCTAACTGATGGAAAGAAGGGAATGACAACAGAATTTTTATAATCTCCTAAAACAAGAGTGTGCCTTTTAGTGTGTTGAGAAGAGAATTTTTTAACTGCTTGATTAATAATGTTGGGTGAAAAGCCCCGGTCAATAGCTATTGCTTTTAAATAATTTAGTTCTTTATCAAGGGATAGTTTGGAGGAGCAAACTTGAAGAGCACGGAAAACATAGGAATAAAATGAAGCTAACTTTTGTTTAGTCGGATGACATGATTTAAAGTGTGATGGAAGGCAAACCGATGAAGGTTTACGGTAAACCGTAGTACTGAAGTCGTATGTGCTGCGTGTGACTAGAATGTCGAGAAACGGAAGAGAATTGCCAAAAGTGAACTGAATAGCAGGATCAATAGAATTCATTGTTGAAAGAACTTTATTTAAATCATCTTTATTACCTTCAAACAGGGTAAAAGTATCGTCTACGTAGCGGAACCATACAGGGAAGTTTAAAATTTCAAACAATCTTGATTCATAATAATGCATGCATTATTATGAATCAAGATCGACTTCAGTACTACGGTTTACCGTAAACCTTCATCGGTTTGCCTTCCACCACACTTTAAATCATGTCATCCGACTAAACAAAAGTTAGCTTCATTTTATTCCTATGTTTTCCGTGCTCTTCAAGTTTGCTCCTCCAAACTATCCCTTGATAAAGAACTAAATTATTTAAAAGCAATAGCTATTGACCGGGGCTTTTCACCCAACATTATTAATCAAGCAGTTAAAAAATTCTCTTCTCAACACACTAAAAGGCACACTCTTGTTTTAGGAGATTATAAAAATTCTGTTGTCATTCCCTTCTTTCCATCAGTTAGCTATAAAGTTGCACATATTTTGCAGAAATTTAACTTTCGAGTCGTTTATTCTCCCATCAATAAAATTCCGAGTTCCATACTCAAGGACCCCGTTCCGGATATGAATTCCTGGGGGATTTATAGGATTCCTTGCCAATGTGGTTTAATTTACATTGGCCAAACTAAAAGAGCCTTAAAATTTCGCGTCAAAGAACATGAGGCATATGTTAGAAAAAAGGAAACTCAGAAGTCTTCTGTTGCTCAACATTGTTGGTCCGAAAATCACATTTTCAATTTTTCTGCTGCCAAAATTATTCAAAAAACATCTTCCATTGGAGAACTGGATTTTCTAGAGGCATTTCACATTCAAAAAAATCTTTCTGTTCTAGTTAACGATCCTAATTCCAATCCAATTTTGCCTTCGGCCTTTAAAGAAATTATGTTTTAGCTCTGGTTTCACCAACAGATGGCGCCACGTGCTTATTCTTGTCCAGGCTTTCTTATCTTATCTAATCATTATTTCCGATCTTCTTCATTTACGGTTTCGCAGCTGAGGATGATGGTTCGGTAAAAACCATCGAAACTAGTCCTGTGAAAATATTGAGAATATTACGCTGATTTTTGTTGTTTTGACTTCTGAATTATCTCACATATGTTTAATGAAATTTAAATCAGGGGAAGTATGCCGGTCAATCCATTTTTTAGATATCTTCACTTTCCAGAAGCTCCTTAACAGAATAAATCCTGTGTGGTCGTGCACTGTTATCCATAAAAACAAAGTCGTGACTAAAGGCATCCCGAAAAAGACGCACATGCTTGAGGATAACTTCATCACAGTAACGATTTCCGATAAGTGAACTTCTGTCGAAAATGTGGAGCTCCATCCCTCCGATCATCCTAATGTTTTCCATACAAGCAATCCATGACCACCCCCAACTGTCTCTGAAAGCTTATCGTACCTTTCTTCATATCAACTAGCAACTAGAATCATTTATCAGACTGGAACGACTCTCATTGGTAAAGAAAACGGTATTCCATTGACGACCTGTTCAGCCTTTGTGTTCTCTAAACCACTGTAGACTGTGCCGCCGACGAGCTATTACCAGTGGTATGCAATGTTGAGGACGGTGGACGAACAGGCCACCTTTATGAAGTCATCTGCCCATAGTAAACCAGGGCGCATGTCTTTCGTTTGCCACACAGAACTGATGTGCTGCCCGCTGGCTGATTTTGATCTCTTTTCGCTTACAGGGCAATATATCTGTCTTGTGTCATCATCGTTTTCCTTGGCTGACCGTAATCAACCTTTTTTACAGCTCTATCTGTCATTTGGAAGAATTTCCAAGCCCGTGAAACAGCACTGCTATCAACTCCAACATTTTAGGTGACAGACATTAAACTACACTCCTCCACACACTTATCCATTATTCTCCCCCGTGTAAATGCATTCTGATATTTTCTTGTAGCCATACTGTAACTAAAATCTCACTTTCACTTCCAGACGAAACTTTTAAGTTGCTTGCACTGCATGCACCGATTTCTCGCTTTTTGAGTGCTCTGACGTACCCTCTGACGTCATGGTGCTGACATTTGCATGTGCATTACCTTTCTACTGAGTTGGCTTTTCACTGTTGTTTAAGTTTTGCGTTCTAGTGCAGTATATTTGCTCAACAAGAAAACTACAAGTCCAAAATCCAGTCCTGGCATCCAAGAAAGGGCTAAGTGTAAAACAGAGTTATTGTATATTACGCTATGTATAAGAAATGAAAAGACTCAACTAGTACTCACTATTAAGATATACCCTCTGAACTAAAAGAATGCCTGGCTAATTGAATAAATTAATCACTGGATGATGATGTATATTGCAGTAACAAAGTTATCACTTAATCTTTCTTCGAATGAAACTGGAGAACAGGACATTTATTGATGGAGATTCAGATATAGTGTTCACAGAAAACTAATATATATTCTCTGCTATATTTGAATTAAATATCATATTATATCTAACTATCAATATCTTTTCCCACATAGTTGCACGTATTGTATCGCTACGCAAATGATTTTTCAAACTGTTATACAGAAAATAACAAATATTCTAAGTAAGATTTCTAATAAATTCCCATACTTTATCCATCATCACACAGTCGAAAATTCATAAACTAAACTATTATAGGTTACGGGTAAAGCCTGTAAAGACAGATTGTAGGCTTAGCAAGATAATTCTTTCAGAATCCTCATACGTCCAACTCTTCTTGTTTTTACTAAGATTTTGAAAAAATTTAGGATCTATGTTATGGCTCATTTTGAGTTTTGCTAACGACATGTTATAACTAACTTCTTTCCTTTCTGCCTCTTTTCGCCACAACGTTCGCTCATTCCAGAATTTAAGTATATTTGAGTGGAAAACTATTTACTATAAAGGGATAGAGAATTAGAGAAAGGGTGTAAGAGTTTTGGCCAGCAGTTCACTTTTGCCTTGCATAGTATTATGTTGGTGATTCCAAAGCTGACCTTGATTAGGATATTGTAGACTGAAGTTAGATGCAGACTTTATAAATTCCGTGTTCGAATTTCTGCCACGGTTATTTAATTTGGAGCTAGCTATGCTGTTTGTACCCACAGCAGGTGTTACAAGGTCATAAGAAATCTGGTGGCTGCCTAAATTTATATTCTCTTTTTACCTTCTGCAATGTTTATGTAAAGTTTTAGGAGTGACGTTTTCAGCCAATCCCATTGAAACTATAAAACTTTAAGTATTGGTACATAATGCAGTGCATCATTGTCTCCTTGTTTTAAAACTGATTCTGTTTAGGAGAGAAGCTTCAAGTGAGCTTTTTGTTTACTATTTTGTAGCTCTTAACTTACTATGGCTTGAAGGACTAACTAAAGTAGGCACTAGAATTAACTAACATAGGCAAAAAAGATTTCACTGAAATAGTAGTTTTTTTCCTTCAAAAAATTTTAACTTGACGCAAAACTCCCAGAACAGAGACGAAGCAGCATCCACCTGCTCTGGTAGAAGAAAATTCGCTTCGGCCTGGTTAAATAATCTGCGCTAAAGAAGATTTTGGAGAAAGATACCTTTCTTTGCAAGTGATGTCGTTCGTTCTGACTTCTGAGAAACTGATGGCAATCAATTTCTCATATTGTCCTCTTAAACTTCTCTTTATTAGAAAATGCCATTTCATTAATGTAAGTGATCTTCAAGATTACACTTGCATATAGGTCTGCAACAGGACAAATATTGTTGTTTATTGTTCTTTGCTTTTCGCTTTCAAAGATTCATTCAGTTACGAATTCACTAACACTCTTTTCACTTTTATTTGACGAGTGGCACTCTTTCTACCTATTTCATCACGTGATTTTCTACATTACACATCGTTTTACCACCGTGTCTTATTTGGTAATGTAAAGCTCCAATGCAATAGGATTGTAGAGAATCCACACTGATCTGTCTTTATGCAACAAACGAACACTTAACTAACTAGATGAAAGAGCCTGATGGGATCAAAACTCAGAATGAAGTCTACTCAATTAAAAGAATTGCATTATTTTATATAGAATGATGCCATTTTATAAAGATTGATTTTGCAAAATGTATACACTTATTATTAGCCACTTATCTATTACAATTCATCTTGTAAGATATATTTTAATTTTATAACAGTGTAAGGTTTATCTTAAGTTTATTAACAGTTATTTTAAGTTATGATTCTTTCGTATTTGTTCTAATTTCAACTTACAATTTCCTGCCAGAATGTAATTTCAGAAACGCAGGGAATGCAAATGAGAAAGAGTACTATTTAAGTCGATGCTTCACCGACTTCTGAAGAGAGAGTCGGATTTTCCTGACTAGCGCGCGTTTGCCATTTGGCTACATTCACTCTTAGCTACTACGCTCGGCCATTACTTTAGGCCCTTGCTTGGCTTCGCCGACTTAATTTAATACTTAAGGGCCAATTACTTAGAAACCTGATAGCTTCGGCTATATCTTTCATACAGCTTTAGTTAAGCTTAGGTTAGTTTAGATTCATTTAAATTCAAGCCTAAGTGGAGGCTTTGTGTATACTCCAAGTTAGGAGTTGATTGTATTTATTCTGAGAAATGAAGGGTAATTCACCCTTCTTAAGTCTTACGTGTTTATTCTCACATTTAAGCGATTATTCGCTTGTTAGTGTTCGTGGGGTTCTAAGATAGAACATTGGAATTAAATACGTAAAACCGCACAACAGTTATTTTAATTTTAAAGTCACTTTTCTATCAGTTCTTATTTCCATTTACAACTCTCTACCAGAATGAGTTTTAGAATTACGATGAATGCAGATACGTTAGAAGCAGAATTTAAGGAAGGTTCAACTTACTCCGAGAGAAAGAGCTAGGACTCCTGAGTAGCACATGTTTGCCTTTGGGCTAAGCCTCTCTTGAAGCTTTTAGGTTCGGCATTTTATTACATGCCTTTTGATATTCTCCTGCTAGTTTAAATTAAGGGCGAACCACGTTAGATACTTGTGTTAGCTTCGGCTAAGTCTCGTAGACCGTTATAATTTAGCTATTATTTCTTATTCTGTGTTTAAGCCCGAGTGGAGGCTTTGTGTAAGCCCGAGAAATAATGAATGCCAGGAATAAAAATATATTCATTCACGAACGGATTCATTTTAATAAGCAAACAAACATCTGATTTGCAGAAAACGAGTGGAGCTCATCCACTGTATCTTATTTGAAGCGTGCCAGGAAACTTCGATTTATATTTTAAGGCAGAAAAGAGTGTTTATTCTCCCGCGCTGAAAGTGCGTTTGATTTGTATCATCTTCCAGACTTTTGTAAATTTTTCATTCTATTATTTTAATATTAGTTATACGTAGAAAGGTGATGTGATTTTAAAGAATCTCAAAACTACGGTTGAAATAAATAAATTCAGGGAGTTAACTTTTAGATAAGTCGGTTCTTCTGACCCCACTGCTAGTTAGAATATTTTCGCTGTTCACTGATACCTGCTAACCATTCCCGATCAAACTGTTCGTTCGATTATTTCCGCTTTTCCTTCCATTCTTGATAAGGGTCCTTGATTCACTCTTCGCTCTCGATGTTCTTCATTAAAGTTGTTGTTAGCGAGTGCTTAGTCTTAAAAATGAACTTATTCAGTTCCATGAACGAACGATTCTGATCCGTTCCCATAAAAAAGTGTTTTTGCTCATCTTACTGTAAGTTCAAGGAGGAATCAAACTCAAGCAATTGCAACCGCATCACTTAGGAATCCAAAAACGTAATCAGCCTTCCAGAAATTGAGCTTGTGGTTACAATGTAATGCAGTATTTCCAAAGGACAGACAGAGTAGGGTCTCTGATGTTTCTGTATTCCTTATTAAGATGCTAATGTCTTGATGGTAGACCTGAGCTGAAAAAAAGAGTAAATATTAAGTCTAATGTCTAACTGATTCTCCAACGAGATGCTCAAATTTCTTTAAAAAATGGAGACCGCAAGCTAAAACGAATGCTTATCAAACTTCAACATTTTTCTCGGTATCAGTGCAGTGATAGTATAGAATTAAGCCCCATACGATCTTTTACCTTTCAATAACATAGTGCCGTATTTTAGTTGTTTGCATTAAAAAAAAGAGTGAAGTTTGTCATTATGTAACGTAACAGTCTTTTTCAAACTTTCTTCGCCGTAATTCGTAAAAACATCTCCCGTAATTCAAACGTATGTGCACCGCCCATGTATAAGATACTGTCTGTCTGCTTACCACCTGCCGCTCTGGTGTAATCGAGAAGCCCGTCCGGCTGACAGTTAGAAGGTCCGGAGTTCACGTCTCGGCAAAGGCATTTATGTTTTATCACTTTCTCTGACTTAAAAAATTATAAGTGAATTTGCATATGTATGTACGAATCAACATGCTTTTATGTTAGCTTCTTTTCACTCTGTTGCGCACTAATTTTAAACATTGAAGGCCCTGTTTTCATTCTTTTTACTGCACATTTGAATACATCTTTTTTTTGCATGCTGATATATTTGGCTTTTAAATGCTTTACTTGTTAACAGTATGTAACTCTAAACTTAAATGTTTTTCTTGCATTTATAAAGAGGTTTCGCAAGAAGATTTTTTAAAGAAATTACCTGTTTTAGCTGACGAAAGAACTTCATTCTAGAAAAAAGACATCCAACACTCACTAATCTCATTTCTTATTTTAGTCTAAAATCAGTTACCGATGAAATTTCTTAGCTACGAAACTGTTTTCAGACGTTTGCTGATCGTTAAAGCAAGAAACTTCAAACGACAGATTCGTAGTTTTTATACAGCAACTTCAATAAAACTCTCATCAATCTTCAACCCTAAAAAAAAAAGAAAAAAGAAATTACGTATCAAACACCATCTAGTTTTTACATCAACAATTACATACAGCCCCTCGTTTGGGATTTTACTCTCTACAGTAGGTTTGAACAAGTTGAAAACTTACGGAATTAAATAGCATGAATAAGTTTTCAAAAGTTTGAGGAGACTAGAAAAATCCTTTTTCTTACTTTTAAACACTTTCATAAAACTTGAACTACTTAGACAACTAGCAGCAGCAAGGGAGGGAAAAAATCAATAGGACATTTGCTTCTTGTCCTCCCACGCATAGAATTTTAAGGATTTCTGCACCCTAAAACGAAACGGTTTTTTTCCCTTGTCGAAAGGTATGGTTAGTGACTAATGAACCTAGGCGGAATCGGATACGAGGAAAGAATTCGTTGCTGCCTTTATTTACCACAGATGTTAATTGACTTAAAAAGTGTTGCTATGCAAAAATAATATAAATGTAAGTGCAAAATTAGTAAAGAGAGAGAAAGGCGTCGAAGGGAATAATTTTTCTTTAATAGACACTTCTAACACTGAGTATCACTTAATAATACTTAATAATAATCAAAAATACTTAATAATCACTTAATAATACTTAAAATAATTAACTGAAAAATAGCAGTTTTTCATTCATAATTGATTAAAAAAGGAATAAGAATTCTACGTTTTTTAATTAATTTCTTTACGGGTATAAAAAACCACATTTTCTTTGCTTCGTTTGATAAAAACAAATTTGTAAAAAAAATGTGCTACAATGGAAAGAAATATTTTAACACTGAACATAATAAAACTGATAATTAGCGCACTCCTTTGTGCATATTTACTGGAAGCCCATCCAACTAGCAACTGGATGACGTGATTCGAACGCCGATAAGAATATAGTTGATTTCTCAGGCATTTCTCACTTCGAAATGTCTAATGTCTGCAAATTTAAGTTTTTTTATTCAGGACATTAACGTATAGCGACTCAGATTTGCTCGAAATTTGCAAGAGAAATGATGATTTATTCTAGCAGAAATCTTTACCGCTCAATAATACTCAGTAACATCTCAATAAGCCATACCTGTGTACGTATTTTCATTATAAAATCTGCTTACTCTTGCCAAGCGCGGCATTGCGGAACACGATTTCACATGTATGCCTTATCTTAATTATTTCCGTTTAATTTCTACAACGCTAGAATTTTATTCGTTCGCGGTACGTTCATTCATCATCTATGAACGCTGCTGGCTAGAAATTTTCAAATATTTTAATGGGTTTCCGTCAACTGAAAATGAAGCCAAAGAAATCATTTTAACTCCAAAAGCAACTAGCTGTGAAGGATTTTAGCACATGGAAGAAATAGCAGTCAAAAAATTAATCGAGAAATTACGAATGAAGAATTGGATTATCTTATAACATCAGCCGACAGTTAAAGCAATGCTAATTACAAAGATAAAGCGTGTTTAACTTAGAAGAAGTTAAAATTATTCCAATGAAAAATCAACTGCTTTAAAAAAAATTATTTGTGTTAGATACTTTTTGAGCAGTAATAAAAATCCTTTTAATTAACATCTGTTTCGCTTTTTTTCTTTTAATTACAACACTATTTAGATTTGTTTAAAATATACACTTTAACTTTAGCAGAATTATAAATAAAATTGTTGTATTTCTTTTGTAAAATGAAACATCTAAACAGAAGCTATGCCGGAAAAGTAAGAATACAGGGGTAAGTGAATTTAACATTGAGTAAACGGGTATCTAGGTAATTTGGGGAGATATCGCGAAGCTAACAACAGTTTTGGTGATTTATTTTGTTGCCATATCACCGTAATATGTATTGAAATTGAATAAATGTAATTGACCACTATATGTTAGCTGTAACCGCAATTCTAGCCTCGTATTGCTTTCCAGTAATTTTGAGAAGCAGAAAGTACTAGAAATATCTCCGCGGTCGGTTGAAAAATTATTTAAGGCCGAAGAAAGAGCGTCTGCTCTCAGACGCTTAGTTATTGTTGTTGCGAGTTGTTAGTTCCGAGTGAATTGAGGTATCAGAGTTAACTTTCTCTTTAGATGCGCTTTGCATTTTGTTGTGTTTATCGTTCTTAGTAGTTTGATGCGTAACTACTGATTGTACTGGGGAATACTGTGAACTCCTGTACGAGTATTCTGCGGAAAATTCCAGAACTTTCAAGTGTTTGGTTTGATAAAATAAATTTTTATTAACCTATCATCGGACCAGCGCGCGTTCACTCTATTGCGAATCCGCACGCACGCAACAAAAATTTATTAATCTGAACTGCACTTAACTTTTTTTCCATCGAAAGTTAGCTTTGAGGAATGCGATTTTGCTTACGCGCATGTATGAACGACGTAACCCCAGCATTCATCAAGGGTTTACATACTTCCGTTCACCTCTGCCTGAACATTATGTATTTGCTCCATATATTGTTTCAATTACTTTGCATTTTAGCTGCTATGAACAGTTTAAAACGAAGATCCAGAAGACTTTACGTCATCTCCGGAGTAAGCTTATTTTAATCTACATTCCTTAGGAGTAGGGTGATAAAAAGGGTATATCTCTCCTTGAGTTAAATTGTGTCTAGGTTTGCGGTTAGTTAAACAGTATGCGATGGACAACAATTGTTTAAATTCTATGAAGATGTGAGACTGGTATTTCTGGCAGAAATGGCAGTACACTGTATTAAAGAAAAATTTGTTTCGAACCAGTGAAGGTCATTTTGAAGAAATTTCAGTAAATTTGAATTTAAATTCATTATTTTAAGGTTACTCAGTTGGGAAACGTAGCTACTACAAATCGAAATTTACGTTAAATAATGCCTCTGTACAAATTGTTTTCAATACCTTTCATTTGTAACAGTTTAAATTTTTTTATCAGTACCCTTTAATCTTGACAAGTAGTGTAATAAGTTTTTTAATAACGTTTATGTTTGAAAGACATTATTTCATGAAATAATGTCCTTAAGAAGAAAAAAATTACAAATACGAAAGAAAGAACAGGAAATTGAGTGATGCTGTACACGGTTTTTAAATTTTTTTTTAAATGTCTGCCTGATAATTACTGCATTAATTTTAAAATTAAGAGTATAAAACTAAAGCGTAAAGAAAAAGTAGCATAAAATATAATTTATTTTTTTATCTGGAAAAACTATTTGTTGTCAAATAATGAAAAACATGTTTTTCAACATTATAGTCAATAAGACAAAGGAAAGCCTAATTAAGAAATAAAAAATAGTTCTTTTTCTGCCTGAACAACAGACGATATTTAGATTATACACAAACAAAGTAAAATGAAACTTCCTAATTAATAACTTTAAAACATAGCCTTTATGTCTAACTGCAAACTACTTAATGGGATAAAATACTGAGAATTAAAAAAATAAATGAATAAATAAATAATAAAAAAAATCTGAAAGAGTTCAGATTTTAACGATCGCCCAAAACGGGTTCTCTTAAAATTTAATATGGTTTATCCGATAAGATTATCGATAGGATATTTTATAGGATTAGACTAATTTGCATTTAGACTAACATTATATACTGTCACGTTATATACTGTCTTCTGAGCATTTAAAAACTTAAAATATATGTAATGTTATTTTACAGTAACATTTAATTATTTTAATTAAATATATCATGAAATAAATATATTTCTATCTGAATCAATAAGATTGAAAAGTAAACAAATAGTATTCTGAAGAACTGCATATGTTGTTTTTTAAATAGTTTAGTTTGTTAGCTTATAACAGGCAGATTAAATGTAATAGCATAACATTTTACTCTTTTCTGAATGTCAAAGGAGTCGAATGAAATGTAAAACATCGCAATAGAGTGAAATAACGTTAAATCGCGTTTCGAGATCAATATCCTTTCTGAGATTTAAAACGAAAACAAGAAAAAAATTAAACGGTTTCAGAAATGCATTGTTTTTTAAATTAAAAAAAAATTATGTGAGTAAGGTAAAAAACTTCATTTGTATTATCAGAAAAGCAAAAAATTGTTTGAAGAGACTTCTTCTTCAGTAACACGTGAAAAAATTAAATACTGTCAAATCCGCTTTACGAACCCAGCTTATAACGAACCTTCGCATACAAAAAACGAGTCTCCTTTTATTCCAATCCAATTTCCTATAATGTTAATTTATAGTGCTATAGAAAATTTCCAAAGTTATAGAAGTCTGGTATAACGAACTATATGAACGTCTTCTATTGAAACATTTTTCTATTTTTTATATTTTTCAGAATTTCTGCAAGTTTCAACTAAACGATTACTAATTCCTAAAATTACACTCGTTTAGAATGTTAGAATGCATATTCCATCCCTAAAGGGAAACACTTCAACATCGTTTAGCATCGTAAGTTCGTTATATCGAGGTTCCTTTATAATTTACTTAAACACAATCTATAACTTAAGGAATATTTGGCCATTGTTTAAATGGAGAAAACTGGGCAAATTTTACAAAATCCTCTTTTTGTTTCTATATGTAACGTAAAAAGAGAAATACAGTAGAACCGCTATTATCCGAGATAATGTGGACTGGGGCTAGCATGGATAAGCAAAAAATCGATTAACACAAACTGATACAAAGAGAGTTCTAATACTATAGTCTTATTATAGAGTTACGCCTGGTAACAAAACAGCCTGGCGGGATCCCTTGTGGACTATGTGAAAGATAGTTATTTTTAAAATTAGTGTGGTTGGACAATACTCACATCGCTGATAGTTAAACAATAGATTTCCGCCACATATATTTCATATTCTGAAATTTATGCACTTTATGGTTACATTTAACAGCAATCAAAACATTCATTCTCCAAGACTAGCTTGGACGAAGGTTTAGATGCTGCGATTATCAGCCCATTACTTCTATGATTACTGGTATTCGATACGATTGAATAAAAAGCTATTTCTTTATATTTAACATTGCGACTCACAAATTTTCTGCCCAGCTTTACTTAAAGCAAAAAAAAATCCAGACATGTTTTATCGTCTGCAACTTTGTTTTCGTAATAAGAAGCACATTTACTTTTCAGCAAAGAATTAAAGTAATAATGAACTTTTTAAAACTAGTACTTGATTAGAGTATCATTATATTAACCTGTAGAAATTAGATTAAAAATATTATTTCCTTTTAAGCACCTAACGAATTAAACAATGGTTTAAATAGTGTTACATTTCTAACAGAAATAATTTCGAAAATGTTTGGTTTAAAATAGAAATCTAACTACAGTCGCACAGCTTTCACATTAAAGTAATTTTACTACTTGAAATTTTTAAATTAAATCGGATATCATTAGAATCTGATGTTTCTTAATCTGTTATTCTTTCAAATTAAGTTTTAATATTTTATAGTAAATACTATGTAATTTAAAATTATATGTTTTTAACGTGTCTCCTGAGATAATGTTTGAATTTGGATTCCATGTTATTTAATTCGAAATCTCCATTAAGTGCCTGAATTTAAAATTAAGTAATTAAGGAACAAAAAAGTTAATAATATTCCCAGATTCATCCAGGTAGCAATAAGAAATGGGAAGAAGGCGATGTACGAATAAAACTATCGTTATTTAATAGATCAGAAATACACCAAAACTTATTCCATCTTCCATTTTCAGTAAACCTCTAACTATTTAAAGTGGCAGAACCAAAAACATTTTTCCTGAACCTGATTTACTCTTGAAGAAGAGGGACCTGTATCTGATGGCCTCCAAAATTGATAGAATTTTATTCGAAATCTAAGCCAAACTAAGTGCATTTTTGTTTGATTTTAACATCATTATTATAGCAAACATTTAGCATTTAATTACACTATCGAATGGTCCCTTATCTTTTCGAATCTCCACTACATTACTTCACTCTTGTGTAATACTTTTATTCTTATAATATGTCAATAAAGCACCTTTTGTTAAATCCTCTGAAGTAAAATTCATGTGTTTTACTATTCATTATTTTACTATAACTTCTATAGGTTTTTATATAATTTGATTGTAAAAGGCGGGGGGCCTTACCAGTGGCCGTGTGGTGAAGTTTAATAATTGGTGCAAGTTCCGTTAAATGTGGTGTTCTGTCCTAGCCAAACGGTCTGGCTGCATGTGTGTTTTTCTCCATGTTCAGCTTGAACACTAAACAGTTTCCCTTAATAAACATTCTACGAAAACATTCATTCTCTTAGACAAATTGCCCTCATGAGTTTTGCTACATTTTATAAATGTAAAATAAATTAATCTGTTCATAAAAGTTGAAGCATTTTTATGCAAGGTCGCATGTTTTCATTGCGCAAGATTACTTGCATGAAAAGAGATTACATTATTGGTCTAACTGCACTGTAAAACAGACGTAGTTTCGGGGAATTTATCCTGAAAGAAATGAAAGGCAGACTTTTCGGATTAGCATTTTAGACATAAGGACTTAAAACGGTATTGAATAGATTTAAAAGAAACTGATTTTTACCCTATGAATGACAGCAAGAATAAGACAAAGCTATGTTTCAGGGAGAGTGTATTGAGACCATCATGATGCCACATTATACGTATGTATATTTATGTTACATATTCCAGACTTTAAAGTTTATTCACATTACTTCAGTAATAGAGTTTCAACACTCAGTTTTAATATTTCTGACCAAATTTTGGTGCTACACATAATAATATAAAAATTTACAACTCCGTCATGGTGTACTTTGAAGTCATGCTACCAATAGATTGAGTTAATAAATTTAACGGCGGATGCTCAAACAGACTAAATAGAAAGAAATCTTAACGTAGAATTAAATTTCTGTATCCTGACTTCTGATTTCTTTTAAATATTCTTTAAATCTGCATAATTATGCAAACGATTTGCAAGAACGAGGCTCAAAAAACACCAAAATTTAAAAAGCTAGTTAGTTTAATTTGTCGGTTTTTCTGTTTTTCATTTATCATTTCTTCTTTCCTAATTTCAATCAACAGATACAATTTACAAACATACCATACATATCGAAGGTTTAATTTTTCTAATTTCTTGTTTTTCTTAATAAAAGATTCAAAGTAAACGTGTTTAAAATAATAAAACCGGACTTGGAAAAAACAATAACTAAATTTACACTGCAACTTAATTAAAAGTAAATAATTAACATAGTTTCGGATAGCAACTAAAACGAAAATTTGCGTATTGTGATATAATGTCATCTAAAGCATTTTAGCCAAATAAAATTTATTATTACGGTATAAAATCTTTCTGAAAGAGAACGTTTTTGTCATTTCATTAATCATTTCGATTTCTTCCCCTACACCTACTTTTAAAAAAAATTTCTTTTATACACTTCCACATGTACTACCGACGAAAAAAAATAGTAGCATCTGCATGTCCCCAAAGAGTCATTTATTTAGAATAATAAAGGACAAAATGGCGATTAGAAAAGTCGATATATAAAGCGTTCCACTTCTGTCCTCCTACGCACAAATCCATAAGGTGACTTTTGCCTTGATTCAAAAGGTTCCGGTGAGAATGGAATTCGAATTAAAATTACTAAGATCTTCAAGTGCGTATAAAAATAAAGAAAATTAATTTATTCTGTTAAGAGAGAAGGGAAGAGAAATTAAATATACTTTAAAAAAATAATATCAATAATTTAAAACATGAATAAAAATAAATATTCTAAAGAGAAATTACATTGAAAATGCCTTAATATTGCCAT
>KK120097.1:0-37553 GCA_000611955.2 Stegodyphus mimosarum | reverse complement strand
TTCCCAATCAGAAAGAAAATTTGAAATTTTGGAAGAAAACTGGAGATGAATGTTCCCCTGAAAATGCATTTTCCTCTAGGGAGACTCTACGGACTCTTCTACGAGTTTGATTATGTCCGTACGTTATTCTGTATTCATTCTGGTACAAGTGGACGATGTTCGTTAGAGTTGTAGAGTCTTCTTGTTCTTTTCGGAATAATCCAAAGGATAGACCCTACTGGGAAAATAAGTAGCGAATTCTCGCTTTGTCTTTGAAGAACAGAAACTGCAGAAGAAGGTTTAAATAACCTTTTTATTTTAACTAAACTAAACAAAAATTGCACTCACTCGGTGCTAATAATTTACTAACACTTGTGTCTAAGGAACCCGGACAAGAAATAAAAATGTAAAATCATAATAAAAAAGACAGACTCCACGACTGGCTCCTTATTTATCTAAACCGCTAAATCGGCTGCACACAGCAAGGTCGAACCTAGAATATCAATATAATCTAAAGAAAGTGGCTAAGCATCAATTATTCCCGTACAAGGCTACTTCAAACACGCGGTATAAATTCGGAACTATCTTTACTCACTCTTAAAACTGCTGCTTAAATACTGCTTCAGAACTCCCTTCGATTTTGCATACACATCATTAAAATTTACATTCTGACAGGAAACTGAAATTAGAAAAGTTTTAGGAACTAAAAATGATTGGTTATAATAAACTAAGGCCTTTACAGAGCAAACTAAAATTCAAAATTAAGTGTCTTTAAATAATGAACCGTAAATATGTAGCTCAGAATTACCTCAGTTGGAGAGAGTTTTTGCAGCGATTCTTCTTCAAAACTATCAATACTAACTTCTATAAATTCTAAAATGTCTTTTCTTTAATGCATGATGGTAAGAGAAAAAAAGTATAATTTAGCACATTTGTAAGGTATATTTTAATTTTATAACAGTTATTTTAAGTTTATACCACTTTCCTATCTCTTCTAGTTTCAGCTTACAGCTCTTTATCAGAATGAGTTTTTAGAATTGCGTTAAATGCGAATAAGAAGTAGAGTAATAGTTAAATAAAAATTCTACTGACTTCGAGAGAGAGAATCAGGAATCCTGAGTAGCGCGCGTTTGCATTTTGGCTACGTCTGTCTAATTGTCACTACGCTCGGCCGTATTACGTGGGTTTTGATAGCTTCGCTGGCTAGTTTATTATTACGGGCCAACTAGTTCAGGATTGGGTTTTCTGCTGCTAAATCTCTTTAGTTAGTCATTAGTTAGTTCTCATTTCTTATATTTTGAGTTTTGAACCCAAGTGGAGACTTTGCTGTACGCTCTGAGAAAGGGTCAAGTGTCAAACCTTTATCTTGAGTAAATATAAGGTAATTAATCCTTCTTGAGTTTACGTTTCTGTTTTTGGATTTAAGCAATCATTGGTTTAGCTGTTCACTAGGTTCCTCAACACTTAGTTATTACAATACAAGTGACGAACACTACATACTAATGACAGAACTCTGCATAAAAGTGAATCAAAATGCCTTCATAACAATGCTAATGTCTTCATAAAAGTGCATCAGCAAAGTGAAATTTACTTCTTCAGCGGATTCATGAAGCGGCAGAATTTGACATTAGAATTTAAACAGATTACAAATCAGTATGCTGGCCTTGAAATCCTGATGCCAAATATTTAATTAATTTTTTTATCTAATACCTTAAAATTCTCTTATACCTTTTTAGCCTCAAATCCCTGTAGCATCTTAAAACCATTATCATACATGAATTCATAAAATTATTTATGAAAGCTCATCTGCCAGCAGTATGCGACTTCAAAAGAACAAGTGACAACGAACCGTAATCTTTAATGGCCCTGCTGACCACATTTTTTAATTCTAAGGTAATTTTATATTTTTTACCTTTTGTTTATAATTGTAACATAATTTTCGTAGAATTGGTATTTATCCTTTAGTAGAGTTTATTTATTTTTAATTTTATTTTGAGTATTTGTAGTAAATTGAATACTGTTACTCTAGATTGGAGCCATACAGAATAACTAGAACGATTTTCAGTTTTCCGAATAAGTTTTCCTTTTCTTCATTCGGTCATCAATTATTGTTTTATTCATTTATGTTTTAAATGTTAAACTTACAAACTTTACATTTTATTTAAAGTACAGAATCCTATTGTTACTTAAAATAAATAATTTTTACAAAGAAACTCCTTACTTAATGCTTTCAAGATATTACGTACTATTAAAAACATATTAAGCTCTTCGATGTCCTGAATAATTCATTGCTACAGCTCTCCGTTTTCTCTTTCTTCTTCAAAATGTTAAAAATCAATTCGATAGCATTTTAGCAAAACCTGAATATAAATATGTATTACTTTATCCAATAATGTTTTTTCTTCTCACCTTGGACGTCGTAATAAAAATATCATAGCATGTTTATGCTGAACAGAGAGTAAGTATCTTTAAAATTACGTTCATCCTTCTAAATAAATACTAATATACTAAATTAGGAGGAATTTTAGTTTGTTTTTAAAAATATTTAGTACTTTTCAATGTGTTAATAACAGTGCTGCTAATAAAATTTGACAAAATAATGGATAAAACGTGTAGAAAATATTTTTACTTGAAGTTTATGATTGGAACGAATTTCTTTTGATTAGGCTTGATTTCTCCGATGACCAATTTATGCAATCCAAATTTTAATTTGAAAAACTGCTGATGTTTCCTAGGTTTAAAACTAGCGACAATTTATTAATTCTATTCTTTCTCCAAACTTAATTAGTTATTTTTTAAAGCTTTAAATCATCTGAAGAATTCTTTGAGAACTATTATTTAAATATAGCTATCGACAAAACTCTGGCCTTCGAGTCTAAGTCTGTAAATATGTTCAAAAGGAAAAGAATTAAATTTGAATGTGAAAAACAAGCATAAGTCACAGTAGAGCACCGAAATGCCTAAAGAAGTTTCAGAATTAAGATACGGAGACAAGGTTTTAGAGTCAAAGGCTTGATTTCAAATTTATGATTTCATGCATTTGGGAACATTCATCATACTGCTGAGAGAATATCAAGAACGAAAAACCGCTCAGGAAGCACATTTGTTTAAGAATCTGAAAACTAATGCGATTTTTTTATTACTTTAAATAAACAGTATCACAGTATCATAAATATTACGATAAGGGACATTTCTTTTGCATTTCCAAAGTCGTCGTTTTTTTTCAGTAATGATGAAACGATCGGATCGAATGCAGCCTGTATCGTAGTATCTAACAAAATTTATTTTAATTAAATTTTGATTTTTGAATGTATATGAAATGCTTCTTTAAATAAAATCTTATCACTACAGTTTACTTTAATTTTGTATTTCGTTATTTCACTACATCTGAAGTCATCTAAAGAATTTTCCTTTACCTGTATTTTTCAGAATGGTGTTACTTTCAAATGTATCATTATTATCAGCTTCAGAACATAAATACAGTCAATTAATGAGTCCAAATGCGTTTAAGGGAATGATAAAAAGCCACGTTTGTGAAAATATCTTTACAATATATAAAAATAAACTTTCTTACGGTTCTATACGTTCTTCTTACTTTTACTATATAAAAGTATATCTTCTTACTGTTCATAAATTTTCTACGAATTTCCCTAATCCAAGTTTTTCATCGTCGAATTCTGTCATCAAGCCAATTCCTTTTCTTTCCCTGAGTGGAAGCTTTCCCCACATGCAATCACCATTTGTGTCGGCAATTTCATTAAACGGAAAACGTTCAAATGATGTTAGGAACTGTCTTCAGAACTTATTGAAAAAATCACCAATATTATTGAAAATTGACCTAGGTGAGCATGTTCTTAGCACGAAGGCCAGTAAGATAACACACGAAACCCTTGCTAATTTGTTTTACGTTGTCAGACTTAAAGATATCAATATTTTATTGAAAACCATGTTTCAAACACCCTTTTCAGTTATAAGGCTTGATCTCAGTATCGTTATATTTGCGAACTGTTTCAAATTGTTTGCAAACATCATTTGAAATAAATATCTCTAGAATAAACAACCCGTACTTATTATTCCAGAAATTTGCTTCAGGAATTAATAAATAAATATTTAATAAGCGTAAAACATTGAACGGGCCGTAAGGCTAACACACAAGCATTGGATCTTATACAGCGTATCGAAGATATGTTGAGATGGGAAATGAGTCAGTATTTCACCCTTCCAGAACTTTGCAAGAAATAGAAGCCGCCTTGGCAAAAGATTATATAAGTATCTTAAACCAATTTTATACCCCTGCTTGGATAATCTTAATTGTAAAGAATGTAATAGCTCGTTTTGAAATTTATTCAACTGTTAGATATGATTGCATTACTTATTTACAATCACTTACAACACAGCTCTTGATAAAAGCCTGCGAGGAAAATTCAACTCTCATTTTAAGAGATATAGAAACATTTCTAAACTTTTTCCCTTCCACCGTAAGCATTGACACACATTTTAATATACAATGAAAATATTCTGACCACTTTTTTATATCTCTGCTTTGCTTTTTCCTTGCGTGCCATGTAGTATTACAAAAATAGATAAAAAATGAGACATAGCAGGCACAGGTTAAAGTAAAGCTTGCACTTGTGATTTTCTAGCCCAGTTTTGAAGGATAGCACCCTGGGGGCATCCTCGAAAGCAATTTGGGCTTGCAGTGTACCTTGAGTACTTTCTTACTACACAGACGCTCGAGGCTTACAAACATGCACGCCTCCTTTGGGATTCAAATTTGGGTTCTTCCTCAATCAGCGTCACTAACCACTTCAAATCCAAGACTTGTCAGTCAGAGATATGCCTTCATTGAGTAACCGCAACCGTAAAATAATTACTTGCAGTCTGCACAGTCCGGACACTTATCTACTCAAAAGAAAGTTCAAAGCACTGCGCACATCCCAGAGCTAATCAGGGCCTTCGGCCTATACGATATTACCCATGCACTTGATATGTTGCATGGCAAACTCGTAATTGTCATCACTACAGCTTGTAAGCAAGCATACGGCGTCAGGTCCCCCAAACAGGTTATTATTACAACATGGTGAATTCCTCCTGTTACAACTGAAAAACATAGGGTACAAGCATTACGACGTAAGGCTGAAACTACCTCAGATGAACATTACAATATTTCCACATGAAATGTTACAGAAAAGCCTTTCTTCCTATAAGAGACAAATTAAAAAAGCTATATTAAGTTCCTGGAAAAAATTTTACAACGCAGCATTTAAAATATCATGCCAGCATAAAATGCCTTTCGGCCAACTTTTGGCCTAGCATGAAAAGTCTCTCAGCCAACTACAATTACAGCCGCATTACTACCACCAATAAGATCTGGAGCAGATATCGCCGAAAATAGCTTTGAAACTATCTCCAAAGAGGACACCAAAAAAGACGACACGGCAACACATAGTGATAAAAGGCAACTGTTTGCCACAACACACTGGGAAACACTCAAGGGAAAAGTTCATATCCGTACTCCCAGTGAAATCAACCGGATCATATTACATTTGATTAGTAAAAAAGCCTCACAGCTAGATGGACTCGCTAACTCAGTATCAAAGTACTACATCAGTGTTATCCAGAGATCGTTTTTAGCACTTTTCGCACCTCGTTAGCAATCGCACTTTTCCCTCTCAGCACAAAAACGGCGGTATTCCGCTCTGTTTCGTCACTAATCCCTGCATCAGCTGGGTGGTGAATGAGAGTTGGAAGCAAGATTTTGTCAAAACGGGAGAAACACGGATGCATCTCTTTAAAATTGTCTACTCATTTTCATTCAAATAGACTGCCCTTTTTCGCATATGAGCAGAAACATGGCGACGGGATCGGCTTGAAGTGAATAAATAGTACGTTCCCAAAGTTAACGCTTCTTGCTTCACAGTTAGGTTTTCATAAATTGCTCTACTCGTAATTTTGTAAATTTGAAGAATATCGTATGCATATAAAATATCAATTGCGCATAACGTTTTCTTAAAATATGTTGTATATTTTCTGATACACGGTTTTTATTTCGCTTTTGTTATTTTAATTTTGATAAAAAGTATATATGCCGCATCCCTGATCCGAAACATTGAAGCCATTGGCCTTTAATAGATCGGTCCCACGTTCAAGACCTGGTACAGACTGATAGGATGGACAGTTGCGATCTCGTTTTCGATGTTTTTCCCATATTAATGTTAGTATGAAAAAACTACTCTTATAGGCTGTTACTTCTACGTACTGTGCAGTGATGACGACATAAGCTTTTATCGCAAATAGGAGGGCTGTCGTCGGCCTTGGAGTGCTTGCTTTAAATAAGCAGACTATAAAAGCATCTGATCGCCCATGCATTATTTGAAATTTTAAGGAATCATTGCATTCTGTCAAGGGTGTTCTCGCGATGTAAATCCCTGGTACATCCGACGAAATGGAAAATCTGCGATTCAAAACCCGAAATGATTACGATCATGTTTCATAAACATTTTCTCAAATAAATCTGATAACCTGTGCACTGGCGCTCGAACTGAAATGTGTCAGACGATCTATATATATTGTGAACTGTTGCCCCTGTGACAGAAGAACTCTGCCCGTAGTGGACAATAAATTTTCAAAGACGAGCCTTGCGCTTCTGCTCAGCCGTTCTTCAAGTGAAGAAGAATCTAAGGAATTTTTGCTTTCTCTTCTGATTGTTCTCGTAGTGTAAATCGTCAAGCTAACAGCTGAAAATTATATAATTTGAATCTCTCATAGAACACTGCAGAGTCTTCATGCTTCTTGTTCCAAAAATAACTTGCTTTATCAAGTGAATGATTACATGTCTGAATGCATAATTTTATTAAAAGACAAAACATTAAATTGTTATGTAATCATGTCCTCAAAATTTAATTTCGTAAACTTAGGTATAAAATTCTTACACGTTTTCTGAATTCAGTGCAACTATTGAGCTATACGAGTTTGTATAATAAATATTACAATTTTTAAAATGTTTTATTAGGATTCAGAATGAAATTAATTTTTAAGACTGGAATAAAATATTCTTTATTTAGTATTTAAAATCACAGTTTCCAAGTTTGCTTTTACAATTTCATTCTTACGGTTTCTTCTTAATCCTTAATTTTATGCACAGCTATAATTAGGAACGCAAAAGTCGAGTACAAGAGAACTGGACTACATTTTGTCCTCGTACGGTTGGAAACTTCATTTAGAATAACATCTTAATAGATACTTAGGAAATTCAATTACGGTTAGTAAATGAGTTCCAGTTCGTAGTTTTCTACTTTCTTAAAAAGTTCGAGTAATAAGGTTAGTAATGCAAGCATTTTCATCATGCAATCTATTTCTTTATGTTATGGAAAATCTCTTCTAGCTCTAAGAAAAACCTTTAATGGAAAAATCTATAATTTCATTTGTTAGAGGCTTTTAAACGAAAGTGTGCAATGTTCTCTTTAAACTTTGAGCCTTTAGTTGACTTTTTTGCTCAGTATTTTTAATTTAATCTTTGTTTTTTCACAAAAGTTACTCAAGAAAAATCACGTAAAAAACGGGAAATCAAAGTTTAAATAATTAATATCTAAAGCTTATTATTTCATAAGTATAAAAGGTTTATAGTATTACAAATAATGTATTTTAAGTTGTTTTAGGAAAGCACTTAAAAGATCTCAAATTTAAAAGCATATCTTTGCTTTCTTTCTGTCCATCTATCCCTAAATTATATTTCATTGGCAATAAATTTGAATAATAATTGTATAAATGATCTAGCAAATGTCTAAGACTTGAAGCCGGCAAATATATAAAGCAGTTATCTATTGTTTTTAAGTCTCCGTGAATGCTACCTTTTTTATTTGCAATTAAGCAGAAAATATATGCGTACTATCATTTTTCCCTTGCGCAAATATCACTCGTAGAAACCAAGGGCATCTTTTGAATTTTTTGCTAATTGTTTAATGATGTGTTCTGATTACTGGTGAAACTGGAAACCTCTTCATTTGTAGATGTATTAAACAATTTGCAAAAATTGTCCCATTGCAGACATCGACTGTTTTTTTTTCTATCATCGATTTTGCAGAAAACTGAATGATATATTTAGGCGATATGTGACGAAATGCCTTTTAACTGATTACGTAGAAATTATCCTTGTTTATTTTATTATTCAAAATTAAATCTAATTTTTTTTATAGTTTCCAACAATCAACTAAACTATTTTACTTTTGAAACTTATTACTTTTAATTTTTATTAATGGTTACAAATTTTGAGTTGCATGCAGTCCGATCTTTTTGGACTTTCCTCTTTGCATTTGGTCAGATCACAAGTTCATGCAGAAATTATATCAGACATTATATCAAAAGTTATGTACATGTGAACTTAAATACAGCTGATTCTTAATTGCCGGTCATATTACTGTAGAATTAAAGAAAGAAATGACGAATGGGATTTGAAACGATCAGTGTTAGAGGTGCTCCGAAGCTATTCTTCGCAACGAAGACGTAGTTCCATCCGCAGGATAAATGGCATTAATAATTGGTTGTTAACGAACGCACTAATTCTAGTGTTACTTCTTGTTAACCAGATATCTACTATTCAGATTGCGGAAAGATAATTACATAGCTTATATTAGATTTTATGTCGCAAATAGCACAATATAGTTTTATATTTCACTTTAGTCGTGCCTCGGTTTGTCATAGTAACAAAATTTCGTTCATTTATATTTAGTTATTAGAAGTGTTCTTTTGTAACGGAGAACGATAACTCGCAGAGAAAATGAGTTAGCACCCTCCATCAAGCAACGGTAAGTACTACCAGCTAATAAGCTGGTATCGCCGATAAGATCATCTTATCCTCTTATAGTAAAAAAAAGAAAGACCAATGGATAGGTTAGTAACACTAGCAGATAGAACCAATGGATAAGTTGATAATACCAGGAAATAAGACAAATGGATAGGCTGGTCGTACCAGCAGATAAGACCAGCGGATAAGTTGGTAGTAGCAGAAGATACAACTAGTCGATAAGCTGATAATAACCTAACAGTAAATAAGACCACTGAGAGTTCAGTTAAGATTCAGATATTCTGCGGACGTGTTGATCGCATGAGTCTTTAAACCACTTTTCTCGTGTGTGTCGTGAAACGAAACAGTTTTCCACAAAACACCTTTCACGAAAAGCATCCTATCCGTTAGACACACAACCCTAAATGTGCTTTGCATTATAATCACAAATGTAGTCACGGTAGCTTACAGTAGCCACTAAGTTACATTACTTTCAGCACAAGATAGTTAAGAGCTACGTCTTTGGGAAGAAATTTAGTTGCTTTTGCGGAGGAAATTGAGAGAATCAAATTTATAATTTTCAACCTTGCCTCGTTTTTCACTTGTATATTCTTTTAATCTGGTTTAGCTTGGTGATATTATCGGTTTTTTAATTTTGATCATGACTCGCAAGAGGTAGGTCATCAGACGGGTGGTAAACCACCTCTGCGGAGGCACCAGAATGTTTATATCTTTTATGCAGAACAATAAATAAAAAGTAACTCAACGAGTAGATCTGCAAAAGACAGTTATGTCAGATTCTGAAGACAGAACCCTATTCAATAAAAATCTTTTTCCCGTCTTCTTCCATTACATTCAACTAACGTAAATTTTACTTTATGCATCTACTTTTACACAGGTCTGAATTTTCAGTGACAATGCATTTTAATTCGAATTTCGCTGGAAATTTTAAGAAATATCTTTTTCTATACTTTCATTTTTTACCCGTGCCAGTTTTCATCTCATATAACGCAGTGAATGAGTACTTTTTCACAATTTCTTTTCTGAACTTCTTTTAAAGGAGGACATTTTTTATCAGATAGGTTTTGGGGACACTCATCTTACAACATTGTTTCTTTGTTATTTAAAGCACACACTCTGTTTTAATGGAAGTACATAAGCTAGTTATTTCGTCCCAAAGCAATTCAAAAGCAATATTTATTAGTGAAACTGTGAAAGAAACAAATTTAATTTATCAAGAATCTTGTCTTGTCTAATTTCTCAAATAAATAATTAAATTAAGACACAAAAATGCTTTCTTTTTAAGTTTGCTTAATGAATGCAATTAATTTTACATGTTCTTTCGCTTATTTTAATTATGTCACTAATCTTCTCTTTTTTCTTGTATGAAATATTTGCTGTCACATCAGCGGAGAAGGAGTTGTAATGAATTTTTTTTCTCACACTAAAACATTTTCCTTAATTTTGAGTAACTTTACTTAGTAGCAATTTTATGTCACAGTTAATTAATTTTGTGAAATATGCTATCACTAAAAGTTATTAAACAGTTTTCTATTGCTAATTTCGCATATCAGTTAGAAATAGTCAGTTACATATTGTCAACAAATTTTTAACTTCTGATTATGACTTTTTTATCAGTTTCAGGTATTAAATCGTAATACCTTTTTCATCCAGAGATAGTTTATTTCCATATAAATATCATGAACTTACTTGATTATCATGAATTATTTGATTTAACTAGAGTTAAAGCAGTAAACCAAACATTATAAATATTCACAGGAGGATTTAATTAGCGAATCTAGAACTACTGCGAAGTATTATTTTATACAGTTCTGAGAGCTTGCTAAGAGTAAAACCGATACTCATTAAGTCAATAATGAAAAGAAGTATCCTCGCTGGTATTTGGGGGAAACAAGAATCAAAAAGATTATTTTTCAAACAAAATGCAAAATGTGAAAATGCATTTTAGTATTAAATTCATCGATATATCTCACTAAAAATAAATTAAATCCACCGACTTTCCTAAAACACATAAATTTCAGTACAATTCTAGCCACAAACACGTTTCATTTAAAAATTAACATAGAAGAACTCAAAACCCCAGGAAGGCTAAATCCCACAAGTAAGAAGTCAATCACTATTTTCAAATAAAATACTTAATCCGATCGTATAGTACAACACACTTAAAATTAATTTCCCTACTACTCCCTGAATTAGCCAGGTTCGAAATGAAAGGAACCACGTATTCCGTAAGGATCAAATGGGTGACCTGCAGTAGACCACCAGATAAAACTCAAATAAACCATTAAAATATTAAATCATTCAAAACATTTATTAATTTTCTAGAATATTATAATTTTAGATAGCTAGCCAGACTACCTCTACAAAACATTATCTAAAAATTACTAACAATTTTACATTTGAGATTCAAAATCATAACCAAATTATTAGTAATGCACTTTACCATAAATGTATAATTATCACTGAACAAAACATTTAATAATTAATTAAATTACTCAATATAATACTCAATGCACATTAAATCAGCGATATTTTCTATTATGAAACATGACGATTTTCCCTTGTCCATATAGTTAATTTAAGTTATATCAATTAAACATTTTAATACTCACCTTCTCAGTTATTAGTTAAGTAACTAGCAACATTTCAGATTTTCATCTCTCATGCCTTAGTAATTAACATTTCAAAATCCTAATAACTAGTTATTAAAGAAAACGTAAATTAAAATAAAACATTTCAGAACACAAGGCTACATAATTGAGATTAAAGGTTCTAGCCCGCTCAGAAGTGTGGTTTCCAGATCTATTTAAATAGGGTCCTAGAAAACTGATACGCTTGGGTTGATCATTCATTCCCCAAAATTAATGAGGTAAAACAGTAAGAGAAATTATCGCTCTTCCCTTCCTTTAGTGGCATCCTAGATGGTAATGTCCAGAGCTTTTCTCTCAATAGAAATTTGCACATGTTGCGGGCTCAAACGTACTGCCTTCAAGGATACCGAAGAAACTATCGTCTTGTCCTTAAGATGTTCACAAAATTAGAAATGATTGCCCTTAGGATGTTCACAAAACTAGAAATGATCGTCGTTAGTTCGCAAAATTGTCAGACAGAACGTTAGTAATTTTTCGGCCTTTCGAACAAACAAGAAATTCCCTCAAGTCTTTAAGCCACAAAAAAACGAAACTCCGAGCTAAAAATCTCAGCGGCTAGTAAGCATTTTTTCTAAAAGGACAAGAACTCATCGTATCAACTAAGAGAACGCTAACACTCTAAGTAATTCATATGTGACTTTTCATTCGAGGCTAAGATGGCTAAGAAGAAACGCGACAAACCTATTCTTAGGTCACCGAAAAACTGGATTCGCAGTCTGCGGTCGGTCCCAAGAGCCGCCGGGCTACTGTCGAAAACTTATGCTCACTCCTCTCTTCTAGTTATAATTATCAAATAGGTGAAAAAAAATCTAAACGTCTACTACTGCTTCTCGAGCAACAACTTTTAAACTCTCGGTAACGTTCATTTTGGAAGAAAGGGATCGGATAGGATGCAACAGTGCGCCGACCTTTGATCCCTAAACGGGTATTTCCGTGGGAAACGAAAAAAAAACATTTTCGCTGAACAAATCTTTCCGCTAGCTAAGAGCTTTACCCAATTCAAACGAAAAAAAAATGAGTTTAAACAATAATATATTAAAAATTAATTCTCAGACATTAACATCATAAATTCACTATTCACTGTAAATTAATATATTCACTATGCACTGTAAATTGATTTTTGAATTGAATTTTAAGCCTCAATGCTTTTTACTTAGGAGATTCTCTTCCAAGGTTCAAGGATTTCGCTTACATGATTCATTGTCTTTTAATGTTATTGCTGCTGTTGTTGTTGCTTCTTTTTGGTTTTTGTTTCAAGCGCCTCTACCATAAAAAGAAATTTATTTCTGATTTTACAGCAATACAAAAGTAACAAAATGACATACAAAAAAAATTACTCTGTAACATTTTAAAGGTGTGTTTACCAAGAACTATAGACGGGAATTTACAATGCTTATGGAATAAAATTGAAAACGTTCATAAAGTAATTGGAATCAACTTTGAAATTCCGTTTACCTTCTTAATTGTTATAAGATAGAAAAATGGTGATTATCTAATATTATTACTTGACAATCAAAAAGCAAAAACATTTACAACAAGACTATGATTACTATGTCTTACAATGAAAATAAATCGTCATAACTGGATAGTTTGATTATTGTTTCAAAGAAGTCTGATTTCAGTACAAATTAATACAACGATGTAAGCTGACTGTGTTCTTCAATAATCCAAAATTTTCTAAAATTTAAAAAGAAACTCCTATTTTAAGGCATTTAAAATGCGTAACAACACAGTTATCATGTTAGTTCGTAAATTCATAGGGCATAAATAGTCAAAAGCAATTTTTAAGGTGTAACGTTCTACTGTTACCTGTTGTGTAGAATCTGGAGAAATAGTGATTGCACAGAAGGAGGGTTAAAACTAGCCTTTATTAAGCTGTTTAAATTATTTACAATGCGTCAACTTGACGCTAACATGCTACGTCTCTGCTGTTAACTGAAACAGTAGAATCAAAACTTCAGAATTCAAGATATTAACAAGTAGTGGAATTAAACTACAGGGCTCATACAATCCTGTATCCTACAGCGCGCAGATGAGTCTAGTGGCAGCAAGGTAATAGCTGTAAAGCCACGTCTAAACAGCAACAAATGCTAAGCCGAAGCTTGCGTATAACCACGCACAGAGATTTCGCAGACTCTCACTAACTTTCTCTGCTAGAACATCGATATTTAAACTGGTTTTCTCCCACTGGTAGAATTTGCATTCCTTACGCGCGCTACCAAATTTAAATATTCTGGCACTGACAATAAGGAGAATGATGACTTATAGGAAAGTAACTTAAAATTAAATTTAACTGGTTATTTAAAATAAATATAAATCCCTACAAAGGATTTCAGTTACGTTAATTTTTAATTACCCTTACGTCCGTTATATACCTCTTAATATCAGAAAAGAGCACAAAGCATTTCATAATAAGTACTGAATTGGCAGGCATCACTATTGAACACTGCCTGAAGATACGCTAACATGTACGAACAGCATAAATAAAAGCCTTTAGCAATATTTAATGCATGATACCTCTAAGAGTCTTCTAAAATTGTCAGCGACTTTGAGTAATCGCTGTAAAGTAAGTAGCCCCACAACTAAAAATCACAAAGGTTCGGATTTAGAAAACTGGACAATCGTTCATGCTGAAAATGAGGCTTTTTACTCGCACCAAAAGGTTAGTTTTCTTATTATTGATGTTATTTCTCCTGATCTGAGCATTATACAATATTTGAAAATTATCCACGAATTTAATGAGACGAAGATAGGAAAAACAGCTCCTGGCATAAGCGAAGACGTTGGCCACCTTATAGATTACCGTTCGAATTTGCTCAGCTCCATACTAGTTTGCTAAAAAATATTCCACGAGACTGTCCAATGGTTTCCTACCCTTCTTCCCGTATCACCAACCTTTCGTGGGGACTTTCGATGGTATTTTAAATGCTACTATGCAGCAAAGACATTTATAAACTTCCACGCTTTTCGGGGTTTTCAACAGGGACCCAACAATTTCTGATCAGTTGGGTGATTTGAAGCGTCAACCGGGGCCTCAAATCCCAGAACAAAAATAAGAGTTGTTTACAGAAGAGGCACTATGAAGCGATGTTATGATATCATAGAACTCATTGCTTACTAGTCCTTTTGGTTGCTGTTTTCTGGTAAGTTAGAATAATACTGAGCACATATATGTATGTATACATTGTGAAGTATCATCTAAGTTCCCTTAACCAGTTATTTTATGTTAATGCTCTATTCTGTCTCCTTAATTTCCATTTCCACGCCGGAATGTAAATTTCTAGCTCGTGTGATACTCAAATGAGGTAGAGAGTATTTAAAGGAAAGTTTTAGTATGTAAAATCAGAGAGAGTTCTGCATGATTGTAAGTACGCTGCTAAATTTGATTCTCTAGCGATTAGCATTCAGCGGTGTTGGATTATTCTTGTCATTAAGCTTGTTTACGCCGACTTCGGTCAGATACAACTTGCGTTCTACTTACACTGGTGTGCAAAAATTAAGGACGAGACGGTTTTTTCAATATAACTTTGTACAAAAGCTTTCCAAACCAACACATTTAATACCTTAAGATCCCCAGTACGTAAGGACATGAGCAATGTAAGCAACACTTACTAAAAGAGAAATCAGACGGATAAAAAGAAGCTTTATTGAAAACGTAGCATAGAGCGCAATGCGACTGAAGGCCGAAACATCCCTGTGATGGGCGTCCAGCAAGAAACATCCGGTCTTTAATAGGGGATATGATCTCCCCTGACTGCTAAGCAAGTTTCACATCATTTGTGCATGCTGGATATGTGGTTGTTAATGAGCTGTTGAGACACTGCTGCTCGTTCCTCTTGTAGCATCAATTGCAGTTTCGGAATCGTTACTGGCGATAAGTTACGTGCTGTCACGGGTCTCCCTATTACGTTCCGTACATGCTTGACGGGATTTAGATTCAGAGACCTTGTCGACCAATCCATGGGTTCAATATCTTCACTCTCCAACAGCTCTTCGATAGTATCTGTGCGATGAGGTGGAGCGTTGTCGTCCATGAAGAGGAACTGAGGACCCATAGCCCTTGTGAAAAGACGGAAGGAAGAAGAACCTCGTTACAATAGCAGTCCCAGGTGACGAACCTCCTTGGGAGATATGAAGGTCGGTCCGGCTACCAAGCATTATGTCTGCTCGAACGAGAACTCCGCGACCTCCAAAACAGTCCCTTTTGATGATGTTGAAGGGGTTATTGCGTGTTCCCCGCTCTGTCCAGATGTGTATGTGTCTAGAATCGCAACTCAGACTGAATCTGCTCTCATCTGTAAAGAGTACTCGTCCCCATTCATTGTCTCTCCAATTCCGGTGTTCCCGGCACCACAGAGAACGCCTTCTCCGATGGGCAGGCGTTAGAGGTACACACCGTACAGGGCGTCGTGCAAACAGACCACCACCGTGCAGTCTTCTGGCCACGGTAAAACGCGATATCGGTCGTCCAGTCGCCTGTGTCGTGTGTCTAGCGATTTCTCCCGCTGTCTGCCGCCTGTTTCTTCTGGCCTGTAAGGCAATATACCGGTCATCTGCGGGTGTGGTTCCTCGTGGACGACCACTACTAAACCCCCGGATAGCTGTTCCTGTAGTTTGAAATTGTCTCCAAAGTCGTGAAACGATGCTGTGAGCAATTCTGAACTCTGTAGCCACACTTGTCCCACTGCGGCCTTCCTCCAACTTCCCAATGATTCGACCTCGGGTAAAAGCATCCAGATGTCGTCTAACAGATTGATTATTCGCCATTTCTCGCTGAGTCAGCAACTCGGTGTGATTTTAACTGCTATACGGCGTGCAATCTCTTTGCCAGAAATACTGATCTTACACCGACAACATGCTTTATACTACTCAGACATTCCCCCATTACGTCTACCTGCATATCTGCGCATGTGCTACCGTACATCACCTTACTTAATCTCCTGATTGATCTTTCTGTCCGCTCTGCCTCTTCGTTCAGCTGATATGGTAATTTTTCGACTTCGTCCTTAATTTTTGCACACCAGTGTATTCTGTGAAGCCATTACGCTATACTTAATTTTATTAGTTTTAGTTCATCCATTATTTTTTATTTAAGTCAAAACCATTGGCTGCAACCATTTCTCCTCCTCTCGTCACCTCCCAGCTCCAACAGCACATCGAAGAAATCACTCAACTTCCAACTCTGTATTTAAACGTACATACCACAGCTTCGCCTCTGCGGCGCGGCGGTATCGCCTCTAATTTACTATATACCATAGCCTAAGGGCACAACAACATTTCTTACAGTAAAAGCAGCCTTCTGCTACAAGATGTATTTATAAGGTATTTCTCCCGCCTTCTTCGCATGCCTTCGGGGTGTAGTGGTCTGCCTGCTCGGCGCGTAACCGAGAGGTCCGTGGTTCGATTCCCGGCGAAGGCGTTGCACATTTTTCATGGCTCCTGCTTCGAAATAAACCTAATGTCTCTACACTGGAGTCCGAACTAAAAAGGTGGTGATTGATGATTCTCCACCACCGCGATTTGGCGATTGGGTCCCCAAAATACCAGTCGCCCTTTAAAAGGGGGAGTATATAAGGTATTTCTCCCGCCTTCTTCGCATGCCTTCGTGGTGTAGTGGTCTGCATGCTCGACGCGTAACCGAGATGTCCGTGGTTCGATTCCCGGCGAAGGCGTTGCTCATTTTTCATGTCTCCTGCTTCGTAATAACCTAATGTCTCTACATATTTACCATTAAAAGATTCGATTCAATTCGGCTAAGTTCAATTGCTTAGTTACTAGTGTTGCGAATTTAGTTCCGCATGAAATAAGATATCAGATTTAACTTTTTCTTTACATGCGCTTCATATTGCGTTGTATTTAACTTTTTTAGTAGTTTGAAATGTAACTACTGATTATACTGGGTGATATTGTGAACACTTGTACGAATATCTCTGAGAAAAATTCCAGAGTTCTGATATATTTCTTTTGATAAGAATAAGTTTTATTAACATATTATTGGACCTGTGCACTGAATCTATTACGAACCCGTATATACGTATGTGTGTGTTGAGAGTGTGTAAAACTTTAAAAAATGTAAATACTAATTTTAATTTACTGTAGTCGAATAATTCTCTGTTTGATTGTGGATATTTTCTGTCTCCAGCCTTTTCATAACGCTGATGACGCAGGTAATTTTGAACTGAAATTTAAACTTCTAATATCGAAATTTTTGATATCTAATAAGGGGACTTTCCCCTTACATAAAAAATTCCGATAAGAAATTTCCTCGGGAGAAAGCAAAACCTTTCTCAAGCCTCCATTTTGAAATACGCCACATTCCTTGTATTCTTCTGTTGCAGCCAAGTTTGATGCTTCTGCTTTCATCAAAATTATATTTAAAAAATATAGTGATAAAAAATAATTGGTTAATGAGGAATAAAAGAACCATTCTAATCCAGCCGTAATAATAAGTTTTATCCTTCTATTCTACCTCTATATAACATATATCCTCATGATTTCCAGTTTTTTTCTTCTTTATGGTTCAACATCTACCCAGTCAACGTTTCTAAGCTATTACGTACGTATATACATCTATTTGTACGTAGAGAGAGAGAAAGTGTGTTTATGTATGTGTGTGCGTGCCAATAACCGAGCAGTGTTTAATTAAATAATGTTAATGTCGGATAAAAATGCTGCGAAATTAATATAAATAAAATAGAATAGAAATCTAAAAAACAATGACAAGATATCTTACATGACAAAAACTGAAATCAAAAACAACATGAAGCATGAAAAAATTTGGTTTATTTTATCATTTCAAACTAATTTATTTCTCTTTTAGGACTACTTTACAAGTTTATGCTTCATATTGTCTTTTTGATTTGTACTTTCTTCATCTTATGCTGTTTGCCAGCTTGCCGCTTTCGTTAGATTTATATTCCATTTTATTTTTTCTAACATATATGCTTTATTTATGTTCATATTTCGTATTTAATCTTCTGAATGAAAGGAAGAAGAATGATAAGGACTACTGATATTTATTATCACTCTAAAATTACATTTACAGATTAAAAGCGAAAGAACTTATATGTCTTAAGCAGAACTACGCATAGCGCCCAAATATCTCTGATTTAAAAATACAAGCTCAAGAGATTTCAGTATGGAGCTAAAATGTTTCGCCAAAACAGTCAGCTTCCGACAAGCGCTATCTCGTTATTAAGCTATTTGCACGATTCCAACTGTTATACATGCATAATTTTACAATCCAGAGCACAGATTACCAACGGAGTCGATATCCAGAGATATATGAAATTTTAAAGAGATGATGATGAAATGATCGATTGGATGTCGATAACTGAATATACATTGGCAAATGATTGCTATAATCAAAATCCCTTAACTACAAGCTATTATTAATAAAATTGATAATTAATAATTTATTGATTTAAACTGTAAGTCAAATCTGATTCAAAACACACGTGTACGTTACGTTTGGGAATTTAAAATCATCCGAAAAAATATCCTAAAATAAAGTTGTTATCGAAGAAATGTTATTGACTTTTTTCTTCTTACTTAGTGGAAGCAGGCTTTAGTCAAGTAAATAATTTACTAAGTGAATTTTTGATTGAGGTATTTAAGAATGAAGTTCTTAAATACCTCAATCAAGTTCAATCAGTTCTTAAATACCTTTTAAGCCAAATATCAAAAGAAAATTCCATCAGTATATCTGACTCAGCTATCACATTAATTACAATCGAACTTTTGTGCAATTAGGAACTGTGACTTTGTTTCTGAAAACCTATTGATACTTGCAAAATTAATAATAATAATAACATTACAAAAAATAATGAATCATAATTCTTATAAACCATATTTTTTTAAAACCTTTGTTCATCTTCTTACTCTAGTTAGTTTTCAATAATTTATGTGCAATTATTTGTATTATGTTACGTAGCAAACTGTACATTATGCAGAAAAATGCAAAGGGATTCTGTGTAGAAAAAAGGAGTTGATGCATGAAAGGTGTTAGGAATCCCTAATCTAGAGATAAAAAAGTTCACATTAACACATAAATTTGCATGCATAAACGCGTAAATCTACAACAACAAAATGTATGACACAAGTAATACTCTATTCAAGATAATTTGAAACAAATATGAGCTGAAATACCAGCAAATATTTACTTCAGGTTTCAGCAAAATAACAAACATTAATGCCTGAAATCAAATAGAAATGGGCAACAATTACATTTACATGCGAATTAAAATGCCGTATATAAAATGTTATACTGATAATTTTAATGATTGAAATTCAATTCGTTCTTAAAGTTTCGATTAAAAAAAAGGAAAGAAACGTGACAAACTTGTTCGTCATTAAATTTCTTCGATTGGCTGTCAACATTTTTCAAAACTTTCTTTACTTTTCGCATTTGCTACAGTTATGCTGTACTGCTTGCTGCTTATATCAAAATGCTTTTTGACACCGAAGACAGCTGAGGGTGAAAAGTTCCCCTCCGTCCTTATCAATTAACGAGACATGTTTTGAGATGTTTCTGAAAAGAGTTGTGTACGGTTGCAGGATAGAGCGGTTGTTAGCCTTTCGATCTGAAATTCACTGTGGGTATTCTGAGAAAAATTTATTCGTTCCGGAAACCTGTCAGCAAGAGAAAAGTTTGTTTACCAGGAAGATACTCATTTATCGAGCCCGTGCTCTTTAAGATCCTCTTATCATTGGATAAATATACTAATGTTAAAATATAGCTACGAATACACACAAAAAGAAGGAACTCAGTTTTCTAAATTCTTTGAATTAAATATAATAAATAACATACACTTTTCAAAAAATTGTTAAATGAAATGTTTCCTGAGTATTTATTGCTAGGCACTTACACATTAGTATGAAGATTTACTGCTTTCATCTGATTGTTATTAGCAAAAGAGTGTCATGTTACAGTTTCATCCGAATTAAATTTTGTTAATAATATCTGACGCGATTTTAGGAAAAAAGCACCCAATACTTTCGAAAGGCAAAAATAGTATCTGATGTACAAAAAAATAGCTTTACTTATTCGTCTTCCGTAATCGAAACAAATAAAAACAAAATTTTTTGCAACTACATTGAGACGAAGAATCAGAAAAGAAAATTTCCGCCCAAATGGCTAGATATTTGTTTCCCAAGCATCGGTTCCCTCTTATCACTGAGACCATTGCCCAGGGTATACCATAGGGAGTAGACCAATACTATGCTCGAAAAAGAAAAGGAAGTACACACAAAAAAGGCCTTACGTGGGATTCGAATTCGCATCTTGAACTCTGGACTAGCAATCAGCATCTATCCCTATGCTATCCAAGACAACGAAAATAAAAGGAATGAAGACAAAAAATATCAAATTCCTAAGACAGATTTTTAAATGTTAATGTTCTTTATACCAGTGGATAAATCTATCTTCTTTCGGAACTCTCTCAAAATACTTTTTATGTTTTTAATAAAGGTATCGTATAGAAAAGCACAAATTTGAATTGATTCAGAGACGCGCCTTTTTCTGTTAAACAGGTTATAAAATTATAAATGCAAATTTACTAATTAAAAACGTCAATGAGTTATTTTGCACAGTTACTAAAAATTAACCGAATTTTTGTTAATATGCTATGTCGAGTCAATAAAATCTGAAATAGATCCTACTTCCCATACAGCAGCCATCAGAAATAAGTACCTTGCAAACAGTACTCATCAGTAGAGTTACCATGAAAAACGGTGTAAAGTGAGATATTGAATCAAAGCCATTAGTTAAATTTCCAAATTTACTACAGGATAAAGAGTTTTAAGAAATTATTTTGCCTTTTAAAAAAAAGATATGTGGAGAATTTTAGTAGAAAAATTTATAATCAATGACTTAACAATAATTGACTGAGTAAAAATTAAAAATTTATTCTTTTATGACTTATAATTTTGGTTTTACAACACGCAGTTTTGAAGCTTTCATAAACTGACAGATGTATGTTAACATCAAAAGGGCTTAAGAATACAGTTCTTAAAAATATCAGCTGTCAAATCATTTGTGTAGAGCACTGGATCTAAGCAAGGATTAGTAAAATCGAGCTAAATATTTTACTAATAAGACAGAAAATAATTTAGAAGTTGAATCGGTGGACAAGAATATCAGTTTTGTAACTAATAAACTACAGAAAGAGAAGTTGAGCCTCTAGAGAATGTTTTGTAATTATGAGATAATGGAAAGAGAAACTAAGCTTCTGAAGAAGCAGATAAGTTTTGTAATTAATAATATAAAAACAGAAGTTGTGTCTGTGGAAAGTCGAACAAGATTGTAACTAATAAAGAGATGGAAACAATCTATGGAAAGTTGGCCATTCTGTAATACGGGGGTTGTAAATTAAATAGTGGCAACTTAACCTTGAAACTCGCAAAAGGGCGAGCATGCGCAAATAGGATATGGGTGCGGTGAGGTGGCGCTGTTGTCGATGTGTAGAGTGCAAAAAACAAAATTTCTTTCTAATATGCGTAGTAAATAAGTATCCTTCAGCTGAATTAATGAGCATGAATAAAATATATAGAGCTTCCATAATTTAAAACCACCTCTGCAAATTAGGACGTTTGAAGCCAGCTAAGGGTATGTGTGGTACTTAAGAACAACAAATATACTTAATACCTCAATCGAAACTGTACCTCTTATTATTTCGTTTTGCATCAACATGGGGAAAGCAAAAGATTTATATGTTTTCAACTAAAGTTCAGAAAGGCTCCTGCGCATTTTTATGACAGGACGTGCTGCTAAAAGTATCTCTAATTTCGAAACATTGCTAAATTGTTTAAGTTATGCAGCAGTTTACTCTACACAGTATACTCTACACAAGTACATTTCTTATACCTCACGCTGACTCTGGCTACCTGTATGCATCCCACTATTAGTGCGTGTTAGTGGGAAAAAGAATGCTTGGTTGCTTGGCTTAAAATCTAATGTAAGCTACAAAACGTTCTCTGAAACACGAGGCAGCTTCAGGCCTCGAGAATGAAGGTATTAGCCACACATTGCTGATGTCAAAGGTTAGCATATGCTGTCTTATTTTGTTCCCAATATCAGAAAAGAAAGAGTAGAAAGAAAATAATCAGAAGAGAATTACTCGTAAAGTCATCTGGGTGTTGGAATCTGCATGTAAAATACGGTCATTGAAATTTTTCGCTCTAACCACAGATTTGTGTATCTATGCTCATAGGCCTTTATCATCACAAATATTGTTTGGATGCATATTTGACAATATTGGGTGATCGATAAAAATAAGAGAGACAATTGGACAAAATGATACTGTTTCGACAGCACTATATGGAATTGCAATCTCATGTGATTTTTTATTCATAGAATTTGTTCTCTCGTTGACAAGCTATGATTGTAGGACACAAAAAGGTAGAAAGCAGGGAAGTGTCATCGTCGACAGCAGCTGGAATTGTCATCTCTGTGGAAGAAAAACCTTACAACTGGCATTTTCATCAACATTAATGTTGAACAAGCACTTTCATTGTTATTGCATTCTCTAACCAAAGCTTTACAACAAACGAATTACTCAAGAGCGTTCCATAAGCATAGCAGTGAAAGATATTTATTGATATGACCTCTAGCTTGGATATTTCTGGCTTTTGAGATAATGAGGATTTACAAGCATCATCGTAAATTTTGGAATGTTCCTGTAATTTTGAGGTATTCCATTATAATCATGATACTGATTCTGAAGATATACTACATCTTGTTGAATCTGGAGCATTTTTTAAGAAACTAGAAGATATATGTAATATTAGGCACTTTAATCATATTTTGTCTGCTAAAGTAGTAGATTTCATTTGACTCTTAAAATATACTGGGCCGTTACTTTAGAAATGGATTCTATCAGAAAATGAATTGATTATAATTATTATGGTTACCCAACTTTTAAATCTTGAAGAAATAGAGCTTAAAAAATAATTTTCACATATAATATTTCTTTAATTTCCATTTGGTAAATCAACAAATGCTCCAAATCTGCACGAAATAAAAGATACTTTCGCTAGAGAGTTATTGTTGATTCAAGGTTTATAAAATAAATTCAAAGTTTAGAAAAGAAAATGTTTAAAAAAATCTGAAAGGTTTCAGATTTTAAATTACGTCCAAAGGAGCATTTTTTTACCATTTTGTGTGTTACCTTTACTTATTAAATATCATGTTTTTCGCACTTAAACCATAAAATTCAGTTTAAGAGAAACATCGCAAAATAATTTTAAACTGAGCATATCTTTAGAATTTCCAATACACAGTCTCACGCGCTAGAGATAAAAATGTTTTTCTGTACAACGTTTCCATTGCTCGCTTGAAATATTTGAGTTGGTTAATCAAAAATTCTTTAAAGTTTTACAAAATATGAAATCGATAATAAAACAAATTCCGAATTCGAATTTGGGCTTCCAGATGCCCATATTCGCAGTATGATTATGTCATTCAAAATTGGATGGCTCTACGTACCGTCGCTTTATCACAATGCGAGAAACATACATACGTTTACTCAGATCCTTCATTATTCAATTTCTTTAAATATAATACAAGGTGATAATATTTAGTGGCAACAATTTGAAAAGTGAAACGGGCATTCGGAGTGAACCGACACAAAATCGCAAAAGGAAAACAGTAGTTCTTCAGGGACAAAGCCCCTTTTGACTAATAAGTCGAATTCGAGCATTTAATTTCATGCCAGACCATTGAAAAATTTATGCAATTCATAGAAATGTTGTTTTACTTAAAAGTATTACTTTTTTCCCATCACTTACTTATGGATTTCTAGTGTTAAAAAACAAAATCACCAAAACATTGAAATTACATATTGCATCTTTTATTTCTCTAATGTTCATCAACACTTTTCAATGTTTCGAAAACATAAAACAAGTAACTATGTTCTTTGGTTTTCAATTTGCAGCATAATTCAGTTATCAAGATAATGCATTCTCCATTTGAATTCGATTAACTTTCAATCAAAAACAATGTATTCGGAGACTGAAAACAAAAGTTTTCTTATTATTCGTTTCCAAAAATGCATCGAGTGCCTTTTGCCCCTGGTTCCATTAATTTTTACATGCTCCATCATTCGAACAAATTACTCGAGTTTGGAGATGGTAATAATTGCTTTCTTCCTAATGCTCTTGCATCACGTGACAACGCCGACCAATCGTGAATCGATGGTAGAATGCTGACAGAGCTTTTAACCAATCATTTAGATGCTTCTTTCCTTAAAGACTCCTACATTCACAAAGTTGTTTTCCTAATAGCATTCTTTATTACATTCCGCGCATTTGTTGGTATACAACTAAAATGCTGAGAGGAACAAATAGATTCTTCCGATGACTTCACTGCTAGGTTAGGTGATGTAAGTCATTTGTTTTTCTCCCAGGAAAAAACATTTTATTTTTATATAAAAAATACATCTCCTTTTTATTTTCTCAAACAAAATTTTAAAAATATTCAAGAAAAATACGTCAAAAGGACTTTTATTCATTTCTAATGAAGTGATTAATTTATGGCCAAATGGCACAAAACAATTTTGCATCTAGAGATTTGAAAACCACCATATCAAATTCCAAAGAAATAAGCAGAAATTTTCTATAAAAAAAGCCATTCTAAAACTGAATATTGCGCGTTTTTAGAGATGCAAAAATTATAAATGCAAATTATCTTTATTTTATCTGAAAGGAGTATTTGTTTCATTTTTGTAATATTTGCCAAGAGTACAGTTAAAATTTATAAAATTTTACAATATTCTCCTAGCAAATATTCTGCAAAGTAACTTTTGTAAGTTATTAAGTAGTTTTAAAGTTAGAGTTAGGAAGAAAGAAGAGTACAGTAAACACAGTTTATCTTAAGTAAATGCAGTTTGTCAAAGACATGGTTGGATTAGCTTATTTGAATACATTATAGCACACGAGGGCTATCTGCTTAGGAGAAAGCCACGAGGATTGTCTGCCTATCTGTCTTCATGGAGGAGAATTTTCTGAGAGAAACTCGCCGTATTTACTTTATACCTGTGGAAAACTACGAAAATCAACCATACAATCAGTCCATTCGTCTGGACTCAAACCCGAACGAAATAATTTTACTCAGAAGTCTTTAGGACTTGCCCAAGGACAAGCATAATAACATTCCACATGGACACATCACATATTGCATATAGACAGAAAATAATATTACTAGACTGAAATCATTCCAAATGGAAAAATACACGTATTATTTCGAAATGTCCAGGCGCGGTAGGATAGCTTCCCCGCAAAACAGGTTTAGGGTTGCCAGAAAATGGCAAGGGAAGGCAGGGTTGCGATATTTGGCAAAAAATCGCCCATTTGGCGAAAAAGTTGACGATATGCTATAGACGCATGGAGAACATTCTGGAACGAATTCTTACTTATTTAGCCCAGCATGTTCTCCAACACAAGCCAAAAGCTATATAAACCCTGTTGGTAAGCGGAGAGTGAGTCAGTGCGAAGTCAGTGCCTAGTCTACCGAGTTGATAGTCAGTCAGTGAGCAAGTGTCTCGTAGTCTAGTGTTGAGTTCGTCGTCGAATGCATCGAGAAAGTCTCTTAGTGTATCGCGGGTTAGTACGTTTTCGAGTTTTATCTTAGATTGTGTTGAGCTCCGAGAACGACCGAACCGAGTTAGGAGCTGTACTCTAGCGTATCGTCGAGTGCATCGCGAATTGTAGCGTGGAGAGTCTCGAAAGTATGTAAAGTTTCGAGAACGACTGAGCAGAGTTGGGAGCTGTACTCTGGTGCTTTGCCTTGAAGCTATCCCCACTGTTATAGCCTGATAGCCCGAAGGCTGTGTCGCTGATTGTCTCAGCGTGGTTATAGTAGTTCTTCGACGACTGTAAGCGTGATTTTGGAGCTGTCTTGGTGATGTAAGTCATTTGTTTTTCTCCCAGGAAAAAACATTTTATTTTTATATAAAAAATACATCTCCTTTTTATTTTCTCAAACAAAATTTTAAAAATATTCAAGAAAAATACGTCAATAAATAATAAGTACTGGTCAATAAATAAAGTGTGTTTTGATACTTCATCAACTGTCGTCGTCGTTTTTCACTCCATATCCACGAACCCTTTAACGCACGTACGAAGAAGAAAAAAAAAAGTAACAGTATCTCCTATGATTTACTATATATTTTGATTCATTTTGTATGTTAAAGGCATTCGGAGAACTTGGGCAATTAACTGTTCTTCATCCAGTTATTAAGAGCAAATTTTATAGCATATATAACACCGAAGGCAGATGTACACTGAGCAAAAAAAAAAAATTTCAGATTTTAAATTACGTCCAAAGGGGCGTTTTTTTAACATTTTGTGTGTTACCATTATTTATTTAATATCATGTTCTTCGCACTTAAACCATAAAATTCAGTTTAAGAACAATATCTCAAAATAATTTTAAACTGAGCATATCTTCTTTAGAATTTTCTATACACAGTCTCACCCGCTGGAGATAAAAATATTTTTTTCTGTACAACGTTGCCATTGTTCGCTTTGAAACCCTTGAGTTTGTTAATCAAAAATTTGTTATAGTTTTAAAAAATATGAAATCGATAAAAAAACAGATTCCAAATTCAAATTTGGGTTTCCAGATGCCCATATTCGCAGCAGAATTAAGGTCATCCAAAGTTCGATGTCTTTAGGTACCGTCATTTTATCACAATGCGAGAAACATACATTCATGCACATTCTTCATTATTTAATTTCTTTAAATATAATACAGGGCTGCAATATTTGGTGGCAACAGTTTGAAATGCGAACCGATATTTAATGTTCCCGACACAAAATCGCAAAACGAAAACAATAGTAATTCAGGGAGAAAGCCCCATTGGACTAAAAAAAGGGACTATTCTATATCTCCCGTTCTACTGGGCCGATTGACGAAATTCAAATTGCGTTTTTCATGTCTCGAAAGCGCGACTTAGGATATATATTAGATTTATATCTAATATACCTTTCTAACATAGTATTTTGACACAAAAAGGGTCTTTTTCTGAAATAATATACCAATTTTTTTCCAAATTCCGATTCTACGACTCAACTTGTGCTTAAACATTAAATTTTGTAAACTTTGGTGCAACATTTACGGAGAAATTTAAAAATTTAACTTGGCGTATTTTTTCCAGTTTGCGCCAAGAATAATTCACTTGGCGAACTTCTCAATATATGGCAACCTATTTTCCTTTCCCTTCCATTGTGCAGGAGCGTAAAAAAAGTCACAGCGTTCCTAGCTTTTCAGATTGTGCATGAGCGGAAAAAAAGTCACATCATTTCTACTTTCAAATAATTTTATTAAAGTGCCTAAACCACATCTGATGTTATTATCGCCTATAATAAATACGCAAATTTCAAAACGCACCAAAAATGTAAATTCAAGTATATTTTAGGAAATTTTGACTAAGAAACTCATTTTGTTGCAGAAATTCTTAGAAATACATCTACTTTAAGATGATGGTAGATATGTAACAGGTTATAATACAAAATTTTTCTCGAAAATTTTATAAAAATTATTTGAAAATACGAATTTTAAAAATAAATCATAAAAAATTGGCGAATTTTATTTAGAATGAACCTAAATTTCGAAATCTGAAAGGAAGACTCAAATAAGTTTAATAGAAAAATAGATATTAATAAATATATACCAAATTCAATTAACATTGAGGAGCTAAAATTTTGAAAAGTTAAAAAATTAATTTTTTAACAACTACTCTTGCGATTTTTACGAACTTGGCAGTTTGGCATAATTTGAGTCCTAGAATCGAAATATGGAAAACAATTGGCATGTCATTTCAGAAAAAATCCGATTTTGTGTCAGAATACCTATATTAGAACAATGCTATATATAAATCGTTTTTCAAGTCGGCCCAGTAGAACGGGAGCTACAGAATGGTCCCATTTTTTTTCTCGTATAAAAAAGGGTGATGCTGGTTGCACACCTTTGAAGTAATCAAGTCTCATCGTCATTCAAAGCATATTAATCAAACAAGTTTTACCAAGACAGTGCCAAAACCAGTTTTACTACTCAATAGTAATCCTGCAATAGCCCTTATTTGTTTCATTTCATCATACAAAAGCATCTGATTTGGACAGCACAAGAGTTTTCTGTACCCATTAAATATACACATTTTTTGCTATACTTCATTTAAATTTATTTCCTCGTATTTCCTTAGAGATAGATTTCAAATTCAATCAATTCAGTTCTCACTTCGCGGTAAGGCAAAGATTCATAAAAACTTAATCTTCATTAAAAATCGCAAAATGCCGAAAAACTTAAAACACGTAATAACCTTAAAACTTAAAACACACTTTTACAATTAAAATTAGAATTCCTACGTAAAAACAAGCTATTCAATCAGAAGGCAGACGGTAAAACTTTTCGGTGCACAAATTTGTAAGTTAACTTTTAGTCAAACTGGGCAAAAAGGCTCTGAAGTTGGTCACCAACTGACTTAATTCACTATTCTACTAAGAGTTTCAAATGTAAACAAATGGCTGCCTCGTTAGATTCAGCGCCTCTGAACTTTTGAATTGTTCATAATTCTACAACTATTGCATGCAGATAAACTAAAGGTACAAAAAACTTAACCGACCTTAACGTAATTCAGTATAAGAGCAACATAATTTAATCACTTTTAAAGCAAAAAAGCACAATTTATGGACATATAAGAACAAAAAAAATGACCTCACCAAACCGGAGAACAGAGTGGCTATATATATATTTAGTACAGCCAATTACAGTACTTCCTTTACTTCGGACAAGGAAATAAAAAGCGAAAGATGTGCACAAAATTATTTTCAGCGATGTACATAAATTGATTGTGTTTTTAAGTATTCTCATATTTAATTGTAGGTAGCCTTGCGAATATCTAATCAACAGAAACATTCTAATGCATTGCAATATAAATTTAGGTGTAGTTTGGTTTAAAGATACAATGAAGTTGCGCTTCAGAGTCACCAAATTCGAAATCTTTCGTATTTTCATTTCAGATATTAAATAAGAAACGATTCAAACGCAGAGGGTCTTAGAAATGTTACAATCAAAAACGATTTATGTCAAAGGAATCTGTTCTTGTGAATCAAATATATATTGCAAGTCCTTGGCGAGAATTCAGTTGAAGTCTGGTCATATCTTGTTTATCACTTTCATAGATGTGTGTCAAAATTCATTTCGTTGGCTTACTTGGAAGTACATTAGTATCTGCCATGTTTGTGGAATTTAATTAAGAGAGAAATTCTTCGCGCACGATTATATTAGCACATTATTTTTAGCAGTCTCAGATTAATTAAAATGAATTCACCAAGCTATTAATTTTGTTTTCCTTTTATTATTATTTTTTGTGAAACGACATTTTCATCAGTAAACACAATTTCACATTTTAATTTTGTGTTCCTTCCTATTAAAAACAAAAGAAATTAAACATTAATTTACAATTAAAACAGATAGCTTTCTGTGTCAAAATTGGCTCAAAGATACACATTTTGGTGTTTGCCTTAACTTGTTTTTAAAATTTATGTCTATATTAAAAGGTTTATTTTTGTTAACATGTTATTTTTACGCTAATTCATTTTTCTCACTTCTATTTCTTCCGACAGATTTTGATAGAGTGTAAATTTGTTTAATTTTAAACAGAGGACGAAACTGTTATTTAGAGAGAGTAAGTACTATGATAATTACTTAGGTAAAACTGGTTAGATTCAGGAGATGAAATCCATTTAGTCAACTTTGTAAATTTTAGACGCAGGGTATTGAGTTGAGACTTGTTGAGTTATTCAGTGTTAAGGCATAAGGCTGGAATTCCCAGTTGAAATCTAGTTATTTAGGTGAAATTTAGGTAAAAGGTTTCACTTCTTAAAATATTTAAGTTCTTGAAGTACTCTCCAGGTAGCGGTGGCTGTTGTTTGTTGATTTTAAGTTGCAAGTTACGAAGAATAGTCGAATGAAGCTTTTGGTCGCATTTTAATTCTTGCCTATGTTACTGTGGTTTAATAAGACTTCTTTTTAATTTACGAAGATGATAATTCATCGGAACCATAAGAGTTAAACAAATGCAAATACGCAGCTAATGGAATTTAACCTTACACTATAATTCGCACATATATGTAATAATTTAGATGTTGATGGCATCCTGCATGTTAACAATGAAAGCCAATTTATAAGAGAAACATGCATAGCCGGTTTAATATTACTTTTAATGAAGACAAAATAATTTCTTGACTCATGCACATTTACATGAGTGCAAAAAAAGCACTTGTTCTTGAATAGTTACTTCGATGCTTTTAATATTATTGCAATGTATATAAATAACCAAACAGCAACGAGCGGTAAGAACCTAGCAAGACGAAGTCGCGGTGAAGAAGTGCACAGATCATAATATAGAGACCTGGTTCACAATGATTCACTTGGGTTCATTATTTTGACTGGTTGTTTAAGATTTAAAGTTCGTAAATTTTAATTTGGCGAATTAACCAATGTACTCAGTTTTTTGCCTGTCTGACATGGTTAGTGATTAACTATACAACTGCCTGATTTTGATGTTCCAGACAGTAATTTTGGAAAACCTTTGAACATTTTGTATGTTTCTAAGCCATATTGGGCCGTCAGACGAAGTTCAGCCGAGGGTCCAGAACTGATTACAAAGTAATATTTTCTTTTTCTTCTTTCTAGAATTATTTAGTTTTCTCAAGAAGTAAAAAACGGAAATATATGCTTATGTAAAGTAAGAAAATGCTAGGATAAAATTATAATTTTTATTTGTATAAGTCCCCTAATTCTACGTTTCAATATGGTTATTTTATGATTGCTTAAAGCGTCATGTTATAAGTATGATTGCTTAAAGCGTTATGTAAATCCTGCTTTATTAACGTTACATAAAGATCATTTGAGAAGAATTAATTTTGAAATGATGCGATTTAGAGAGATTTTTTTTATACAAATAATAGTTTTAGGACAGAAGGAAAAATAGTTTTTGCAAAGTCATGGCCAGTTCTGAGATGAAATTTTGTTTGGTATTAAACGGAGTACAAAAGATGACTATTTTTATTTCGCAGTTCCACGAATCGAAAACAAATTGACATTTTCAAAAAGAGAAATTTTGTCAGAAGTTTTGCGTGTTTTCGGTACCTTAGGTTTCATATCCCCTTGTATGAAATTTATGAAAACTCTTCTTCAGGAACTGTGTAAAAACAACTTAACATGAAATCAATCCATCCCAGAGAACATGACAAAGAGATGAATATCCTTTCATAAAGAACTTCCTCTTATGCAATAAGTAAAAATAACTAAATGTCTATTGAAAACCCAAAGTATTGAACTAAACATTCATACATTCTGTGATGCTAATGAAAAGGCTTATTGTACCATGATTTACAACAGATCTATTTCAGAAAATTCAGATTCAAACTTTTCTTAACTTACCTCTAAAACAAATGTTTCACCTCTGAAACCCCAATCTCTGCCACTTCTAGAATTATTTTCGGCTTTATTGCTAGCAAAATTGTTGCATGCAGTCTTAACAGACTTTCCTTCATCAGTTAAACGCATTCCAGTTTGCACAAATTCAACGATAACGCTGGCATGGCTATCTTCCGAACCTTATCACTGGCGGTCAATCGAGTGTCCAAGACTCAAACGACGATTTCTCATGCGAAATTGTGTGGTGTTTCAGGAATCGATAATCTGGCCGACCTAGGTATAAGAGGTATCTTACCTTCTCATCTAACAAATTGTAATAAACAGTTCGATGGTCCTGACTGTTAAGCAAACCTTATAGATGAAATAGAGAACTTTCCATTTTTATAGACACTTTCTCTTATTGAAATTGCCTTGAAAAAAGAAAAGGAGCATTTCAGTAGTTCAAGAACTTGTTACTTCAAAATATTCTTTGTGGATTTCTTTCTTCTTCCTAAAAACCAATTCATCAACTAACTGATCATTAGACATTTTCGCCTAAACTATTGTTGACATGCTGCACATCAGTTCTTGATGTGTGTTCTGAGGCAAAGCTTCTGAAGGATATCTGCTCGATCTTTCATTCTAAAAGTCTTGAACAAATGTGTTACTGCCATAGATATAGAGCAAACTTGCCATACAAATCATGTCCGATTTACCTGTCTCAAGTTTACATATACTAGACCATTTTATCGTATTGGTGTGGACTTTGCTGAACCTTTTATGATCAAACACCGAACTGGACGTGTTCAAAGGTCTTTCAAATGTTACATATGCATTTTTGTATGCTTTTCGACGCGTGCTATCCATTTAGAGTCGTCGAAGAACTTTCTTCTAAGGCATTCTTAGAATCCATGAAACGATTCATTGCGAGAAGAGGTAGACCAGTAGAGATTTTTAGTGATTGCAGCACTAATTTTAAAGAAATTGGTACAGAGATCCAGAAGTGTTTTTCAAAATATGAAAGAGATGAATCACTTCGAGCTGATATTGCCTCCGAAAATATAAAATGGATTTTCAAACCTCCAGCAGCCCCTTATTTTGGCGGTTTGTGGGAATCCGCCGTCATGTCGATGAAATATCATCTTGATTGAAGTGTAGGATCTGCAAGACTAACATAGCCAGAGTTCACTATACTAATCACTCAGATCGAGTCCTGTTTGAACTCGCGTCCATTGATAACTATGTCTGAGGCTCCTACAGCTTTTTAAGTTCTCACACCGAACCTCTTTCTGATTAGAGCTCCAGTTTCTACTTTACCTGAGCAGCCTTCGCAAGAGCTTATCTCCTATAGAGAAAGATGGCAATTGAGTCAATCCATCCCTATAACATTTATGGAAGAGGTGGTCAGGAAAATACCTTTCCGAACTGCAACAACGTCTTAAGTGGCAAAGACCATAAAGAGACTTTCAGGTCGACGATTTTTGTTTTACTCAAAGTAGAAAACATATGAGAAGAGTCATTAGCCTCCATCCCCTGGAAGTGATGGTAAGATCCGTGTGGAAACGGTATGAACTGCACAAGATCTCAAGAGACCTATCATTCAGCTTTGTCCTTTATTGAACCATGAAACAAACACTTAGGTATGATACAAACTGTTAATTAATATAGACGCTTGAGTATCATTTCATTAACAGCGTTAAAAATGTTTGCATTCTATTATGTTTAAAATGTTTGTGTTTAAAATAATAATTAATTGAAACTGTGTTTCAATGGTGGGCGGTATGTTTAGTTAGTTGTTCAAAACTAGATGGCAAACACAAGGTGATGCAAATTAACTTGCTTGAGCTGTATGGGGAGAGTAAAAACGAGCATGCGTTAGCTTGATCTTTTTTTGTTTGTTTGTTTTGTTTTTGCTGTTCTCTCAATATTCAATAAATTTAGACACAGGGCAGTGTGTCAGCCAAGTTCGGAACAGTCGGAAAAGAAAACAGTGAGACACCGGCCATGTATATCTTATCAATCATTTCGAGCTGCTTTCAACCTCTTAGTTATTCAAAAACTATTAGACCTATAAATTTGCAATTTTGTGTATTAAATACAGCTTTCTTAACACTTAGAATACCAAATCTTATTAATCTACGTCTTATAGTTATGGAACTACTCAGGTCTGAAAGGCGCCATTTTTATCACTCACTGACTGACTGACTGATCAAAAACCTTGATCGCTTCTAAATGATTTAAGTACTTGAAATTTGGCATCAAGGTAGATCATAAGGCATATACAAGGAAAAATCTAAAACATCAAAAAACTGCATTCTTATCGAGATTAAACCAAATAATACTCATAACAAGCATTTGACAACGTCACGAATACATACCATTGCACCGATCGCCGGTTTTCGCGCCACTCAAATACTAATCGTCTGCTGATCCAGAAAGTGAAAAATAAAAATCTGTTTATAATAGATGAAGTGATAGCGTAGAGCTAGGGTGCAAAACCGGCTGTTTTACCATTTTAATAGTGGGTTTGAACCTACCTACAATAAAAACCCAACTATAGCGATATCGCAAAAAGAATGTAAACAGCTTTCAAACGATAAAGTAGATCAGTATTTCAAATTGAAGTAACGAATCAGATACCAGATGCAAATAAAACAATAGAAAATAGAACAGAAAACGTGAATCTATACTTTAAAATTAGATTTGAACATTTATATTGTTTGTTAATTAAAAATAGCTGTTTAAACTTATTGTTTAAATTTTTACGTCCCTCTAAAAATCTAAAACTTCAAAAAACTTTCTTATTATCGAGGTTAAACCAATTATACTCATGAATAATGTCGACAATTTAATAATTAATAAATTGCTAATAAAAAGAAACCAGTGCAGCGTAAATGCAAAAACAAATCTGATTCGTACACCACATGACTTCCTTGTACGGAATATTAAATTATACGCACCTCGAATTTCATTTCAGATATATTTCTCATTCAATTAATTCAGTTCTTCTTAGCCCCACATACTGCCGTCCATGTTGTATGTGGCGCTATGTAGGGTTACAAGGTTATCTGGATTATATATTTTAGGTAAATTTAAACCACCAAAATTAATTAAATCAAATGATCTAGTTTTGTTAGAATTACGTAGATTACGAACAGAAAAACATTGAAATTATCATTATATAATTTAAAAGTAGTTAATGGAACTTCAGCATTACAATGATAAATTTAAAGAATATTCTCCTTAGAACAACAATAAACTAATATTAAATACTGCTGCATCTCGTAAATTATATTAATAAGATATCGCTTGTATTTATGTAACACTAACGCGCTTATATTAAAATAGAAAAAATGTTAATAAGCAAACGGTAACATCGACTATTAATTAATAATAATTTATTAAAATTACTTTAAATTATTTTAATTCTAATTTTAACCTTGCGTTAAATAATTTTAAATAAACACTTCAGTTTAAACACGGTCGCCAGGCATGACTGAATTGCCAAGACGTTTTTCGATCCTCTGTGACTTAGTAAACCACCAAATACACTCATGGACAAAAAAATTAGCGCACCAAGAAATAATTGCGGGATCGTAACGAAACTTGTAATGAAGGTACATGTCGGGGAGATATGCAAATGATTAGAAATGCAGCCTGATTGCGTATTACGTATAGCCGGTAGAGGGCGTTGAACGTCGTACTCTGTGGAGTATAAAACAGGTAACCAAAGCTTTGTTTGAGAGTGCTGAATCATTTACAAAGGAAGAGCTGAGGTAGACATGTCATTACGCCGTGTTTGAAGACAATATGAGCAGTTGTCGCAGTTTGAGAGGGGGAGAATCGTCGCAATTATGGAAGCTGGGTGGTCAGCTAGGCGAGTAGCTCGTCAATTAGGCCGCTCTGATTGTGTTGTGAGGAGGTGTTGGGACCAGTGGACCCGAGAGATGTCATGTACACGAAGACCAGGCTCAGGACGCCCTCGACAGACCAGTTGTCGAGAAGACCGCCACATCGTAAGAAATGCACGCGTACAGCCAACTGCTTCATCGGCCGCCATCCAGGCACAGGTAGCACCTTCACTAGGGGCCCCTGTGTCTTCTCGAACCATACGACGGCGCCTGGCGGAAGGGCAATTGGTATCGCGGCACTCATTACGTGTGCTGTCCTTGATGCCCACCCATCGACGCCTTCGTTTAGAGTGGTGTCGAGCACGAGGAAACTGGACTGCAGCGGAATGGAACCAGGACGTCTTTAGCGACAAATCCAGCTTCAGTCTCGGCAGTGATGACAATCGTGTTCATGTGTAGAGAGCCCGTGGTGAACGTCTCAATCCTGCCTTTGCTGTAGAACGACACATCGCTCCCTCAGCTGGTGTGATGGTATGGGGTGCCATTGCTTACAATACACGGTCACCCCTAGTATTGTTCCGTGGCACCATGACAGCCCAGCGATATGTTCATGAAATCCTGCAACCACATGTGTTGCCACTCATGCAACGGCTCCCAGGAGCCATTTTTCAACAAGACAATGCTCGGCCTCATACGGCAAGGGTGTCACAATACTGTCTCCGCACTGTTACTACCCTTCCTTGGCCTGCCCGATCCCCAGATTTGTCTCCAATCAAGCATATCTAGGATCATTTGGGACGACGAGTTGGGCCTCCCACGAGTTTGAATGAACTAGAGGCAAGGTTACAGCAACTATGGAACGAAATGTCTCAAGATATCATACAGAACGTGTGTGACTCAATTTCCCTATCGTATCGCATCGTGCATTCGCGCTAGAGGGGGTCCAACGGAGTATTAACTCCTCCGTTCTTTTGCCTTTTTCTCTGAAATAAATTATCCTTTTTCTTTGATTTCCTTATCATTTACTTATATCAAAGCAGTCATTACGTATGTAAAATTTCGTTTCATTTTGACGACTCCTTCTTGGTGCGCTAATTTTTTTGTCCATGAGTATATAATAGAACATATTATACTTCTATTTAAGTTTTATTACTAAAATATTAAAGGAATGAAAGATGTCACGATATATTTAAAATTTAAAATAGAGGATTGTTTTTTAGTTAATCGTTTAATAATCAATAATCGTTTTCTTTAACTAACTCCCCTATGGAACACTGTTTGCTACACCAGGGTACCTGAGCCTAGGCTCTACGCCTTGTACAATAAGTTAGTAGCTTCGAAAATTGATATATGATTAACCTATCAATTAAGGATATAATTTGTTTTTGATATATTTTAAGAGTTAAAGCTTAAATTTACTATGCTGAATTGCAAATTAAAAAACTAACAGACATGAACAAAAAATGAACTCGGAAGTTGATGAGCTGTAAATTAGATTAGGCTCACAGGCTGACGAGCTGGTGAAATGGGATATCACATGGTAAGATAGAGCAAGTACTAGTAGCCCGAATCCATATTAATAAGTAATATGAAAAAATTACACAAAACAAATGGTTTTCTTTAACGTTTTCACGATTAATTTCACATTTAAAACTGAGGACTTTTTTTGAGTTAATCGTTTACTGAGTTTTCGAAAAATCTCTTATAAATAATAAGGAATACAAAACTTTCCCAAATATAAGTACGAGAAAGTATATATGCATCAGTTTTCACTTCGCGACAAGGCCAAAATGCATAAAAATTCAAAATATTTTCATTAAAAATTGAAAAATATAGAAAAACATAAAACA
>KK120096.1:1578467-1588838 GCA_000611955.2 Stegodyphus mimosarum | reverse complement strand
TCTGGAAGCCCGAATTTGGAATTTGTTTTATTATCTATTTCATATTTTCTAAAACTTAAACGAATTTTTGATGAATAAACTCAAACGATTCAAAAGCGAGCAATGGCAAAACTCTGCGAGAGAAAAAAAAAAACTTTTTATCTAAAGCGCGCGGAACTGTGAATCGGAAATTCTAAAGATGTACTCATTTAAAAGTTATTTTGCGATATTGCTGTTGAACTGAATTTTATAGTTTAAGTGCGAAGAACATGATATTTACTAAATAAAGGTAACACGCAAGGTAACGCTTCCAGCACCACTTGCAGTGCGAGGATTATAGACTGAAAAATGATTGAAAACGAAATCCGCCGAACGATGATCCTGTCTTCTCTCCCATAACCTTTTTATGATCAAGAATATTTCCAGGAATGAAATAAAAATAGAACCACAATCGTAGTTATGGTTAGTAGCGTCAGCTGTTATAACAACGAACTGGGGTTCGAATTCCTCAAAATCCATACAGAGAGTGTTTACACATTTTAGAACGATTTGGAGTCCGTTTAATTAATGTTTAAAATAAAAAGAGTACTTTCTATATGTTTGATCGGATAGCCTTTTCTCTTGACTATAAGTCTACATTGTGATTTCCATGATAGAAGAGCTTTTCACAAAATTTCCAGTGGTATTGGTTTTCATTTCTTCTTCTCTACTTTTCAGAATCTGTCAATCGTGGTGGGTTTGTGCTTAGAACGAGCACTTTTCAAGAGGCCAAATGGAGAATAGTCCACAGGTGAAGCGTCAGAGGATTTCACATGTATACGTTGAAAAGGTGTATACACAATACTTGCATCAGTCTTCATTTTTCAAAGGAATGCAGTGGTACTTTTCGAAGTATGACTTGTTGCTTTGTCTTGATGAAGTTTCACTCTTTGAAAGTCATTATAACAACGAAACGGAACTTCCTGATCGTACACCCCTTACTGAAAGTTTCTTTGAATTGAGGGAAACAGATCTGTGCAGTTTCCTCTCTTCGTTTTCGAAAATAGACCTTTTTTTAAAAAAAATGTTTTTTCTTTTATTCCAGTCGTTTAGATAAAACCATCATTCATCGAGCATCATAATGCATTCCATTCATCTTCTACTAACTAGTTTTCATACAAGATACTGCAGATTGTTTTACGTGGAGCCACACGCTTCGGCAAAAGGTAGTAAATATTATTATTTTAGCTTTTTGAATTTGTATTTCTCAGTTTATTATTCTATTTACTACTAGCGGAAGTACCCGAAGCCAGTAAAGTTAGATCGAGAGTAATGTATCTAACAACAGAGAGAACGATACCGCCGTAATCCTTCTCTAATAACGATGTAAAAAATAAGATCCATAGTCATATATTTTTCAGTCTGATGCGATATGGAACCCACATAAAAAATTTCGATAGAAAAATAAAAAAATTCTCTCTCATTATGTCAACAGCAATGGCACGCAGTTTTTAATGATTTTCGTCTTTCTAATCAAATGGTCGTAAAAGCTCAAGTTCCATCCAATATTTCATCTATATTCAATTTTAGTCGATTAAATGTGGCAAAAAATTGATCGTAATTGATCAGAAAACAACAATGCGAACAAACAAACACACAAACAGACATTTTTTCTTTTTTCTTTATATATATAGATTTCGTAAAACTTACACATTTTTGATTAACAGACTCTGCTGTTTGAAAGCGAGCAGTAAGTAGCAAAACTTTTCGAAATTTTTATCTCCAATGCGCGGGACTGTTGCCAATCGGAAAAATGAGTGCGAAAATTAGTGTTTTCAGAGTTTTTAATTAATATCTCGGCTGATTAAAAACGTACGAAGATGGGAACAGTCGAAATTTCTTCTTACGAATTTTTGGAATCGGAAATAATGTATTTAATGTTAGGCAATGCTGTTTTTATTTAATTGTAAAACTTAAATTTTTTTATTAACAAACTTTACGATTTGAAAGCGAGCTTTGGCAACACGTCTCGAAATAAAGCAGATATTTATCTCCAGCGTGCGAGACTGTTGCCGCTCGGAAAAATGAGGCGAAAATTAGCATTTTCAGAGTTTTTAATTAATATATCTGATTTTAACTTTTTTTTTTTTTTTTTTTTTTAGTAGACGTCGAACTTTCCAAGACTCAGAAAAGAATGGTGGAAAGTTTGGTGACAATAGCTATAGTAGTGACTGAGTTAATCGCGAACAAACACACAAATAGACATTCTTCTTTATATATATAGATTGCTACAGATGTATATAGAGACTTTGAAATTGATTGCTGCATCGGCGGATATTCTGTTGTTATCAACGATTAAATTTTAGAAACATTAGAAATAGTGCTTACCATTTTCGGTTATTCGTTTCGAATCTATTTTCCGTACAGGAGTAATGATTGATGGTGTTTCCTTTTCTGAGTAATAATGTTACTTCTTTTTCACTTAGAAATTTTAATCCGGGCATTTTCCAACGTTTTTCAACTATAGAATACGAATATTTCTCTTCGGCATGTCTATAAACATATCCTTCGATCCACATCTTGTTCGCAAGCGATATTTTGAAATAGGGATACATTTAAAAGTAGCAGAAGATATTTGTCATTTCAAATAATAAGCTATTCGCAGAAATTTTAATTTCAAAACATTTGCTTTTTTAAAAAAAGTAGTCTTTATCGAAGTCGTTTTAGAAATGTGTAATCACCCGTTGTGGATTCGAAGTTTACCATCTCTTCCGGATAGGGATTACTTAAAATACTGTCAGCCGAGACTCTTCTGTAGATGCCTGTGTTAGGTGAAGAGGATGAAGGAGACTCTTCCCCCGTCATGCTCTTCATCGAAGCTGGAATGGAGCTGGATAACGCACACTGTCGAATGTGAAATGTCCGTGCCTTGGATAACGAGGTGCGCTTTTTATAGGCTTTTATTTAGCTCACTCATAGTTTTTCACTGTGAGGAGAATTTTAATTTATTTTCTGATAAGCTATCGAGTTTAAATTTTGTAGACACTGTTTGTCGATGACAATGAAATGTGGTGAATCGAATTTTTTTTTCAGAATTCGATTTAGATTCTTTTAATTTAGTGTTTAATCGATTAATCGCTTGATATTTTACTGTATCTGACGTTCGAGGATCTTAAAATTTCGCAATTCGAGAGCTATGTGCTTCAGTCTGAAGCAGACGAGAGAAATTTGTGGAAAAATTGATCTTGGTGCACTTAATGACGAATTCGCAAAATTTATTTTTCCGTTTTAGCTACAAGCAAAATGCTTATTGTGACATTTTTATTGCATCCCATTTTCAAAATTCTATTCAACGGTTTTCTTCAATCTCTGAATATCGTGCAGTTATTTTTCTTTATTTCATAATTTTCTTGAGTTAAAAAAACAGTTTTTATAGAATAAGGTTTATTTAAAATGGATATAATAATGATTGTACTAAAAGGAGACAGTTTAATGGCAATAATAGATTAAATAATTCTACTCAGCTGCTGCTTTATATCGCGAAAGGTAAAAGCAGGAGACGCCTAAATGACGAAATTTATTAATTTAATTGCATCATGAAATGTATAAACCATTATATTTTTAAATTCATAATGGGCACTCACGTTTTTTCATTCCTGACATAACCCTCTAAATGAATTCAGTAAATAGAATTATTTAATATGTTATTTCATTAAATTATATGACAAATTTTTCCCCTTTTAGTGAATTTATTATCATATCCGTTTTAAATAAAAGCTTATTCAAAATGCACCACTTTTTTAACTGCATTTTTTCAATTTTTAGCTTCAATCGAGCATTATCAATGACGAAATTATTAGTCACTTATATACCACAAGCAACAAATTACAAGAAAATTATGAAATGAAGAAAAATACCTAAACCTCATTCAATTCCTCATTCTCTGCATTCCATTTAAACTTATTTCCTCAAATTTCATTAGAGATACATTTCTCGTTCAATTAATTCAGTTCTCAGTTCGCGGCGAGGCAAAAATGCATAAAAACTCAAATCATCTTCATTAAAAATTGTAAAATATAGAAAAACATAAAACACCAAATACAGTTAAAGACAGTTAAGATTTTTTTTTTAATTTCTACACAGAAACAAGGAATCGGGTCAGTGGGTAGGGAGATAGATTTTTTGATACACAAAACTAAAAGTTTACTTTTGGTCCCACTGGGCAATAAGACGCTGTTGGTGCCCAAACTGACTTAATTCACTATTCTACGAAGAATTTCAAATGTAAACAAACGGCGGCCTCGTTAGGCTTAGTACCACTTAAAAAACTTTTAAACTGTTGATAATTCTGCTACTATTGCATGCACATTCACTAAAGGCATAAAAACCTTAACCGGAATTTAAGTACAACATAATTCAATCTCTTTTAAAGTGTCTTAGAAGTCGAATAGCTTATATATATATTCTGAATGTATATATACATTTTGTACAGCCGTTTGCCATCAAAAAGGAGGTGCACAACTACATGTTATAGCAGTTCCATATAAAAAATTTCAATGTTCTGCCGCTAATCGTTTTTGAGTCATGCGATATACATAATACAGACATCACGAAAATGACTTCTGAATCCATTTTAAATTCATTTCACAATCCGTTTTGGAGAAAAGAGTCTTTTATTCTGTCCATACGTACAGATATCAGGCAAAAATTTGTTCAAATGGATTAGAGAGCGGCCAAAATGGATATTTTCTTTGAAATATGATATCCGAAATTTTCTGCAATTACAATACTTCCTTTACTTCGTATAAGGAAGTAGAAACGTGTATAGCCTAGTGGTCATTAAGTGCTAAGGTGACAATTCAAAAGCAATTTTTCCGCGATAAACGCTCTTTTCATAATTTCCTTACAATTAAGTTAAAAAAATAGATTTTGTAGAATATCGATTTTTAAAATCCAGTTTTTAGAAAATTTTAAAACCGATATAAAGCGTCAGCGACCAATTTTTAAAAATTTGCAGAAAATCGCTCAATTAATATTTCTTTATCATTCTAATTTTAAAAGAGAGTGAAAAGTTTGTTTCATAATCCATGTAAATTTCAAAGTTTTAGATCCGATAGATTTTTTAGATGTTTAAATTTTAAATACCTTAAAAGTCAAATAGTATAAAATATACAGCGATTTGCAAAAATTCTCTAAAAACTTAAAAATTAAGTTACAATATTTTTTTACAAGCAAATTTTTTTTTACAGATTTGCTTCCGCTCTATTCGATAGTGCAAAGAGTGAAATTCTGATGTTCATTTTTTATTCATTAATCCAAGATATGAGCGAAAAGTCGCTTAAATATTAAATTTAAAAAATCTAAATCGAATTAAAAAAAATCATTGCATTGTCATCGACAAACAGTGTGTTTGTGTATAAAATTTAAACTGGTAGCTCATCAGAAAGTAGGTTAAAAATGGATGACAAAATTCAGTTCGTAATCAAACACTGTGAGTAAACGAAATAAAAGCTAATAATAAAACTATTTTGAACATTATTTTTCCTTTCAAACGCTTTTTGGAGCATAACTTAAAGTAATTGTCAGATTAAAGAGCTTGCACAACGAGCTGTATTCACTACATGCTATTATATGATTTCTATTGCGTTTAAAGTTTAGAATCGTTGGACTAGAAGGATTGTTTAAATTAGTGTCATCAAAAAAGTAATTTTTTTAGTTTATTATTATAAAATGATGAAATATTTTTACGATATTACACTAATTAAAATCGTTAGTGCAAGGGGCGTTAGCCCTGAAGGGCAATTAGTCTCGAAACAGCATTTTGCGTCGAATCACTATAAATGTCCTTTTTACTTCTCAAATTGTTGCCACGAAATATTATCGCCCTGCATTATGTTTAAAGAAATGAAATCATGAAAAGTCTGCATAAATTTATGTATGTTTCCCGCATTCTGAAAAGTCTTCCAACCGAATATGGGCACCTGGAAGTCCGAATTTCGAAGTTCGAATTTATTTTATTATCTATTTCATATTTTGTAAATCTTTAGTGAATTTTTTATTAACAAACTCAAAGATTTCAAAGCGAGCAATGGCCAAGGAAAAAAAAAATTGTTTCCAGCGCTTGAGACTGTCTATCGGAAATTTTATTAAAGATATGTTGTTTTTAAGTATTTTTAGCCCAAAGGAAATTAACCCAAATGCTCTAGAAACTTGTATGTGTGTGTAAACGAAAAAAAATACTCCTTTGGACGTAATATAAAATGTGAAAGCTTTTAGATTTTCTTTTTATATTTTTATGATAATTATTTTTTGGGAATTAAATTTAAATTACTAACGTTGCAGAACTTACTTGTTTGATTTTTTTCCTAAACAAGTCTACACAGTAGGACAGTGTTTATAAAGCAGTTCTTACAGTTTATTGTTGCATAGTTTCGTTTTATTTCGTACATACAATATTTTCTACAAAAAAAAAACATTTTTTTTCCGTATTGTGAACACAATAGTTTCAGTTTCCAATGTAGGTCAAAGTCGGTCTCTTCACGCTCAGTTGATACTTCTAATATACAGTTTTGGCGTTCAACGGTTTGCTTCTATAATTTTGAGGAATTTAAATTAAAGCACTAAAACTATGTTTGATAGCAGATCTCTTTCTCTCTTTGTTACATTATTGAAAATCAATACTCATTACATTAAAAATAATTCTTCGGCATGTAACTTATTTGATTAATATCTGAAAAATATCTTACTTACATTTTGCAATGTCTTGGAAGAGTAGAAAGGCGTTGTTAATCCGTTAAATATTAAAATCATTCAGTTAGCCACCAAATTCTGACAATGCATTTCTTGTTAGTGTAAAACGAAGTTATCTGTATTAGTAAATAGTAGGAATATCTATGTTCCTCGAATTGTGGGAAATCGGCCATACCTAGAACTATCACTCATAATCCTCCATACGAAACATGTGCATATCGAAGTCCTAATTTTGAATTTTCGAAATGGATTTTTATCTGTTTCATATTTTGTACCAATTTGATCAATCTCTGATAAACAAACTCAGCAGTTAGAAGCGAGAAGTGGCAACGCTGCTCGAAATAAAATATTTTTATCTTCTGCGTGAGAGACTGCTGCCATTCGGATAAATATGATATAATATTTATCCTTCAATTTTTAATAAGTAAACTGGGCTATTTAAAAGCAATGTGTTGCCATTGTTCGATGTAAAATACTTTTATCTTCCACGCGTCAGCCTGTTACCCTCCGAAAAAGCGGAAAATGTTTAACATTCAAATTTAATCTGCCTGTTATTGATTATTGGTTTAAATAAATATGCATCTAAATCGTGATATGTTTAATTCAAAGTATTGAATATATCTTATGAAATTGCATTAAATGGAATCATTAAAATCGTTACAGAGAGAGTGTGTACATATTTACAGAACAATTTCAATTAAAACCTTTATCCGTTGGCTATAGGAACCGATTTCGAATGTATTAGGGCCATTTAATATCTTATTTTAAAAGGACAGAGCAGAAGAAATCAACAGTGACTTGCACTTTCTTATCCATCTTAAGGAGTAAATTTTAAATCTTCATTGTTCGCTGAAATTTCTTGAGACACATTTAAAGTAGTGAAAGTACATGACATATATGTCTTAGCCTCCGGAAAAGATTACGAACTTTTTTTTAAGGCTATCAGATTGAATATTAAAAAAATTGTTTTTTGCATTTTAAACACTAATTAAAAGGGACTAAAATAGTTCTAAAAATGTGTAACACTATATGTACATAATAATTTCTTTTTAGAATAACTGTTTCGAGTGGCTGGCCATGGGAGCAGATAGTTTCAATAAAATGCTAAAACTTTTGTTTATTTAAGAAGGGAAGAGAAAAATTTAACAGTCTTTTGCTAGCTTAAGTATCAGCAATATCTCAGGATTCTTTCATATAAATGAGATTTAAAAAAAAATCTGAAAGGTTTGAGATTTTAAATTACGTCCAAAGGGGCGTTTTTTAACAATTTGTGTGTTACCTTCATTTATTAAATATCATGCTCTTAGCACTTAAACCGTAAAATTCAGTTAAAGAACACTATCACAAAATAATTTTAAAATGATCATATCTTTAGAAAATGTTGCCATTGCTTTCTTTGAAATCCCTGAACTTGTTAATCAAAAATTCGTTAAAATTTTATAAAATATGAAATCGATAATAAAACAAATTCCAGATTTTAAATTTGGGCTTTCAGATGCCCATATTCGGGTGGAAATGTTCAATATTCAAATTCGAATCGTTGTTTCATCACAATGCGAGAAACATACATACATTTATGCAGATTCTCCATTATTTAATTTCTTTAAATATAGTACAGGGTAATAATATTTGGTGGCAACAATTTGAAAAGTGAAACAACGCTTTTAGTGAATCAACGCAAAATGTCAAAACGAAATTAATAGTTTTACTGCGCAAATTGCCCCTTTGGACTAAAAAAAGTTAGAATTGCAACTAGCTGTTTTTACCAACGATGTTGTTCCCTCCTTTCCTTCTTTTTTGTAATTTTATTAAAATAAGGAACGTTTTTTAAGAGAAAAGAAATATTTCATAGTTTCATAATTCAACGTATGACATATGACATATCAATGAAATTCGAGTAAAAATTCGTTTTTTTTTCTGGGACCTTTCAAGCTATTATTTAGTGTCAAACGCCTCAGTAACACGTTTTTTTTTTAAATTCACTGATATAAAATTCTCGTGCCATGTTTTGTCTTATCTTCTAAGAAAGCTCTTCGGCGAGATAATCTTCAATGATATAGTACCATCATCAGTCTTCCTTGAGCCGTTATGATTCAGAAGAGGATCTGTGGAAATAAATTTATGTTGGATAGAATAAATTTTCCTTCAGCAATCTCACTTCGTGTGAGGGTCACCTTATAAATGAATGATGTTTCTTACACTTTCACTTTTTGCTTACATTTATGTGTTGTCCATTAACACTGAGTTTTGATATTACCTCAATTAGTGTCGAACCTACAGCTATCCATGCCTGGAGTGGAAATTTCCCTAGGGCAACCCTCATTGGAGAGATCACCATACAAAATGTTAACACAAATACATAATTAGCATTTGTTTAATTAAATAGTTAAGATGATTTGGGGAACAAAATATGTGAAAGCTAAAGAAAAAAGCAACTTATATCTAGCGGACAAGTTTATTACTCTTATTGATATTTTTACCTTTTCTGACACTAAAAGAAGGTAAATTGGTTTTCCGAGCTTTGACTTCTGAAATTTTTTTTGTCGCTTCATCAAAATTTAGGCTTTTATCTATTGCATTTGCGATGGAAAGGACTTCCAAAACGTTAAGGTTCATTTTATGGAAGGCAGCTTTTAATGAACTTCGACTCTGAAAAGCTTCTCTCACAAGAAGTACTTCTAACACACAATGTGGAAAAATGTCTTTAGTGTCAAAAGTAAGTTATGAACTGATTTTTGGAAGTCCATTTCTATAATAAACTTTAATTTTTTAGCTTCACATTTTTCAACTTTTTCTGTTTGAAGATGACATCTTAAACGTTTAATTTCGGGCAAGATTTCATTTTCTTCTATCTCATTAAAAGTTACCTTGAGTCTTGAAATTGGCTTGAGGCTTGAGGCGTGTTGATTATATAACTTGATAAACATTACTTAGGTTATTGAAAGCTCCCATTTATACATATAATACAGATAGTTCATAAGATACACAGACGTAACCCCCCCCAAAAAAAATCGTTTAAATGGATTCGGGAATGGTCAAAATGGATATTTCCGTTGAAATCTGATACCTGAAATTTTTCGCGATTGCAATACTTCCTTTACTTCATTCAAAAGAGTAAAAAAAAATCATTTCAATAAATCATACGGCTGCGTGTAGTTTCGAACAAGCTGTGTGAAAATGTCATTGTCCGTAACTGATTATATCTGCTAGATAATTTCAATCTCCCCCAGGAATGGTGTACGCAAATGCCCCTTGTGGAGAAATGACGTCTACGCAAGTGTTGCATCACCAAAATACGTTTTGATTACTCGTGTTGTAATAAAAAACTCTTGAGTAATGATATTGTAATTAAATAATTAGAATTTTATAGGATAATTAATGTTTAAACTATCGTTTAAATAAGCGGTCTCAAACTGGCGACCAGCAGGCAGCATGCGGCCTCCAAAGCAGTTTTATGTGGCTCGCAAATAATTACTAAATACGGTGTTGCAAAGATTTCACGATTTCACTTCTTTGAAGTCCAAGTTTATATTCTTTTCACTACCATTAAAAACGAACATGAATATCACATAAAAAATCTATAATATTTAATTATTTAATTGTAATTATTAATTTTTCAAAGATTTGAAGATACAGATTCTATTAACTTTTAATACTTCTGTC
>KK120096.1:1525292-1569796 GCA_000611955.2 Stegodyphus mimosarum | reverse complement strand
GACGCTTTGTCGAAAGACTTGTAAAATGTCTAGAATGAAAATCGGAAAATTGAAAAACACGATTTAGTCTGTAGACTATTATTTCAATGTAATTTGATATTTCAAGAAAGTACCTTGAGAAAGGAATAGGAAGCACTTGCTGTAAGCTTAGAAATTTAACCTTTATGTGTATTTCATGATTGCTATGAAATTTAATGTGTTATGAAATGTAATAATAGTATTATTCTAGCAATGCACGTTGAGTGCAATATTAATGTCAATGTTGTGTGCAAACTGCGAATTTGTATGCATGAAAAATTAAAGATTGAGTATGTTAGAATGAAAGTGTTAATTAGGCTCTCCACCAAATACACTTAAAGTGTTAGACATAAAGCTAGTGAGAACCTTAGGATTAGCTGGTTATAGGGCGTTTTTTTCAGGTCTCGTATGTCAAGTTCTAACTAATGTTAGTCGATTGTAGGTGGAAGAGTTGAACACCCCCGAACACATAAAAACCCGCAATGGCGGTTTGCTTTACATCCAACACCGGTGAGAGAGCATACGGGGGAAGAATTTAATTGTGCTTGAATGATAATGTGTGTGTGCAAATTTACACAAAAAAAAAAAAATAAGGATTTGTACCACTTAGAATTATTCTGTTATTATGTCATACTAAAGTTGTTTTCCTTCCAGATTTTGCTGGAAGGAGTAAGACTGTTTGAAGAATAAGACTTGAAAAAAAAAATGTTGAAGATTGTTGTTCCAGAAAATTTCGTCTGTATTTTACACAAACATATATTGCCTTGTAAGAGTTGGCCTAAGTTTAGAACAGTGAAATTTTCGACTATTTAGAATTGCTAGTTTTCAACATGGTCCGTTTGGACCAAAGTAGTTTAACTATCGCAATTCTGGCGGGAAGTTTGTAAGGTTTTAGTTAAACTAACCAAGTTTATTTTAATTTAAATCTTTTCTATCTCCTCTCTGCTTCAACTTCCTGTCAGAAGAAGCGCGCGTTTTTAGCTTATGCTAATTTTTGAAGTTCAGCCAAGCACTATTTAAGCCAGAGGTAGAAACCTCTCGGTGTGTGAGAGCTTTGCCTCAGATCACGGTCACGCTGCTCAACGTTCGCCTGACCAGCTAGCAGTTTAAATTTATAAGCCATAGTGCTTACTACGTGATTGCATTGTAAAACAAATAAAGTGCGGTAGTATTTAGTATACCTTGCTACGCACCCTTTTCGGTAGAGGCCAACTTCCGCGAATTGCTCTGCGAAGCAAAGTTTAATTTAAGTTCTATTTTAGGTTTAGTTTTAAAATTATTTGATTGTTAAGTTCGACCCAAGTGTGGTCTTTTACTTTCTGTATCTCTCCCGAATTGGGAGGTTTGTATTTAATAGTGATTGAATAAAAGAGGATTTCAAATCCCTTCACGTGCAGTTATTATCCAGCCCAGCAGATACATCAGAACATAGCGTACCTTCCGCTCCCTGTTCCAGTTCAGGACTGACTATTGGAGGTTAAGAACACTTTACAGAAATTACCATGTTTCCAAAAAGGATACACAGAACACAAAGTCCTGACAAACTTTAATAAATAAGATAATGAGATTGAATTGTTATTACGTATTCTCGAGTTTTGTCCCACTTAGTAAATTTTCTTTGAGATATTACAAATTTTCATAATTTCTTTATTATTTCCTTGTACGAATTAAAGGAAATATTGCAATCGCGAAAAATTTCAGTCAGCATATTTCAACAGAAATATCCATCTTGACCGTTCCCGAATCCATTTTGACTTTTTTTTTTTTTTCCTTCATGACATCTATTTGTGCAGACAGAATAAAGGCCTCTTCATTATTAAATCCTTACTATTACTCTCCCTATATCTTGTTCAAATTTTCAATCGTTAATAAAATATTTTTTATTCATCCACTCAAGTTCAAACACTTTTTTTAAAACTTTTAATGGATGACACTTGATGTTAATACAATTTTTTCACATATTAAAGATAATTAAAATTATCTTTAATATGTTTCACATATTTCTCATATTATTTCACGTACTAAGACTTACAAATAATGATCGTTTATTAGGAATTCTCACGCTCTGTAAAAATTAATTTAAAATTAATTTAAGAACTTATAAATAATAGTACAGGAAAATGTGACATACTCTGTGATAAATGGGATTGTAATATTTAACAAAAATAAGTGGCAACGGTAAGGCAGAGTTTTAAAGATTTTTAAAGTGTATGGAATTAAAGAATTGTAGCTTTAAAGAGTTGGATGAAGCGGATGTAATGTCCCATTATGTAGGAAAATTCTCATAAGTAGGAATTGTCTTAAAATTTTTTTTATACTATTTGTTTTTCAAAACAAATTGTAAAATTGATTTAAAATAGATTCTAATTGGATTTTTTTCTTGACGTTTGCACGTGCGTACTTCCATGTGTATCTCAAGTAACTCAAAAACGATTAGACGTAGAACAATGTAATTTTGCATATGGGAATGTTATAATGTCTAGTTGTGCACCTTTCTCTTTAATTGCGGTCGACAGCACCAAATGTATATGTATGTGTACCGCCCTTGATCGGATTAGAGGTCGGCCTTTATTTTCACAATCCTTGATCATAGTCATGTACTTCTAATAACAGAACTACTTTAATCACAAAAATAGACAGACATCATTGTAAAAATAGGCAAAATATGTTGTGGAAACCCTAATTCGTGCACTAAAAACTTGCTATCGAATTTTTTGATGGAAAATATTACTTTCCTTAGCTTATATGCATAGGTTAGCGGAAAGTAAAAAAAAAAAAAAAAAAAAAGATACAGCAAAAGTTTTCCATGATAAAATATTATGAATAATAATAACAATATATTATCAATTTTATCAAGCTTTCTAAAATTAGATTTGGAGATGTGCCCTGCTCCAGAAAATCGCCGTCAATACAGCAGTCACGATTACATGTGACCAGAATATCCAAAATAATTAAGTTCGGAAAAAGAGTGAATTTTTTAACGATCCTACGTGGCCGAAGAGAATCACGTGGGGACTATGCATAAATCCAGAACCTGTTTCGACCGCATTTGTTACGTCACAGTCATAACAATAGCGTGGCGGGAACGAAATCTTACCGATTTGCGTTTTAAATCTTCTGCATTCATTTGTAACTTCGGCAATGTTTGTTTGTTCAGTCATCATCAAGAAGGTACACACAGACACCGACTGACACTTAACGCATCGATGCTCTTTGGAAAAAAGACTTCGTACCGCATTCTCAAGAGTTCGGAACGTTTCAATTGCCCGGGTTATATCGCCTTGTGGAGGATTGGAAGATAAGATTTCGAGTCGAAGAGAGTTATTTAGCTCGATTAAGAACTCTGAACTTCGGAAACAAGACAGATGGTTTTATGTTTACATGTGCTAGTTTCATGACATTAGAATGCAATATTATTGAGCCACTTCTCGTTGTATTTTAAGAGACTTTTGGTTGATTATCGGAGACGTCGACAACTTCGCATATGCTTGCGTGTAAGGATTAATTAATTGAAGGTGAGTATAATTTGTAAAATTGCATAATTTCAATCTTTTTTACTTCTAAGCAATGAATATTTTGACTGAAGATCTCTTTTTCTAAAAGCATCACATATCGTTGGAAGAATATAATCATACATTATGCGTAAGCACCATGCCAAGTACACGAATATGCAAAATGGTTGTTTCGGAAAAAATGCATTCAGAGGTTTCAACATTTCAGTGAAAATCCGCTAGCATAATATAAGCAATGGAAAACAGCTTATAAAAATGAATTTATGTGAAAATAGCAAAAAATGCAGTTTCGTTGTTTTGGCGTTGTGACGACAAAATGGGAACTTCCACAAGCGAAAAAGCAGTGCATCAGTTACAATCATTGTGTTGCTGAAAATGCAAATGGTGCTCATTATAATGAATCCTCGCCTCCTCTCCCCCCCCCAAATGATGCTGTAACGAGCGGTCGCTTTAACGAAAATGCGTTTAATTTACTCTCATTAATTGTAATGCAAGCGGTTGCTATAATAAACTGTCTTTATAAAGGCTAATAACCGGTTTTTATAATCAATTACAGCAAAGTACGAGGAGGAAAAAAGTAAGTATAGTCAGTGAAGTCTACAAAAAAGTACAGTAAAGTCTTTATAATCAATTACAGCAAAGTAACGGGTTATCTGTCCTAAGAAGAGAAATTCTTTCGTGACGCATTTACGGGAGAAATTGAGTCATATTCACATTACACTCATAAGAAAAAACGCGGAATAACTCACACAATCAACTCTTTTGCTATGAATCGAACCAGAGTTGAATTGCTAGTAATCAGTGGTCTAACTTACTCTGACTGGTATACTTTCAAATAAATAAATAATAGTATTAGTTAATTTCTGCTGATAACTGCAGATATGCCAGAGCAAAATGATTGTTTAATTTTTCCTTTGTTAAGAATTTTGAAACCGAATGCTTTTGATAGGTAAAAGTTTGTTGAACCTTGTGGTTTCATACAGGAAAGCTGTAGCAAAGAATTAAATTTATGGTATTCGCACACTTTTAGATATTAAGAATTAAAGTCATGCCTAAAACAATAGGTGAGAAATTTGATTAACTAAAAAATAAATAAATAAATAAAATATTCTTTATAAAATAAGCTTTAAACTCGTAAAATTAGTAAAATAATTTATTGTATAGTTTAATGGGAATAAGAGATTCAATAATTCTCTTTACAAAATTCATCTGGAATTTTCTATCACGAATAGTATAAACGTAGGCCCTTTTTTATAAATGCACACAGTTAATGGCTTATGTTTTTGACAATAAAATTCGGTTATTAGATTTTGTTAATAGGGACCCATGCTTTACTTATTCTTGATATAAAACTGTTGATGAATTTTGTAAAGAGAATTATTGAACCTCTTATTCTCATGAAACTACATGACAAATTCTTAGCCCAAACGGGTTACTAGTTTCGAAATCTATTTTTCTTGGTTCACTGTCAATGTGTTGTTTCAGTTTTCATTCGAATCTGTTGCCATTTGGAAAAACATAAGATATAATTCTTCCAAATTTAATATGTTTAATATTAATTAAGAAACTAAACTATTTAAAAATAAGAGATGCAGTTCTTAAGAACATTATTTTTTACGATTTAATCTGTTTGATTTAACTGAAAGTGCATTTAATTCATGATATATACATATACAATTAAAAACATTCAATATTTTTACTACTATTTAGGTTTTCTCAAGGTAAGAATATTTAACGTGTTGCTCTATCATTGGTACGTGGCATATACCTTTTAGATTAGGAAGGAAGGATAAAATGTCAGATATCTTGCAATAAATTAAAAGAAATTCAAAAGTCTGCGGAAGCAACGTCTTTGGTAGTTAATTTGGCTTAAACATTTTATGGTTATTGGAAATATTTAAGCAACAAGAATCAGTATAATATTAATAAATTCGCAGGACTAATTTCGAAAGTTCAAATATAGAACCTCTCCTTCAGCTGCAGAGGTCCAAATGACTTAAAGAGAAGCCTGTGACGCATGCGATAAGAATGACAGGAAGGAAGGAAGTATCTGTCGATGAAAAATTAAAATAATTATGAAATAATTTCTTTAAAAGCTGAAGGTACAGAAGGACTGGAATTAGAATTGTTAACTAGAACGGAAAGACTTTTATGAATGTGAAACGCTCCTAGAAAATCTATTTCGCGAACGGAAGATATTTTTTTAAATAATTCTGGCAGATGAAAAGTGTAAAATGGAATTTTATGACCAATGGTGCTGGAGAACAGAGGATTTATTTTTTTCTTTTTCCCTCACATTCCTTATCGCGAAAGTTTAAGGCTTCCTCAGTTTGACCAATGTAAATTAAAACACGTTCGCAAGGAATCCTGTATATGCCAAGAGTTCTTGTCCGGAATAAGTCTTTGAGCATGAATTGAAAATTTTACTGATAGAACAGAAAACAACCTGAAAGTTGAATTCTTTTAAATTACGAGCAATCTAGTAGTTGACTTCTTTCTTCTAATTGTTATCGCCTTTTTTTCGTCATTTGCACTTTTGCAGCTGAAGAAGCAGATTCTGTATTTAAACCTTAGAAGCAGGTTCTGCAAATTTACGAATGTTACCCTAGTTTTTGTTGCTTTAACATCTCCAATTATTGAGTTAATGCCCATAGTCCCGATGAGGTAGAAAAGAAGACCTTTTCTTAACATGTCTTTTAAAATATTTAATTCTGTGCTGTGAAAGGACTGAAAGAAAAGATTTACAGCATGCAATATTTTTTAAAATGCAATTCATATTTATCCAGGAATAATTTCTCAAGTAATTCATGAGCCCGTGATCTCATATAACAGGTTATTGGAAAACACATCTTTCAAAATTTTATATTGAGAGAAGTGGAATTGCTTTAGAGACCGGAGCAATAAATTTTGAAATTAATGAAAATGATTACAAATAATAAAGCTTGTAAGATCATTAGGTTATTTTGATGTAAGAGACGTGAAAAAGTGTGCAGTGCGTTCCCGGAGAGGCTCCAGGATTCGAATCCTGGACCTTTCGAAAATGCGTCTAGTATGCTTCCAACTGCACCATGAAGGCACGCGGAAAGGAGGTAGAAAATGCCTTATAAGCTTTTTAGCTTATAGTTAATTATTTTTAATAAATATTGAAAGAGTTATTCAAAAGTTAGTTTTGTGGAGTTTCCAGCCTAGTACTGAACTGACAGAAAAACATAAGGCATCCGCGTTACTTAGGTCGTAAGATTCGAAGCGGCAGACATGGCCCGGATCCTCGAAAATCGCAGCAATTAAACAGCTAGAAAGGCCCACGAATAAAACGAGAGTCCGTTCGGTACTGGAACTCATGGCATTTTATCGCACGGATATCACGACTTATGCAGAGATAGCTAGACCTTTAACCTTCTGACCAGTCCGAGGTTTCACTAAGAAAGCCCAAATTTCCAAAAACCGCCATGAGAATGAGATGTTTTCTTGACTTTAATGCCAAAATGCCCCTGGTACTTTATACGTGGATATATGTACTTTTAATATATTGCCTTAATTTCTTGGACATATTTAAAGATGCGCGTAAACATACGTTCTTACAGAAGTCACAAAAAATATTATGGGCCGTATATATATGGCCTTGCTGTTCAGAGCGTTTTAGCAGATTTGACAAGAAAGAATGCGCCAAATATTGTACTGAAAATTGTACGCCAAATATTGACAAGAAAGAATGTACTAAATATTGGCGCCAAGAAGCCACTTTCAAGAAATTGAAAGCTAGTCAGTGTTAGGGGACATCTTTGGCCATGCTTGATTTCAGTTCAGATTACCCCGATTTTAATTTTTCATTTCAGATGCTAGGTCGGCTGTTGCTAATTCAGAGAGATGCGGCGAGGGGATTTTAAAACCAATGGCTCTTGCGTCCCAAAAATTATCTAGTGATTAGAGGAATTGGGCAGGCATAGAAAAGGAGGCCTGAAAAGCAGTTTTATTCGGGTACAATTCAGTAAGTGGATTTCGGGGGCGAATGGTGGAAATCATTACGGACCCCAATTCCTAGAAGTATCTCACCGAAACCACACCCTGGAGGCCGAAATTAAACACTTTGGGCTGTCTCTCTCTGCAAAGGTAGAATTTAAAAATTACGCTATGTCCAAGAGTACAACATCAGGCCACGGATATTCTGTCATGTTTAGGTAAAAAACCACGGATTTATGACCACATGGTTACACTTCTGTTTCTTTGTCCTTATCAAGATAGTTTTTGCTTCCTTGTACGACGTAAAAAGGAAGTATTGTAATTTCTAAAAATTTCGGGTATCATATTTCAACGAAAAGTTCCATTTTGACTGCTATCGAATGCAGTTTAACGGCGCTTTTGCGTGACATCCTTACATAAGGACAAAATAAAGGACTCTTTCAAAAAAAAATATATAACTGATTTAAAATGGATTCTGAAGACATTTTTTCGTAGCATCTGTGTGTACGTACGTATGTATGTATGTGTCTTGTATAACTCGAAAACGAGTAGCCTCAGAACGTTGAAATTTTGTATATAGGACTGCTATATCATGTAGATGTCCACCTCCTATTTTGGTTGCAATCGGCTGCACCAAAAGTATATATATGTATTACATATATATTCATAATGAAAGTAATTAAAAGTAAATTAATGAGTCCAAGACTTGCGCTAAAGCTGCAAAGTAATAAAGTAATAATTCACTATAAATTATAAAAAGAAAACTCTTTATATTACATCTTCAAGCAACGGAAATTCAATTTAAAAACATCACTGAAAAGGTATTTTTCAGAATTAAAAAAAAATTTTTAGAATTTTCAGTCCCCCTTGCTTTAAACACAGTTAAGGAAAAACTAAATCGCAAAAATGCCAAAATCAAAAGTAAACTTTTTAAGTAATGAAAAACCAGTTATTGTTATTGATAGCAGATTAATCGACTTATCAAGGGGATAAACTAATCTACCATCAATTAACAGTAACAAAATAAGAGAGAGTGTTTTATCTTACTTCCAAGTAAGCATCAAATTATTTGCTAGATTCAAATATAAATCTAATTGACACTCAATCAAAACGATAATAGTCACTAAACCCCCCAAAAAAATTCTGCTAAAAAGCAAATAATCTTTAAAATTAAAATGTTTCACTAAGAACACAATTAATCTGAACGAGATGCTCACTTTAGAAGACATATCCCCTACACTCTCTTTTCATTTCAAATACAAAAATAAAAACAAAAGTTTCAAGAACAAATTTGACAAAAATATCATAAGAAGATTTAAAGAAATAATCCATAAAATTAAGTTAAAAGCTGTAGTAAAAAAGAAATTTAAAAATCAAACTAGTAAGCAACAATTAACCAACTTGCCTTCGAAATTTTAAAATCAAATGACTGGAATGCAAGTACGTATTAAGAGATGGAAGCAAAAAAGTTGTCGTAAATATATATATTATATATATATATATATACATTTTAATATTCGTTACATTATTTCTTTAAAAAATGCGGCGATTTTCTTTATTCTTATATGTTTGTAAATTGTGCATTTTTTTGCTTTAAAAATGATTGAATTATGTTGAATTATGTTGTTCTTATCTTCCGGTTAAGGTTTTTATGCCTTTAGGTAACGTGCGTGTTATAGAATTATTAACAATTTAAAAGTTGTTTAAGTGCGGTTAAGCCTAATTTTTTCCCATAGCAGCCATATTTGTTTACATTTGAAACTTACAAGAATAGTGGATTTGTAGCCAATCTAGAGAAAAAAAGCTTCGCAACAACAAACATAACGTTTTATTTTTATTTTTGCGAATTAAACCGTGCTTAATCCATTCTAGAATTTATTCGAGGAAATAAGTGTTTAAGACTTACTTCATAATTTTTAATATAGATATTTTGAGTTTTTATGTATTTTTGCCTTGTCGCGAAGTGAGAACTGAATTAATTGAATGAGAAATACTGAGTCGTCTGTGAAAAACTTTTTTTTTGTTGTTGTTGTTTAATTTCTTTTACACATCGTTTCAGATTTATTACAGTATTTGAAACCTGTGGCAACGATTGGGTAATTCTGCATATTATATACAACATTTTTGTGCATTCTGAATTATAAAATGATTGATATGTAACGCTGTTAAGTGAACCCAGCACCAGAGTGTCACTATGGTAAACAAATATAGTGAATTTTAAAGAGTGCATATATTCTGCTGTGCTTTATGCACTATCGACGAAGTAAATTTTATTCAATCCAATAAGTTTAAATGAAATGCAAAATTCGTATAATTTAATATTCCGTACAAGGTAGTCATGTGAATCAGAATTTTTTAATTTGTGTCAGTAAATAAAATGTTTTGTGTAACGTAGATTTGGTAAATACTATTTTTGGTTTATTCCTATCTTTTATCAAGGAAAACTAGCAAGAAAACTTTATATGACTGGTCAGACGTTTTTTGGGGGGATATATATAAATTTGCAGCGGCTGAATTTAACTCCCCGCATCTGGTCGATTATAAAAATGAAAAAAAAAAAAATGTCATTGCGTTGCCATTTCGCAAAACGCAACATATTTGTCTTTCGAATTTAATAAAGAAACTCAGTAATGTAAAAGAAAGTGTTGTCACTGCCCGAATTAAAATATTTTTAAGTTTATTATCGTTCAACAGAGGGTAAGATATTTAATTTTTCTCTTAATTTATTCTTTTATTAATTAATAAACTAAGCGAAAAATGCGATAAACGCAGATTTATTTCAGTTAATATTAATTACTAGCTAGATGTGTGAAATGACACTAGCTGGATTCATTAAAATGATCTCTCTGTCTAGATACATAATGAAGAGTGTTCATTTTTTTGTTTGTATGCGTGTCATTCATGCAAATCTACACTTTTATTACGATCTTGGCGAAATTTTGCATACTTGACTTTCAAAACAAGATGAGGACCACTGTCCACGTAAGATTTCGAAAAGCCGTCTCAAAGGATCCACGGTTAGGGACATCATCTATATAATAGAATGTTGCTCTCATCACCCTCTTCTTGCGTACACCTCATCTATCTCAGGTTAATATCCCCGTTGTTGCATTCCGGCTGTCAATGGAAGTCATATATCCTAAACAGCGAATTCGCAAAACATATCACCCATTTTATGTTCGACACGTCGGCGTTGTTGCTTTCCCGCTATCGTTTCTTACTAAAACCTTTAGATGGCACCATGTTTCTTTACTGTTCAGAAGAGTGTAGAACCGGAAGAGTGTACAACTTTTAAAGCAGAATTTAATTGAGCGGTCTATCTATTTTGCGAATATTTCAAAAACGGTGAAGAAATCGGCCAAAATGGATGGTGATTCCCCCCCCCCAAAAAAAAAGTAACTGATAATAAAATAAGTATCAGTTATTACTAAAACCATTAGATGGTGCCGTGTTAGTTTTCTCTTTAGGATAGTGTAGAATTTTCTAGAACAGCGTAGAATCTGACGAGCAGAATTTAAATTTGTTCTGTCAGCTTTTCCCGAATATTCTTTATCCAATAGTGGGCACAAGTTATCATCATCATAGATGTTGGCCACCACTAAGGCCAGAACCGGTGCCTGCTTTAATAATTTATTGTTTACTGATCTCAAGCTTTATCATACAAATAAATCAAGTCTTATTTAAAACATGTGGGTCACAAAACATAAGTTTCTGATGGTTTAGTATTTCAGATATTCAACATACATTCAAAACATGAGTTTCAGAATTTAATCGTCATCTGCGAGAAATACCCCAAAATTAAAATTGTTACCGGACCAACATTATTAACTTTTCTCACCCAGTGGAAGCAGGCTTACTACAGTTAAGCAGTTTTATGCCAAATATTCAAACTAGTTTACTAGTGCATCAGGCGTAGCCATCACAATCATTAAAATAGAGCTTTTGTGTCATTAGAATCTGTGAATTTTTTTTACTGAAAACTTGTTTCCATTTGTAAAATTAAAAATAATAGTAAAACATTAGTAAATCATTTTTTTTCCAAACTTTTGGTCTGTCATCTTTGAATTATGTATGAGCAATTAATTGTATTATTATTATGTTGTATGCTATATGTCAGTGGTCTCCAAACTTTATCAACTTAAGAAACTCTTAAAACTATACAGTTTTGAGGGGAACCATATCCCACCCTTCGAAAAAAAATATCTTAAAATAATACTGAAAATAGAATGTTGTAGGTAGTTTATGTAGAGGGAATTAAAGAAAAGTATTTTTATTAATAAATTCCAACACAAAATTAATGTATTTTTATCATTCATAACATTAACTCGTATTTCAGGTGTTACCTGCCTTGCCTTATATTCAGTGACACGGCATTTAAGTCGATGTCTAGCTCTATTGACGTTATATGCAGTCGCATTTCATATTCTGCATTTAATTTGTTTCTATAGCCACATCCGTTGAGAGAGATTTTTCACATAAATACCTTGTTCCAAATGCCTTCAAATGTTTGTAGCTGTGGGAGAAACTTCTAGGTATTCTGCATGAATCTACAACCAAAAATTTAGGAGCTGCTCTTGCTTTAATTTAGCTTTAACATCGAATCTGTTTTGATACATGAGTCGTTCCTTTTCCTCCATTGGCAAGCCTTCTGATTAATCGTGGTAGCTGAACGAATGCTTTGTTCAGTCGTAATTGTTTTTTTTTTTCTTTTGAGAAATATTCTCTTATGATTTTCTTCAATTTAAAAAGGTGCTCCATTTTATGATTTTTAACGCTGTCGTATAAATTCATTTAATTTTCCTCTAGAAAACTAATTCGCACAGCATTGTCAGTCACTGTTTTTGACATACGATGATCACACGTTAAGACTTTAAATCTAATCTCTAACTAAATATATCTTCATATCTTTTAGTTAATAAACACTAGTCAACTAATGTGAGTGATTTTTAATTTTCTTTCGAATTTTTATTTTGATTAAGGGAATGCCAAGATTCCGCAGAACATAGTTTGAAAACCCGCTGCTATATATTATAGAGAAAAATGTAAGAGGCTCACTGAAAAAAAAAAGTATTCTTTTAAACGGCGTCGACGCAAGAAAGGGGTTTGCAATCCTTGATTTAGCAGAATAAAGATATGTTTGATTTTAAAAGCAAGCACCGAGATGGTAGATTCGTATACATTTCGACTATAAATGGCATCTAACATAACATTTCCTGGAAAAAACAAGTTCTTCGTCAAGTAGCTTGTTTTTCTTTTAAAGGACAAGGTTGCGCGAGGAAAGTGAAACTTCCGCCAGCATCCAGAGCATGTCAAATAGAAATGACGCGGAATTTTGTTCGTAGCAAATAAATCTTCCAGTAGTTTCCTTCAGCAAAAGCAAATTTATAATGATTATCTTAACGGGAACGTAAAACTTCCTTCGACACGAGCAGATTTATAATGTTATCTAATTATATTTATCTCATAATAATCTTAAGGATCATATCAAATCGAATTTGTATTAATTATGTGATTAACTTTCCCACATTTTGCATCCAAGAATGTCCTATGTTAAGACGCAAAATTTTTAGTCATATTAAGCAATGATCTCAAACTGGTAGCCCGCAAAACGCGTCCGGCCCCCCCGAAGAAATCTTATGCAACCTGCGAAGGCATTTCAGTTATGGCGTTGTAAGATTTATCTTAATTTTATTAACAGTTATTTTAAGTTATGCAACTTTTCTGTCTATTCTAATTTCAGCTTACAATTTTTTACCAGAATGTAATTTCAGAAATGTAGTGAATGCAAATGAGTTAGAATACTATTTATGTCGATGTTTCGCCGGCTTCGAGAGAGTCTGATTTTCCTGACTAGCGCGCGTTTGCCTTTTGGCTACGTTCTCTCTTATTAGACACTACGCTCGGCCATACTTTAGGCCCTTGCTTGGTTTCGCCGATTTAATTAATATTTAGGGGCCAACTACTTAGCATCCTGATAGCTTCGGCTATACCTTTCAGTTAGCTTTAGTTAAGCTTAGTTAAGTTTAATTTCATAATCATTTAAGTTCAAGCCCAAGTGGAGGCTTTGTGTACGCTCCGAGTTAGGAACTAATTGTAATTATTCTGAGAAATAAAGGGTAGTTAACCCTTCCTACGACTTACGTGTTTGTTCACACACTGAAGCGATTATTCTGTTGTGTAGCAAATTTTCATGTAACACTTAATTATTTAAGTTTGACTTAAGATTAATTTTCATTATTCTAAATTTATGCTACACAACGTTATTTTATTTAATATCTTGTATTTATATTTGCTTTGGTTTAATTTTAATTAGTGGTTTTGGTACTTTAAGATTTGTACGTCTCTTCCACTGGTTACTCGTAAACGCGTTGAAACAGACAATGGAATTAGGTGCTTTCGTAGGTAATAAACTTGATTTAAAATTACTTAACTTAGGTTGATTCTCATTTAACTTATATCATTGGATGCAGAAAAATTAGCCTTTTAATTTAAGAGTACTTTCAAGTCTCTAGCTTAAACAGTTTTTAAGTTACAGTTAATTATTCAACGAATTTTTGCACTTCGAGTATTTTTTTTGGTTGAGGGGGAAAGGATTGAAAAGCGTCACTTTTGCAGTTGATTTCCAAGCCTTTGCTTAGGAATTTTTGTCCGTTGCCTAGGTTTGCTGGTTTTCCCACGCCTACGTCGAATTCTTGGTTCTTCTTTTGGCGGGCTTGGCGAGATTCGGAATTTTGTTCCAGTTCAACTCCTCGATTTTTGGACGATATTAGCAGGGGTTTGTGTGAGGGGTAGAGTTTCAGTTTATTCACCCTTTTGGCGAGTTTTGGCGATATCTAGTGTCCGGACCTGACAAAAAGCGGGTGCAGGTGGGATTGCGAAGCTGTTGGGACGTTTTCGTTTTTGCATTCGGCTGACAAGAAGATAACTTTCTCGGGCGCCTTGGGCATCTTGTTGCTGCAACAGAAAGGATGAATTTGTTTTTTTAACGGGGGGCTTATGGCTCCTGTCACGTCTTACTCCATGGCTTCGGAAATAGTCCTTCAAAAATGTAAATGAAATAATTCTGCAATAGAAAAGGAAATGAAAGAAAATTATATTTCCATGCTTCAACTACCACAGAAATAATGTCCTTCAAAATGGAAAGTAAATATTTCTTCGTCAATTCTACCATCTGATGAAGACTCAGTCCGCTTCTTCAATTTATAAGAACAGAAAAAATCAATAGCCAAGCAACCTGTGTTCCGACCTGAGTTTCCTGATGGCTCTGAAGTTCGTAATACAGAAGGCTGGATGAAACTTCCAAGTTCCTGCGTACTGGGTATTCTTCGAATGTTCGGTGTCCGCCAAGCTGCCGTCGAACCCCCAAATCTCCAGGTTCACATCTTCCGTCAGTTAAGAAGTTTTTCTTTTTGAACTTTAATGTTAACTTAAATTCTTAAAGATTTTTTTTTCATCCAAAATTCTCTGGTTTAATTATTTCTTGAATTTTTTTAAAGATTCTATTATTATCAGAATTTAACTTTTATTTAAATGTTTGCTGTAAAGAATTTTGAAAGGTAGAAAATTTAAATCTTTAATATTTTTGAAGATTTGCTGATTTAACTGAGATCTGAAGAAATTTGTGAGCAGTCTTAAATTGCTCTAGTTAAAGGTATAATTTTTTTTTCCTCTTATGGTGCAATACTATAGGTACTTAACTCTGTACTTCATTATTTGAATTTTCTCTTGTTCTGGGATAAATAAGGTGTAAGAACCTTACAACTGAAAAATGAAATAGAAAATTTTAATTTGTATCTTAACTCATAAAAATAGTTATTACTTAAACAATAGTATTTGAATTGAAGTGGTTACTGTCTAAGATTGCAGTATTTGTGGAAAATATATAAATGTTTAGCTATTTGTTTTCTAAACTAAATAAGGTAGTTCCCGGGGACTAGTATAATTTTATGTTAGTAAATTTGTTTGATATCAGTGTTTTAAGGAAAGTAATAAACTAAGTTAGTATTATTGATTTTATGTGTTTACTTGAATTTCTGATTACACAACATGGTTTCACCAGTAGCAAGGCTCTTCGGGTTGTTGAAACGAAATTTAAAAGGGTACAAACACAACGCAATTCATATTTGTTTAAACTACTAGTATTTTACAGCTTAGTATATAACAATTCGCTTGTTAGTGTTTGTGGGGTTCTAAGGCTGAACATTGAATTAAATTAGTAAAACCCCACAGCGTTATGGCAACATCGACTATCTGCTAACAAATGCAAACAGTCGCCATTGAACGCTCAAAGCATGGAATCACAGGAAGACCATGAAGAAAACCACTCCTTTAAAAGGGGTGAAAATAAGAAACAAATTTAGGAATCCCTGATGTAATATTAAAATCCTATTGAACAAAATACCTTGCATATTATTCATTTTTAATGTTCGGGAAAAAGGAAAATAAACGCAAAATGCCGGCTGGTTAATTTCTGAGTTCGTAGTTTTTTCAGTCTTTTTAGAATTAGTATGGTATTCGTAAAAGTAACGAACGGAAAGTATCTTAAAGCCAATAATTTTTTTCAGTTCATTATTTTCATAAAAGTAGCATGTAAAAAATACCAGGGAAGGTGGGAGAACTAGTTACCGTTCCACAAATGTAAGACATTTATCTTTCCATTTTAATTCAGAAATTCGGCTATTTGCAAGCAGTGCATCCCATAGCTTCAAACAGAATACTTATTATGAGGTTTCTTTAATTTGAATAACCGGTTATTTTATGTTTTGAATCTGTGCTGTAACTTCTCTCTTTCCGTTTTCCCGCCAGAGTGGAAATTATTTCGTGTGTATTTATAGTGAGCTTTTGAAATGATTAAAATAGAGCGTGTTCTGTCTCCCTATGCCACGTTGCTAGATTTGCTATTTTAGGTAACAGTTCCTGTCTTCGGCCTTGCATTACAATTGCTGACAATTGAAATCCACGTCGGTTAAGCCAACTTAGCTTTAAACTGCTCTGTATAGTCTCTGACTACTAGTTTATTTAAATTTCGCTTTACGTTTGACTTACTGCTTTTAAGTTTCTGGCCATAAATACTGGCAGAATTGTAAGCACCGGTAGTGCCTTCTGTTCAACTTATTAATTTTAAATAAAGGGTCTTTTAAAGTTTCTGTGGTATTTTAGACTTAGCGATAAGTTGTTTAACGTCTATGCAGAGTTTAACATTGGATGATAGTCAACAGAATGTAATTTTACAATCTCCACGCATCAGCGTATTGCCATTCAGTAAGGCGTGAGATATTAAACTTTCAAACTTAATCTGTTTCGGAACAGCAAACTAAGTGATTGAAAAGCAATAAATGCATCAGTTGTTAAAAATATGTTTTCTACTTTTTTATCTGATTCATTTAAATAAAAATGCATTTAAATCTTGAGAAGTCTAATTACAAATATTAAATATTTTAATGAAATTACATTAACTGGATTCATTAAAATCGTTATACCCCTTTTTATGATATTATAAACTCTTTTAATCGGCTGGCCGCTCGAAGGGCTACTTTTTTAAAGAAATAATATTGAGAATATAAAAAAAGTATGACAACCTCTACCATTCTATCTGGAATTCTAAACATATGCTGTTTTTAAGTAATTTTGATTTTGTTTTTGAATTTTATGCGGCGTAAGAGTGCGAAAAAGACGATGTTTAATAAAAAAGCTAAAAAGACAAAAAAAAAAGGGTATTAGGAGGAGTTAGTCCAAGAGCAGACTGCGATAATTTGCGATTCTCAGCCAAGGCATAAAAAAAAATCCTTAACAAATACTCTGGGGCGACTTTAAAATCTGAATCTTTTCTGGTTACCTTTCTGTAACCCCATTTTTTGTTGTTGTTTTCAGTATCTCAAACAAAGCCTTTGGCAACGGAATGTGAAGAATACTGATATGATTACTTTGCTTCCCCTAAATATCGATCCATTTCTGTTTATCTTCCTCTATATAATCCTTGATAAGAATTTATGAAGAGATCTATCATCCATTTATCTCAAAAGAAAAAAAAAGTAGTTATAAATAAAGTGATCTCTCTTAAACTGATATCCTCAAGGATATGACCCGAAAACATTTGACCCTGCCCTAATTGTCCGACAATTGGTTAATAGTTTAATAATTTCGGCCTGCAATTGAGAAAAGAACATAATAAAAAATAAAGGCCCCGTAATTCTTACGACATTTGCCAATTACCGGTTCATATTTAAAATTTAGATATTCGTAGGCAAAATAAAAATATTAAGTTTTGAAATGTTTAGAGTTATGTTTCTGGTAAAATATTTAATAAAATTTTAATTTCTCTTTCCATACCTTTGACATAATTACAGTGGCTCACATTTGTTTTCGGTCATTTGTACTTTAGAAATTCATATGTGTTGAAATGTTTTGATAGACAATGTTTCTTATCACACTTTTTACTTTCTTGTACGAAGTTTTTACTTGACGGAGAAAATAAAGAATTCTTTTTTTTCGAAAACGGATGGCAAAATGGATTTAAAATGGATTCAAAAGAGATTTTTCCCTGACGTCTATATGTACGTACGTACGTATGTATGTATCTTCCATAACTCAAAACTGAGTAGCAAATTGAGCATTTTTTGTTTAAAAGTGGTTGAATTATATTGTTCTTATGTGTAATTTTTTTATGGCTTTAGTTAATCTGCATGCAATAATTATAGAATAATCAATCATTTAAAAGTGGCGCTTGGCCGAAGAAGACCGTCATTTATTTACATTTGAAACTCTTAGTAAAATAGTGAATTAAGTATTTCTGCACCTACTTCAGTGTCTTTTTTCTCAGTGGAACAGAAAGTTAACTTCAATTTTGTGCACCGAAAATTTGGTCTTCCTGCCCGTTGGCCAAATAGCCAAACTTTAATTTAACAAAAACTTTAATTTTAGTTGCAAAAATTATTTTTTAATTGTTTTTAACTATATTTGGTTTTTTATGTTTTTCTGTATTTTACAATTTTTAATGAAGATGTTCGAGTCTTTATTTATTTTTGCCTGCCGCGAAGTGAGAGCTGAATTGATTGAACGAGAAATATATCTCTAATGAAATTCTAGCAGTTACGTTTAAATGAAGAGCAGCAAAAAATCTATATAATTTAATAGTCCGTACAAGAAAGTCATGTGGTGTCCACACTGATATTTGGATTAACTGAAATAAATACATTCCAAGAATTATCGTCTGCATTTGGATATTGTTATTTGTCTAGCAAAATGTATTAGCAGTTCCATATCTGAAGTGAACATAGCAGGACGCTACAAATTAACGACTGATTTCGTTAGAAATTTAGTAATTCATATTTTTAAAGATTATGAAATTAATCTAAATATCCAAACAATCTTTGTTGGAAAGCATTTAACTATCTTCGATATAATAAAACGTTGGAAACTGCATGGAAGTATCGAAGTCTGGACAATATTCCAAGCTAATACCAAGGAATCGCAGATTTATTATGCTAATAAAAAACCCAGAAATTAATATCGTTAAATGTTCAACGCATTTAGAAAAACGGTTTCGAATAAAAGTTAACTCTCCAGCTAACTTTATCAACCAGAAAGTAAGGAAAATACTTCTGGCGTTCACAAAATCTATAGTAAGCAAACTCTTGTCATATTGGAACCATCTTATATTCACAGAAAAATCAAAATTTAATATATTTAAGTCAGACAGACGAATTAATAGATTGTCCACCGTTACGCATGAGTATAGAGGCTTGGGGATATTTCGCTGCCTTTTGAATAAGAAATTCTTTGTTTATCGAGCCTTAATTTAAAAACCTGAAAATATTTACAAGAACACTTGAAATGCAAAACACATTCAAGTTCTATCAGTATAATGAACCTAAACATATAGTCCTATATATTTGCTTGTGATTATTATAAAAATACCCTAAAAATTAAAAAAAATTCCTAACTAACCTTCGAATTTAAATCCTATCCAATCAGCAGTTGCATTAAAGAAAAGAACAAGAAAACATGATATTTTTTGGGATGTTCTACTACAAGTAATTCTTACGTAGTAATGGAAAAAATGGAGCATTGTTATACGAAAAATGACTTCCTTATACGTCCTATTAGATTACACACATTTTTGGCTGTAGTTCATTTAAACTTATTTCCTCGAATTTCATTAGAGATATATTTCTCATTCAATTAACTCAGTTCTCACGTCGCGGCAAGGCAAATATACATAAACACACAAAACATCTTCATTAAAAATTGAAAAATATGGAGGAGTTAAAATAGTTCAAAAAATTGTAATTAAAGTTTCTACGTAAAAACAAGCATTTCGGCCCACGGACAAGGAGGCAGATTTTTCGGTGCAGAAAACTGAAAGTTTACATTTGGTCCCACTCGGCCAAAAGACACTGAAGGTACAGAAAGTGACTTAATTCACTATTCTGCTAAGTTTCAAATGTAAATAAAAGGCTGCTTAGTTAGGCTTAGTTGCACTTAACACGTTTTAAATTGTTGATAATTCTGCAACTGCAAATTAACTAAAGACATAAAAACCTTAACTGGAACATAAGAACAACATAATTCAATCACTTTTAAAGCAAAAAATGCTCAATTTAACAACACATAAGAATAAAAAAAACTGAGCTGGAAATTTTTCTCAAATCGTAAAGGATTTCGAATATTTCATATCTACGGAATCTTTCATGAAAGGATAAGATGGCGAGGAGGTGACGTTAACTTAATTAAAAAAAATCAGTTAAACAAAATTTGAAATGTGTGTTTAATGAAAATAAAAATTTTAAATGCAGTTTTTAAAAAATGCACCTAAATTTATTTAAAAGTACAAATGGAATTGAATAAATGATGTGCAGTTAATCTTCCCTAAGACAAGCACTCATAATTACAAATGATTTGGGTCTTCTCTGGAAGTGATCGCCTTATAGAATAAAAATACTTAATAGCTTTCTTAGATATTGATCATCTTAAAGAAATGATCGTGTAAGAGAATCATCAGAGGGCTTACTATACGTAATTAAAATGCTTGAATCTTGAAAGAATTTGATAAAAGTATTTGAGCAACAATTTAAAATTTTTATATTTTTCCAGATTAAATTTAAATAAAAGAAACTAAAGATTAATTTAAAATTATTTCTTACAAAATAAAGACTTTCAATATATAAATACTGAAAAAGGAATAAATTTTTTTTTCCAAAACGTACATGCCACTAACAACCATACTTTTGACCTTTTAACACATTTTACTGTGATATAAATTATTCACATGCAGTGAATAGCCAACCAATCGAGTATTTTTTTCAATGAATTTCCATAAAACTATTGTTCCGAAAATTTCGACTTAAAATATTTACAATGGCTCCCATATGTATCGGGATATTTGTATTTGTGTGTTTTTCAATTTTTAAAAATATCAGTTATTAAGTATTAGCAAAATGACTTTATTTTCTTTCACATTATAGTATTGATCATCTATTACTTCCTTGCACGAATTAAGGGAAATATTGTAATCACGAAAAATTTCGGGTATCATATTTCAACGAAAACATCCATTTCAACCGCTCCCGAAACCATCTGAACGATGCTTTTGCATGACATCTGTAGCTACGGACAGAATAAAGGATTGTAAAATGGATTTAAAGTGGCTTCAGAAGAGATTTTTTTCTTGACGTATGTATCTCGCATAACTCAAGAACGGGTAGCCTTAGAACGTTGAATTTTGTATATGGGATTGCTATATTGTATATGGGATAGTTGTGGATCTCTCTTTTTCGTTGCAATCGGATGCACCAATCGTATATATATACACCACTCTGTTACCTGACTCGGTGAGCTCAGTTTTTTTTATTCTTATATGTTGGTAAATTGTACATTTTTTGCTTTAAAAATGATTAAATCATGCAGTTTTTATGTTCCGGCTAAGGTTTTTATGTTTTTATACCATTAGCTAATCTGCATGCAGTTGTTCTATAATTATCAACAATTTAAAACTTTAAGTGGCCTAACGAACCGTCACTTGTATACATTTGAAACTCGGTAGAATAATAAATTAAGTAAGTTTCTGCACTTTTAGTGCCTTTTTGCCGAGTGGTCCCAAAACGAAACTTTCAGTTTTGTGCCCCCAAAAATCTGCCTTCTTGCGCCCTCTGGCCGAATTGCTTGTTTTTGTGTAGAAACTCTAATTTTAATTGTAAAAATTTTTTAAAACTGTTTTAACTGTATCTGGTGTTTTATGCTTTTCTGTATTTTACAATTTGTAATAAAGATGTTTTGAGTTTTTATGTATTTTTGCTTTGCCGCGAAGAGAGAACTGAATTAATTGAATGAGAAATATATCTCTAACAAAATTCTAGAAAATAAGTTTAAATGAAATGCAGAAAGAAATGTGTATAATTTAATAGGCCGTACAAGGAAGTCATGTGGTGTCTACATCAGAGTTTTCTAAAAAACCTTTTAACTTTTAATTTGTTATGAAAAATGTTATTCAAAACACTTTTTGTCAGTATTTCGTTGGAGATCCTTTAGCTAAAACTACACTTTTCTTGGTTTTGGCATAAATTCAACCAATTTTTTCGTGTACGAAAGTTCCGTTGCTACTTGAAAATTGCTTTTAGTAGACGTTTCGAAGCTTCGTGCTTCCTACTTCTTTTCTAAAATTCATTCCATACATGTTCCATGGAGTCCGGAGAATATGGAGAAGTTTTCCTTGTACCGATGTTCCATTGCTACGTGAGAATTGCTTTTAGTAGACGTTTTGAAGCTTCGTGTTTCCTACTTCTTTTCTAAAACTCATTCCATACTTGTTTCATGGAGTCCAGAGAATATGGAGAAGTTTTGATAACTTCAAAACAGTCTTAACTAACAAACTGTAAATGCTTTCAGACTTTCATTAAGAATTTATATATATTTATACTAATGCATATCATTTTCGATAAATACAAAATTTCTTATTTGAACGGTGAAGCATCCCCAAAGCATTATGCCTCCACTCTCGTAATTAACATTAGGCCACAGATTTTTCAAATTCAATCTTTAATTCGGATTTTGCTACATATTAATTCGTTTACAGAAATTGAATGTATTAAATTTGACTTATTATATTCTATTAATGTTATATTCTACAAATATAATATTGTTCCAATAGGACAATAGCTGAGCGAACGTCAGGCGTATTTTCCTTGTTTTCTTGTTGATGAAGAATTTACTTATTCCTGATCGCCCATTATATCCATGCGCTCTAATTTACTCTTCTAAAATTCTCAGGATTAGCTTTCTTTCAAAATAATTTTTTTAAAATCTGCTGAACGTTTTACTATACTAATATCTGGATCTTGTTTGATTTTTCGCAGAATAAACCTGCAGTGCCTTGGTGTTAGCTTGGAATTTGGTCCAGAATTCAGTGCAATTTCAATAGTTCCACACATTTTCTATCATTTAATTAGGACAAAGATAGTTAAATGCCTTGCGTAAAGGATTGTTTGGATATTTCGAATACTTTTACCCTCTTTGCAAGGCTAATTATTAAATTTCTAACAGAACTGGTAGTTAATTTGTAGCGTCTTGTCATGTTCGTTTCAGATGCGGTATTGCTAATGTATTTTGCTAAACAAATAAAAATGTGAGAGTGAAGAATATAATTCTTGATATATATTTTTATTTAAAACAAAACATTATAAGGAGAAATATTGCCTACCAAAACATTTCTGCAAAAGCTGAAATATTCGAATTACAGAGGCTGTTCGCGCATTTTTTAGACGATTTTAGTTTGCTATTAAAAAAAATTCATCTACATGGACATATTTTTAACTGTAACTGTATTTTTGAAAGCATAAATTATTCTGCTACTTGACAGTTTTGTTTTCATTCAAAATGACGCTTTTAAAGAAGCAATAGATAGAAGGCTATGTTTGCGCTCTTTCCGAAGAAAATTATTCATATCTAATTATTCAAAAACTGGGTGAAAGCCACGGTTTTTCGATACCTAAAGCTACGATAGATAATAATATTAACAAGAAAAGAAAAAAGTCAGAATTTGGCTTTGAGGGAAAAAATTGTTCCAATAATGTTTTATACCCAAGTTTCAAATATGAAATACCTTCTCTTTAGCCTTTAGTTACAGTGCCATCAATCACTAGAACAGCATCAAGACAAAGCAAGCAGCCACACGTGAAAATCCATTCTTAAATTCCTAGAAAAAAATTGCCCAAGAAACGGATATTACAGCCATACCCTTCTCATATACCTACTAAATGTATACCCATGGACTTTTTCGAGTATACCCATGGACTTTACGAGCTTTCAAAAAGCTAATTGTCGTCCTACAACCCTAATTAAATTTTGGAAAGTTGTTCGAGAGCAATGGGAGAAAATGCTTCTTCGGATACTACAAAAGGTTTTATTGTCTTGGAAATTACAGTGTATAAAGATAGCGAATAATAAGAGTTATCACATAGGATATTTAAAGCACAAAAATGTTAGGTAAAATATTTCTGTAAATACAATGAAAGTCGTCTAAAAAGGGGCAAACAGCCTTTGTATAATGTGAGTTATTGAATAATACTTTTTGAACAAAGTATTTAATTATGGGGAATATTTTTATGATATTTATTTCTCAACCGGCCAGGCTTAAAATAGATAATTTGAATCTCAAAGGTTTTTTCAAGATTTGTGGGGTTCTAGGATTAGAATCGTTAATTAATATTAAAGAAATACATAGGTTGAGATTTTCATAATCATAGATTTCTATCTATTAAGAAGAGATAAAAACTTAATAATTATGCAGCGATTAAGCAGTCAGTCGAAGGCAAACAGACGATTCCGAAAATCGTTTTTCAGCTATGCTTAAATATTGAGCTTAAGTAAATAGACAGAAATCTGTATTTGGTTAGGGTCATCGCAGCTGTTGTTTCCTACGGATATTCATTTGCGTCTATTTTGTTAATGCAGTTGTTGTTAATGCCAAATTTCTTGAAAATTTTTGCCAAACCATTTCATTTTATTACCTCTACATACAGCTTCAGAATAGTTCTGCAATTCTGGAATGTAGAAAATAGAGTTTATTCGGTGCAAACAGGATTTTTAACGACAATATTTTCCCCCTTTATGCCATCAATGAATATATATATCTTCATGCTAAGAATCTACAAATTCTTTCTTTCCTTCCAATGAATAGAAAAGAAGAAAATATTTAATCTCTACTATTAAATAATGAAGAATATCTCTTTTTTTTTGTGTGTATGTGCGTTCCTCATATTTTAAAAAAATAACGACATATAGAGCCACTAAAATTTGAACACAAATAGTCCTCCACCCAAACATGGGCAACTCGAAGCCCGAGTTTTGAATTTCTTTTTGATTTATTTCATGTCTTGTGAAAAATTCAATGAATTTTTGATTAACAGACTCAGCGATACAAAATGTTTGTGTTGCCAATTTTGCAAAACGTAAGATATTTGTCTTCCAAATTTAATAAAAGAACCCAGCGATTTAAAAGGAACATGTTGCCACTGCCCAATGTAAAATATTATCTTCCATCATTTGGCAAACCATTTGTTACCTTTTAGCCCGAAGTGTAAGATATTTAATTTTTCTTTCGTATTTATTCCCTTTTTAACAAATTAAACGATTTAAAAGCAATAAAGCATTTCAATTTCGGTTATTATTAGCTGAATTCATTATTAACTGGACCCGCGAAATTACATTGGCTAGATTCATTAAATTCACAATATATATATTTTTATAAACAAATAATTAGACATAGTTACTTGATCAAAATGTTAATTTTTGTATTATAGAGGTCTGCCGATGTAAAATTTAGCTAATTATAGTTGGCAATGGATCGCAGTTTTCACTTTGATTCTGCAAAAATTATCCATAAAACGTCTTCAGCTGGTAATCTGTATTTCTGTGCAGCTTTTCACATTCATAAAAATTTAACTGTTTTAGACATTTAGCTCTAATCAATGCACAACGTCTCGCATCAATATCTCAGGAGTAACTGAAGTAGTCTAGACAAATGTGCACTGTCACTGGTCTCCTACGGCGTCATTCATCGGACGCAAATTGAAGGGTTTCTGTCAGTCAGTAGGAGAGTATTAGTATTTTCTATGATCCACGTTCCATGCCACAGAGAAAGGTAACATTCACATAAGGCATAGAGAAAAAAACCTGAACGTGGTAGAAGAAAACTAATTACGGTTTTGAAATTAACATGCCTATTTAACTCTAAAACAGCTAAAAAATCGAACTCAGCAGAAATTATGTTACAAAATGTTCTCCAGTGTTATTTTCATCTTCAATTTCGGTAGGTTCATTTATTTTATTAGCATCAGAAGCGTTATTTACCCTCGAAACTCACTGTTTATGTGTCTGAATCACTTTCAGAATTCCTGCCACAAAATGTTATCCCCATGTATTATTAAAAAAAACATTAAATAACGAAGAACCTGTATGTATATCTCGCTGCATGGAAAAACGACTGTACCTAGAGCCACCGAGTTTTCAGTTCATGTAGTCCTTCGCCAGAAGCTCAAATTTTGAATTCCGATTTTTTTTTATTTATTTCATATTTTCTACGAATTTAATGAATTTTTGATTCACAGACTCCGCGGTATGAAAGCGAGCACTGGCAATATTGTTTTAAATAAAGCCTTTTCCAGCACACCATACTGTTGCCATTCAGTAACGAGGGGTAACGATAAGCAAAAGCGAGAAATGACAACACTGTTCGAAATAAAACACTTTTTTCTTCGGCGCGCCAAACTGCTGCCAATCGGCAAAATGTAAGATATTTATCTTTCAGTCGTAATCCACCAATCCGCCTAAAAGTCTAAAAGCTAAACAATGTGTTGCCACTACCTAAATAGCATACTACCTAAATAATAGGCCACTACCTAAAAAGCATACTCGACGAAGCAGCCTGCTGCTATTCAGTAAAGTGTAAGATGCTTAACTTTCAGATTTAAACTTTTCTGTTACTGAGTACCACACTAAGTGAATGAAAAGAAATAAACGGAATTCTTAAAAATATATTTTCTACTTTTTAATTGAATTCATTTAAATAAAATTTCATTTGAATCATGTGATATCTAATTAGAAATATTAACTATTTTTGCAAACTATCAAAATGTCATTATATAGATTCACTGAAATTATTATACACTTTTTTTTCCTTTTAATGGTAACTCTTTTAGGCGGCTGGTCATTTGAGCGTCTGGTTTTCTAAGAAATAAAAAAATATTATGGCAATCCCTAATACTCTGTCGGGAATTCTAAAGATGTTTTGTTTTTTAATATTTTGATATTTTGCTGTTGAATTTTATGCAGAAACTTAACTGCTCTTGAAAAATTGCTTTTGAGTTTTATGTGCAAAAAAAGCGGTGCTTAATAATAACGCTAAAGTGACAAACAAATTAGCAGCACGTGTTAGCAAATGTTAGCAGAAGTGAGTTCTAAGCAAACTGGTAACCTTTGATGTTCAGTGACAGCATAAAAATACTTGACAAATCCTCTGGTTCATAGTTAAAATCTGAATCCTTTCAGATTCTCTTTCTTTATTTCTTTTCTTTAAATTTTCATTTAGAATTTAGAATTTTTACGCAGGTTTTTACCGAGTTTCCTCTCATAATGATAAAATTTCCTTGAGCATTAGCCTCATTTATTGAGTATTAGCGATGATGAGGTGGCATTGTAAAATCGGCATTCTTCGTCTTCCTGTGCAGGAAACACGTGCTATGCTGTCTGTTTCTACAGAAGCGTCGGTATAATAAACCAAGTTTGACGACAGCTGCTCGTTATCTGTTTGCTGGGAAATAATTGCCAGTTAAGCCTAAGACATCGATTTACGACAGAATTTCTTTTTCCTGATGGAAGAATTATCCTGTTGTATCGTCTGCTTTGGAACTTCTGCAAGACGTGGAACTTCGTAAGTAAAATATTTAGTTAAAGCATTTCGTGAATTCATCTTTCACTTTCGAAGCAAAGGAAATTGTGACGTAGAGCTTAAGTATGATTTCCTGTAACTGGGGTGTTTACCTTATTGGATCGAATTTAAAGTGATTTTTCCCCTTTTAAAAACGCGTTTCAGAAATCATATTCCGTCTTTTATACGCAGCCTATATTTTCACGGCTCTCCTAATTCATTTAAATTTATTTATTGCCCTGCGTTGGCAACATTACGATTTAGCGTTGTCATTGCAATGGAATTCGATCGGTAGAATGCTGCTGACCTACAAGTGTTTTATTATTTATTTTTAATTGAACTGTATGTTGTGTGATTATTACTATATACTTTTACGTAGATACTTTAACTATTGCACGTTTACGACTTGTGATTTGTGTAACGTAGTTGAATCCATTATAGTAAAGTAAACATTATGTATCCATTAAAGTAAACATTATGGTGATTTACTGTTTGTATTCTATAAACTTTACTATGAAAGTAGACGCATTTGCTTAGATTTCCTTTAATCTTTCACTTCTTCTCCTCCTCCCGTTCAATTTATTGAACACGTTTAGATTTTTGGAAAGGTTTGTTTTATTTTGTTATGGCAAAGCACTCGAGGACTACTTAAGAGATGCTTTTCTGGAGAACTGGCTAAAGGAAACTGGCTCGTATACACAGGGCCGATCCTAGCAAGGTGCAAGATGGTGCATAATTCGTGAGCGGCTAAATTTTTAATAATTTAAAGCATAAGATTTGTAAAAAAGGGAAGCCAATTTTAACTTGGGCGGCTGACGACCTAGGGTCGGGACTGCGTATACACGTTACACATGGGGAAAAACACGAAAAGCCCATGTAGCCAGCCTGTTCTCTGGGATTCGAATCTTGAACCGAACTACCATTGTTTATCTACTTTACCGCTCAGCTGATGCACCCTAAGTTCTTTTTATTTGAAGGGGGAGTTAATAAAATAATTTTTATTTAAAATTCATAAAATAATTAATGAACCAAAATGAGAAAAATAATTTTTCATAGTGTTTCACGAGAACAACACATTAAATTACTCTTTTCAACATTCTTACGAATTTTAACGAAAAATTCGAATATTTTATATATTATTTCATTTATTATATAAAATTTATTGGGTAAAAGTTTATAATAAATTGCGACATTTGACTGCATATTTAAAATTTATTTTTTGCCCATTTATTTCATTTTAAAATTGAATTTAAATGATTCATGCTGTATTTTGCTGCTGATTTTTTAACATTGTTTTTCTTGAAATCTTTGAGTTTTCATTCATTAATTAAAAGCATTAATTACAGACACATTAATTACACAAAACATTATTCATAGTGGTTTTTCGAACGCTTGTTTTTTTTTTTCGGTTTTATTTGCAAATATCAGTTATTAAATTTAGCGAAATGACTTTTTCTTTCACATATAACTATTGATCATCTGTTTTAAAACTTGCTTGTTTTAAAAAAATGTTATTCAAAATGTTTTTGATGAAAAAAAAGATGTTTTAAACATTCTGAAACTTAACTCACAGAAGTATCCGAAAACTTTAAACAAACAGTTTATGTTTAATAAAAACGTAAAAGTAACGGGCCATTTAAAAATCTCGTTGGATGCCCTTCAGCAAAAATTACATTTTTCATGTGCTTTGGCATGGATTCAACTAATTTCTTCATGTAAGAATGTTCCACTTTGTTTCATTCCTTCGTAAGAATTGCTTTCGAAGAAGAACTGCTTCAGAACTTCGTAAGAACTGCTTTCAGAAAAGCTTTCGAAAATAATGTTCGAAGTAATGTCATCTCCTTATTCTTTTCTAAAAGTCATTCCATATAGATTAGACAAGATTTAAGTCGGGGGAATATGGACAGTTGTGTAATAAATAACCACAAGTGAATGTTTAAGGCTGCTCGCTTAGGATCGTTACCCTAATAGAATTTAAAGGTATTTTGGATTCCAAGTTTTCTTTAAGAATACTTGTATATATTTATACTGATCTATATTTTCTATAAAGGCTAAATTTTCCATCTCAGTGGTTAGTTTCCATCTCAGACCAAAACCACTATGCTTAACAGTAGGCAATACGTTTTTCGGATTCAACTCTGCATTCGGCTTTTGTCACACAGTGATTCGTCCATCGCATCCAAATACATTAAATTTTGACTAGTCTATAAATATGTTATTTCAATATGATTCTTTGATTACCAAAAATTTTGCAATCACCAAGCTATTTTCATCGTTTTCTCGTTGGCAAAGAACTTACTTCTTGCTGATCGCACGTTGCATCTACAGTTCGTTAGCAGTTAAAAATTCAGTAGTCCGTTAGCAGTTAAAAATTTAATGGTTCATTGAATAATGTAAAGGCAAAAACTGAAAAAACTGAAAAAAGTCGACATAAAGGCAAAAACTGACACACATGCTTGAAATATCACGAGCTTTTATTGAAAGCCAAAAAAAGTGCTTGAAACGACCAATACATGGGGCTTCATATGCTAACAGAAACACAACAACTGATTTTTAACAAAGACTATGTTCTTTATAACAAATGTTCAGCATATCGGCCATCATTCATCAACAACACCTGTAGTCGAGGGACAATGTTTTGAACAGCAGTGTACAACATATCTGTAGGTATGGTGAGAAATTTCTCCCTAATGAGGTCGGACTATCCCTGTAGACTTGCGATTTCAGGTAATTCCACAACCAATAATCACACTGATTGAGATCTGGGGACCTGAGAGGCCAAGCATGGCGGAAGTGGTGGCTCAGCACGTGATCTTCAACAAATGATGTATGCGAGAGGTTTCTTACACATAGCAATATGGGGTGGAGCGTCATCCTGCATAAAAGTTATACCGTAGAACAGGTGTTTATCAACCAGAAAAGGGATGATGCGATTCTGTAACATATTAGCGCACCTCGCACCCGTCACACAGTTTGAATAGCAGAACCACACATTTCCTCGAAGAAGAATGGTCCGATCACGATTGATACGATAAATGCACATCACACAACACCAACAGCCGGAGATGAGGATAGAAAAGTGACAAAGTCATGAATGGACTGATTCTCTCTCCAACAACAGCTAATTTCATACGCGATTTTCATGGGACATTATTGACATTTTGCTGCTCAACACCATATGTTGGGCTTTTTTGCTTTTAATGAAACCGCATGTCATTTCAAGTTTGTGTGTCAATTTTTACCTCTCTGTCCTACATTATTCCGCGAATTACTGAATTTTCAAATGTTAACGGACTTTTGGGTCACCCTGTGTATGGATTAATGACTTTTCTAACACCGTCAAGGTTAAATTTTGTTGTATATGGTCCTTCTAAATGTGCTGCAAGTTTAACAGCACCAGTGTTTTGGTCTAATTTGATTTTTCGTGGGATAAATCTGCGATGCCTTGACGCTAGTTTGGAATGAAATCTAAACTTCAGTACAGTTTCAACAGTTCTACGCAGTTTCAGTTGCTTTAATACACCTAAGTTCAACGCGTTACTTCAAGGAAATTTTTGGTTATTTCGAATATTTTCCTATCTTTAAAATGATAAACAATTAAATTTCTTACAGCATTTGTCGTTGACTTGCAGCGACTTTCCAAGTTCACTTCAGATATAGAATTGTTACTATATTTTGCTAAGTAAATAATAATTTCGAGGGAAGAATTCTTGTGACATATTTTCATTTGAAACAAAATATTATAATAAGAAATATCATCTATCGATACATTTCAACTAAACTTTCGAGTGTCCAAACTACTATATCAATTGTTAATTGGACTTTTTAAATAAGTTGTTTTATCACAAAAATATTGTGATACTACTTATTTTTCAACAAGTAAGACTTAAAACAAAGAAAAAATCATAAATTAGAAAAAATGTAAAGTCTATGTTTCAAATAGTTATTACAACATCTCTGCAACATTTCAAAAATGCAAGTGCCCGAAAAGAAATGTGAGCCACTGTATGCAATTTAGCAAAACATTTTTTATGTCTTGGAAATGAACGTTGCCATTTTAAAACAAGTAGAAAAATGGATTAGTGATTTTCCTTTTCCCCATCCTAAGCTGTTCTTTTTCATGTTACGTTCTGTAAAAGAAAGAGGAGAATAAAAATTTTTAAAAAAGGTCCTTATACAGTAAGCATTTATTTAAAAGACTAATAATTAATGTAGTAAAATAAGAAACATAATTTACCGCACAGTTTATGGAAAATAATAGATTAAAAAATTCTGTTGACTGCCGATTGACTACCTATTGACTGTGGGATAAATTCTGTAAACGTAATCATTTAATCAATTATTTGCATTAAACTATATGATATTTTTTTCAATTGCATTTTATTTTCTGTTTTCAGTCGCCATTACACATTATCAATCAGGGAATTTTAAGCATTATTAAAACACAAGCAATAAATTATTCGAAAATTATGAAATAAAAAAAAACTGAATGTCATTCAGGGAATGAAGAAATCATTTTCAATATTCAGTTTCGGAAATTAAATGTAATAACAATGTTACAATGAGCATTTTACTTGAAGCTAAAATGAAAATGTCTGATACAGACTTCCTTGTACAACCTATTAAATTATACACTTTTTTTTGGCTGCACTTCATTTAAACTTTAAAAGAACTTAACTTTAGAGAACATTAGAGTTAACTTAATTTAAACTATAATGAAAAAGATAGATATTAGATATATATTTCTTGTTCCGTCAATTCAGTTCTTACTTTGCGACAAGGCAAAAAACTCCAAACATCTTCTAAAATATGTAAAATACAGGAAAACCTATAACACCAAATACAGTTAAAACCAATATAAAAAAAAAGAATTTTTACAATTAAAATTAGAGTTTGTACGCAAAAACAAAAAGTTCGGCCAACGGGCAGAAGCTCAAAATTTTTGATGCACAAAACAAAACTTTTGATCCCAGCGGCCAAAAATACACTGAATTTGGTGCACCAATTGACTTAATTCACTGCTCTACTAATAATTTCAAATATAAACAGACAGCGGCCTCTTTAAGGCCTAGTATAACTTAAACATATAAATATACGTACATAAATAGTAAATATACTTACATAAACAGTGAATATATTTACATATGTACGTGCATTTTTTTCGTGACGTCTGTACGTACAAACGTTCACGAAGAAAATGTCTTCTGAATCCATTTTAAATTCATTTTACAATCCGTTTTGGAAAAAGCGATCCGTTATTCTGTCCGTACACAGAAAAAGGGTTTAATTGGATCCTAGAGCGGTCAAAATGGATATTTCTTTGAAATATGACACCCGAAAGTTTTCGTGATTGCAATACTTCCTTTACTTCATACATAAAAGCAAAAACGAGTATCATGACATCGTCATTACGTGTGACAAGATGACAAAATCAAAAGCAATTTTTCTACAAGAAATACTTTTTTCTCCTGTTTGCTTTTTTTTTTTGTTTGTTTGCAACACATTTAAAAAAGGTATAGAAAATAGCTCGATTAATTTTTGTATCATTCTTGTTTAAAAGTTTGTTTTATAATTTGTGAAAATTTTAAAACATTATATCCAATGCGTCCTTGGATATTGAAATTTTAAAATCATAAATGCCAATAGCCTAAAAAAATCAATCGATTTTGAAAAACTCGCGTGAAATTCAGAAATTAAGTTATAATTTTTAGTCCAAAGGGATTTAGTCCCGAAGGACTATTACTTTCGTTTTGCGATTTTGCGTCGATTCACTCTGAATGCCCGTTTCACTTTTCAAATTGTTGCCACTAAATGTTATCGCTCTGCATTAAATTTTAAACAATGAAAAATCTGCATAAATGTATGCATGCTTCTCGTATTGTGATAAAACCTAGAGCCATCGAATTTTGAATGACGTAATCCTACTGCGAATATGGGCATCTGGAAGCCCTAATTTTGAATTTGAAATTTGCTTTATTATCGATTTTATGTTTTGTAACATTTCAACGAATTTCTGATTAACAAACTAAATGATTTCAAAGCGAGCAATGGCAACACTGTACGGAAAAAAAAAAACATTTTTATCTCCAGCGCACGAGACTTACGGAAATTCTAAAGATATGTTCATTTTAAAATGATTTTGCGATATTGATTTTGAACTGAATTTTATGGTTTGAGTACGTAGTACATGATATTTAATAAAAAAAGGTAGCACACGAAACGTTAAAAAAACGCGCCTTTGGACGTAATTTAAAATCTGAAATCTTTCAGATTTTATTCATTTTTTTATGCAAGTTTCCTTGATTCATTTTCTGATCTATTCATTGGTGTAAACAGTAAAATTCTTATGTGCTTAGTTTGTTCATTAAACGAAAATATATTCGAAAAATCTTTTAAATATTAAATAAAAAATTTTAAATCGAATTTTGAAAAAATTGCTTCATCACATTGAACTGGCATCTAGAAAAGAAAGTGTATGTACAAAATTTGTGCTCGATAGCTTATCAGGAAGTGGGCTAAAAGTCGATGATAAAACTTCATCCACAGTGAAACACCTTAAGGGTACTAAATTAAAGCTTATAAAAGCGGACCGAGATTATAGTCTTTCTCGCCACTTTCGGTGGCTAATTCCCGTAGAGAGATTTTAAACCATTATAATGATAGCAAGTGGTATCCATTACATCTTGCTATAAAAATGAAATTAATAATTTCTTTCTGTAGTAAAAACTGAGGAGAAATCGATTGAATAAAACGCTCTTAAAAAACTGATTTTTCGAAAGAAGTAAATGTTTGATATAAAAAAGAAAATGGCGCACGAAAGAAAATAAATGCGTATAAAAAAGGGGGAAAAATAAAAAAATGGTACCACCTACAGCCACCAAATTTTTAAACAACATGTGCACCTCGAAGCCAAACTTTGAATTTCGGATTTGTTACTGATTATTTTATGTTTTCCGAAAACTTAATGAAATTTTTATTATTAACAAACTCAGTCATTTTTAAGATCAGTGTGTGGCCACTCGGCAAAATATACGATACTTATGTTTCAAGTTTAATCCGAAAACTCAGCGATTTAAAAGAAACGCATTGCCACAGCCCAAAGTAAAATATTTCTGTCTTTCACATGCCGCTGTGTTGTCGTTTGGCAATGCGTAAGACATTTAGTTTTTCATTTCAAATGTAATTTGTGTGTTACTGATTAACCAACTAAGTAACTTAAAAGCTATGTACATAGTTCTTAATCTCTGCTATTATTAATTACTAGCTACGCTGCTGAAATTACACTAGCTGGAATTTTTTAAATAATTATTAAATTATTAAAATTATTTTAATAGCGCGAATTTTAGGCGCCGGGCTGTTCAAACGGCTCAATCCGTAGAACAGCTGCTGGTAGAACATTTTAAATATTCTGGAAATCTAGAACAGCTGGTGCATCGGCTAGTGCTTCTATGTCTTAGGGTCTAGAACAGAGTCATAGATTTGTGTTTGTTTAGATGGTTTAGTTTTGTACTATATGTTAGCATTAGTCTTGTAGTATATGTTCACCACATAGTACTAATGCCTGAAATGCCCTTTGCGTAGGTTCTGTATGTCTCAGTGCTTATAATAATAATATTAGGCACATGTGTCTGTTTAAATGCTCTTATTCCGCACCCCACAGATTATCACATGCATTTAGTTTTTATATAATTAGTGCTTGTCCCACTCCTAACAGTATTTGTTTATATTAGTATTTTAGTGTTTAGTATTTATCTCTGGAGCTGTATTAATTTGATACTTAGTGACGTACTACCTGTTAATATTAGTGCCTGTATTATATATTCATCCTGCAATATCCATGCCACGAATGTGTCATGTTTAGGTACCATCTGTCTACTTTAAGCAAATAACATTCCTTTGAATTTCTTAGCATCTAGCTCTTATTTGGCGTATCATTTTGAACATCTCTAAATGAACTTCCGATGCGGTGCTCTTGAAGAATCAGGAGCTGATTGCCTTAGACAGTTGTGGGCTCCAGACAATACCTTGACCTTGTGACAATACCCAAATAGTCTACGTAAGTTAGTCTATGTCCGGACCTGCTTTCACCTGTCACCTGCGGAAACGGCTAGTAATACAGAGGGCATTTACCTATCATCTGCGCAAACAGCTGGTAATACAGAGGGCGTTTACAAATTTTTAGAATGATTTCGGGGTCGTGTAATTAATGTTTAAATCGTAAAGAGTATTTTTTTAATGCTCCGTACGATAGCTTTTTTCTCGAATATAATTCTCCATCGTGATTCCTATGATAGAAGGGCTTTTTGTAAAATTTCTATTCTTCTTCCACAACTTCCCAGATTCCATCAGTTGTCGTGGGTTTGCGTTTAGAAAAAGTTCTTTTAAGGCACCAAAGGTCCATAGATGAAATGTCAGGGGACTTCGCAGGAATAAGTATATATGTAACACCTGTATCAGTCTCCATTTTTATGCAGTGGTATTTTCCGAAGTACCACTGTATGTAGTAAGTATATATATAACACATGCATATATAATATCTGTATCTAGTCTCCAGTTTTTCAAGGAATGCAGTGGTACTTTTCGAAGAGTGACTTGTTGCTTTGTCTTGATAAAGTTTCACTCTTTGAAAGTCATTGAGATAAAGAAATTTAATTTCTTCTGTAAATATCGGAATTAAAACTTTCTGTCGATAGTGCGTGGATGATGATTTGAACTTTTCTTTCCCACTCTTCTTATTTTTAATTTCCCATTGTAAAAGAATCCTGCGACAGTCATAAACTCCTTATTGAAGCTTTCTTTGCACGGGTGAAAACAGGTTTATACATTTTTTAGTCTTCTGTTCCGATAATAAATAGACCTTTTTTGTGTAGTCATTCAGATAAACCCATCGCTTCGTCGAGGGTCTCAATGTATTCCATTTATCTTTGGCTAAATAGTTTTCATACAGGATTATACAAATTGCTCTTCGATAAGCCACATGCTTCAGTAAAAGGTGGTGAACATTAAGTTTTTCAGCTTTTTTAAGTTGTAAATCTTAGTTTATTATCTTATTTATTGTTGCTACAGGTTCATTTAAAGACTTTGCAAATGATTTCTGCATCAGCGATTTTTCTTTTGTTACCGACGATTTAACTTTAGACACATTAGAAACGTGCGTATCTTTTTAGAATATTGGTTTGGAGTCATCTTTTCGTATAGAAGTAATCAGTAACGTTTTTTATTTTAATACCGTGTATGTCATAACGTTTCTGAATTATGGGATAAAAATATTTCTCTTCTGAAATTGCAAAACGTGTTCTTTAACCCCTAGCTCGTTTCCATGCGACATTTTGAAAGAAGAATCAGTTTAGCAGACGTGGCAAATGATATTTCTCATGTCAAAAAATAAGCTATTGCCAGAAATGTTTATTTCAAAACTTTTGCATTTTTTAATTCTTTACCGAAATCGTTCTTTATCGAAAACGTATGTAAACACCTTCTGCATTAGTTTCGATTCTGCTTTTTGTATCCGTATCACTTTTCAGATAAATGGTTGCTGCCAAAAAATGTTATCACCATATATTTTAAAGAAATAATATAGCGAATGTAAAAATTTTTTTTTATTTCTAATGACAAATTACAAAGACAACTGTATAAAGAATAAGACAGAACTTCTTTGCCCTTCTGAGCTAACAGTTTCTAAATAACATAGCTCAGGAGGGCAAAGAAGTTGCCATGAAATGAATACCAACACACTGTGGCCTTCATCGAAATAATAAGGCAGATTTTTTGGAAAAGAAAGGGACCAGTATTCTGCAAATACACTCTTTGCAAAAAAATCGAAGCACCATGAAGGAAGTGGTTGTTTTTGATGAAATTGAATATGTGTATAGCTCATACACAGATAATAAAACGATTAAAAAATCAAGGCCATAGTACCTATTCACGGCTCACAATCACCCATTGACTGTTCAAATTAGTAGTTGGTCGAACCGCCCCTGACGGCAATACATGCTTGAATTTGTCGAGGCAAGGAGTGTTAAAGGTTTCTAATATCATCCTGCGACACATTCTGCCAGGCAGTTGTCGCTCCAGATCTGCGATATTTTGTGGTGCCCGAATCTGACTGCCTACCATGTACCAGGCATGCTCGATTGGTGAAATATCTGGTGACTTTGCTGGCCAAGAAAGAGTATCTACCCCACGGAGACAATCCAGAGATATGTGAGCAGTATGTGGCCTGGCATTATCGTGTTGGAAAATGGCCCCAGGATGACGTGCCATGAAGGGTAACTCAACCGTCCGCAGAATGGTATCAACATATCGTTGAGCTGTTAAAGATGTACGGAGGATGACCTGCTGTCATAAGAAATAGCGCCCCACACCATCACACCAGGGGTTATTGTTGTATGCCTTTGTAAAACAGAGGCTGATTATGACCGCTGGCCCCATCCTCTCCAGATACGAGCACGGTGGTCATCTGCTTCAAGAGTGAAGCAAGATTCATCGCTGAAGAGTATAAGAGTATACGCTGCCAGTCTGATGGCAGACATGATGATCGGTTGCGACATCATTCCAGACGACTCCGCCGATGTTGTGGGGTCAAAGGCAAACGTCTTAAAGGCCTCTGTGAGCGTAACTCCGCCTCAGACAAACGCCGCGTGAGATGGGGGATGGTACCACGGGAGGTATAGACGTAGCTGTAATGAGTTGAATAGTCGACAGTGATACCATTGGGGCGGTTCTGACCTGGTGAACAATTATCCTATCTTAACTCCAATTTGTGCTCCTTGGCCTTCGACAGCCTTCATTTCGTCGGCGATTTTCTTGTAGCAACCATTGCTGCCAACATCTTTGCACAGCATTGTCTGTACGCTGCAGGTGGCGGCCTACTGCTCGGTATGACCACCCAGCTTCACGCAATCCTACAATGCGACCTCGTTCGAAGTCGTTTAATGTCTGTAAGGTCTTCGATATCGTCGTAATGGCATCTTTATTTGCTTCCCTACAGGATTACAATGACAGCAACAAAAAAAGATAAATTTTCCGTCTCTGTTACTGGTTTTGTACTTTGAGAATTGCGCACTAGAAATGCACGCTGTGATCGCAATTCCTGTTAATTTTCCTTGAAACGTTGAACATTTGCATGTTCGATCAAGATGTTTTTGCATACCAAATTTCGTCACGATCGCAAAAGTCCTTCTTCGTGCTTCGATTTTTTTTGTGTGACAGACAACCACATCCCTTTCCTCACTGCCCAAAAGAGTAATCGAAAATTACTACAGAGAAGCTTCTTGGAAAGATGTTACCAACAGGAATACTCATAAATTATGCATTAACAGAATTTTCGACACTCCTTTTTGGGCCAGAAAGAAATTTATTACCGTCTTTCGTCTTAATTCGTGGCCGTGATTGCCTCTTAAAACATCTTCATCGAATCTAAACAATGTATAGCCACATTTTAATCCCTTTCGGGAATTCTAACCCCTAAGCAGATAACGCTCGAGTGCTTTGCCATAATCTAACAAGCCAAATCTAAACATAGGCTACTTTTAAAAATTTTGTGGTTTTGTTGTTGATCTTTATTTGGCGTAAGTATGAAGAAAATAATTTTCAGTGATAAAGTCAAGAAGCCAAAAAAAAGTTATGTAGCTCATCTTCCTAAGAAAACTGAACGTTGAAGAACTGTAGAAAAGCTGTATGAAAATTCTGAAAGGATTTAGATATTAACTTTCGTTAAAAGGGCGCTTTTCAAATTTAGTATATTTTATCAGAAAAGGTTATCCATACAGATGGCCCAGATGAAACAGCGAGACGTTTCAGAGGATATTAGACAAATATGCTTTTAAGCTAACACGGAAACGTTATATTTCTTTTACGTATTTAAAATTTTTTAAAAATGTGGAATGTAATTCTATGAAAATATTTTTAATTACATGCAATTTTATTGAAATTAATCCGATTAAAAATTGAAAAAATAATGTTAAAGACTGCATCTGTTGCTTTGAAATAGTTTAGTTTTGTTAATAAATAACAGGCAGATTAAATATAAAACAATAATATTTTACATTTTCCCAAATGGCAAAAGAATGAAAAGTAATACTACGCATTGACAGTGGACCACGCGGAAATGGTGTTTCGAGATGAATAGCTTGATTGAGCTAAATCTAGAAATATGTGTATCTATCTACACATAACACTATATCTGGAATTTCAACTGTATGATACCTTTAGAAAATTTTGTGATTTTGCTATTGAATTTTATGCGGTGTCAGTGTGAAGAAAGCGATGTTTAATAATAAAGTTAAAATGTGAGGAAAGTTGTGTTAGCAGGAGTAGCAGATTCGTGAGCAAAAATCTCAATCCTTTCAGAATTTCGATTCCTAACTATAGCTTTTATTTATTGGTGTTATTTTCGCATCGTTTGTATTACTTTAACTATATTTTGAAATTCCGCTTTTGTCATAAATTATTAACTTATTATCATACGTCTTGTTCGTTGTTTTCAATTTTGTTGTAAGACATGTTTCAAGTCAGACTGGTATTCGTGTTGTCCAAATTTAGTCAATTTTGACACTTTTACTTCTAAACCAATTAAAAGTATCCTACATTTCAATTTCTCTCCCACGTTTGAATCATAATCAGGTTAAAAGGCTCTTTGAAATTAGAGCTTGTAAAGTGATTCCAACATAGTCGCTGTTAGGTTAACACGAAGCACTTCTTTGCTCCTTTTAAATGAGCTATCTGTTCACTCGTATTGTATTTTTGTTTTTGCGTCGTTTGGATTATCATTTTATGGTATGCACTTACTTCTGTTTACAGTATTGTTGTATTTCTAATGTTTACTTTGCAAATAAGTTATCTTGTGATATTTGTTTTTTGATTGCTTGAAGTTTACTTACATCCCTATCAAATAGCGAAAGTTGCAATCAAAATACTTTAATTTTTAATAGTAGTTAGTCGCTTGCTTGGCCAGCAACCTAAAATGGTTCTTGTAAAAAGAGAAAATATATATATATATATATAACGGTTTTAATGAATCCAGTTAGTGTAACTTCCTTCGGTGCAGATACTGTAATTTCGTAAAAAATATTCAAGGATTTTAATGATAAAATACAGATTTTTTTGATCGCACTTATTTAATGAACTTTCCAGTCCAACAGTTTTAGACTTCAATTGCAATAGAAATTATGCAATAAGATGCAGCAGCTCTTACAATAACTTTAATATCATTAATCTTTAGATTTTCATGTTAGATTATACAAAAGCAAATATTGCAGTTTCATATTTAATTTCACTAAAATTATTTACTTATATATAAAATTAAAAAATATACATATGTAAGAAAAAAATATGTAAATCAAAATTATAATTTAAACTGACCCCTAATTTTCTTTAATTCTCTCTCTCTCTGTTTTAAAAATCGTAATAACTTTTCTGGATTGTGTCACTTCTAGATCATTCCATTTTGCATGACCTGCGCAGCGCTGATGACGTAATAATTGGGAACTGAAACATATAACTCAAACCAAAACTTTCTCTTCGTGTGCTTTGATATTGGCTAACTAGGCACTTCAGCTTCTCTCTCTTCGCTGCTTGGTCACTATTTCGTTATATGCGCTTTCTATCGCAATACTTTCCAAAATGTAAATGTTCTTGAATAGGCGCGACTAGAGTGCCAAGTGATTGAGGCCACGAACGTCAACTGGAAAATAAAAATGGAATTAAAACCGCCTCGACTGCCAAGTTTCTTTATCTTATATAGCTATTATGCATCGACGCTGCTCCGTCTTTTCCTTGCGTTTCCCTTCTGAACTCTAGTAACCTCTCTATGCATTGCGTCTTTTCTAGATTAATCCATGTCATATGACTCTTACATAATTCTGATGATGCAAATGGAACTAAAAACTCGAATAGCCAATAGTAATTTTATAGCAGTATTAAAAATCCAATCAAAATGCACTGAAAACCAAATCTAACTCCGTCTGAATTAAGATTTCACCCAGAGCGTAAGGCACTTGTTCGCTACTCTTCGGCCTAGTTGTATTGCTGTCTGCTGTTTTATTCTTGCTGCAAAGTGATCAAAAATTTCAAAATAGGCACAAATAATGTGCCAAGTTGTTTGTGGCCGCAATATGTTTACTGAAAATAAAATGAAGATTTAATCTGCCTCGACTGCCAAATTTCTTATTCAAAATGGATCAGCATCTCAGCATTCTACGACATAAAATTCCTGTTTTTTGATCCTAAATTTGTTTATATTACCTCATATATATATATATATATATACCCACCCCTCTTACCTGTCTTGAAAGTCTTTACCCAGCCTTTATTTTCGCAATCGTGGTCACAGTTATATACTTCCAATTACAGAACTGTTTTAAAATGCCATAATTGTTCATATTTTGGCAAAATTTATTTTGAACAAATAACGAAATCTACTTTAATGCGCTCTCCCGGTTCCTATACTCATATCTGGCAAAGCTTTATCCTCATAATAAAAAAAATAAAAATATAAGAAGTTTGACTTCTGTACAGTAAAAACTGACCGGAATATGTAAACTCAAAATTTAAAATGTTTGGTGTCATTTTCAACTCGCCTCGAGGTATCGTTAAATTAAATTAGAATAATTAGAGGAAATAGATTTAAATAATGCTCAGCACAAAATGTGTATAATTTAATAGGCTGTACAAGGAAGTCATGGGGTGTTCCATCACGTTTCCTTTAGCTTACAATAAGGGAATATGCGTTTACTTTCTATGGTCGAAATTTCAGTGGACGTTCATGCTCTGCTTCAGACTTTTCGAAGTATGTTCAGCAATAGTCAAACATCAAATTGCTTGATACCTTCTTTCCATTTCTTTGATGTCTTGATTAAATCTCCCGCGCATCTCTTGGCTAACGGTACTCAGATTTTCAAGAAAATAGTTCGAATGTGAATTTAGAAAGTGAACGTTTAAGCTCAGGGAGCAGACTAAACGTTTTACTTCTGCAACATGTTCTTAACAATTAATTTAAAGCTCGGGTTTTTCTTATTACTTAAAAATTGGTTACTACGTCTTTGAAGGGAATCCAGGCTTCTTTTTCTATAGCTCCCATAAATACCTGCACAAATTCAATCCTTTTCACTCGGTTAAGAAAAATAAAATAAAAAAAGAAGAAAAGCTTCTTTTTATTTCTGCTGTCAACTTTTTTTTTTCATAACCTCTCAAAAATGCTTTAAAAGAAGAAAATATTAAAAATATGCATACGTCATCGAAATCCGGCCCTTGATAAATTACTTTCATTTTGAATTACTTTGCGAACATGTTTGAAATGTGTATCTGTTTGTTTGCACATTGCGAAACTTTATAACATTACACATTTTAAAAAATATTTGAGAAGGATTTAAACCTCCGGTGATATTAGGGAATTTTAAAATGCGTACGTTGGATTTATCGAATTCATTAACAAAACAATTTTTTTTTTGTTTTTTACTATCAAAATGAATTGCATTAGAAAATATTACATATTTAATGCATAACACATAAGTATAATGGATTGTAAAACTAAATCAATTTATTATGAATTTGAAAGATTTTTGTTGCTACTTCACAAATACATGTGTGTGCTGTCCTTTTGCTCAACTTTCTAACTCTCCTACCTTGTGCTTTCATTAACTGCAGCTGTATTACTGTCTTTCAGAGAGACGCAGAATTTGGATTATGATTTAAGCTGACAAAATTTATTGGTTCGTAAGATATATAATGTCTTTCCTGAATTCTGTGATTCCTGTCATCCGAGCCATCAGAAGAAGCTTGGGTAAGGAAACATTTTTACTTCTCATATATTCATTGTTTTCACTGCATTACCCAACTGCCTGGGCTCTAACTTACCGAACAGCTTTACAGATCTAGAATCCACGACTGTAGATGATTTAAGTCTCCTGTGAAGTTGATGGTCTTAGAGAGGCGATTTTAAATAGTGATACTGATATATGCTTTCAGAAATGTTGATCTCACTTAGAGGTAGTTTTCAAAGGAATGCAATCGCCATGGAAGGTTTCATTATATTCTCGTTGATGTTCGCTTAGCTGAACAAAATGACATCTGCTAAAGCACGACTGAGAGCTATAGTCTGTTACGTTAAAATAGGCAATTCAAGGTCTTTTCTTGCCTTACCCAACTGTAATCGTAACACGTGTTGCCGTCACCTACAGCACTTTATTTTCTCTACCTCATTTAAGACTGCAATTCAAGGGAATCTCTATTTGTTAACTTTTCACAAAACGAAACACGCTAAACAGAAATGAAGCCCGAGAGGAAAAAAAGTTAAGGAACCCAACCTTCTGGAGCAGATTTCTTTATTAAAAAAAAAAAAAAAAAAAAAAAAAAAAAAAAAAAAAAGATCGGGAGTTTTAAAATGGCTCTTTAAAGCGCCTAATCTAAAGTAAGACTGCAGAATGGCAGGTTAAAAGTTTTTAATTAGTTTACAGAATAACAGTTGTAAAAACAGAAATATCTCTATGTCAATGCGGGAAAACCTGCCATGGCTATTCCCTCCATCGAGACCACCACTGAAAGGGACTAAAGTGCCAAGTGACTGAGGCCACGAACGTCAACTGGAAAATAAAAATGGAATTAAAACCGCCTCGACTGCCAAGTTTCTTTATCTTATATAGCTATTATGCATCGACGCTGCTCCGTCTTTTCCTTGCATTTCCCTTCTGAACTCTAGTAACCTCTCTATGCATTGCGTCTTTTCTAGATTAATCCATGTCATATGACTCTTACATAATTCTGATGATGCAAATGGAACTAAAACTCGAATAGCCAATAGTAATTTTATAGCAGTATTAACTATCCAATCAAAATGCATTGAGAACCAAACCTAACTCCGTCTGAATTAAGATTTCAGCCTGAGCGTAAGGCACTTGCTCGCTACTCTTCGGCCTAGTTGTGATGCTGTCTGCTACTTTCTTCTTGCTGCAAAGTTATCAAAAATGTAAACTTCTCGAAATAGGTACAAATAATGTGCCAAGTTGTTTGTGGCCGCAATATGTTTACTGAAAATAAAATGAAGATTTTATCTGCCTCGACTGCAAAATTTCTTATTCAGAATGGCTCAGCATTCT
>KK120096.1:1447965-1525258 GCA_000611955.2 Stegodyphus mimosarum | reverse complement strand
TTGCTCCTAAATTTGTTTTTATTATCTCATTTATATATATACCCACCCCTCTTACCTGCCTTGAAAGTCTTTACCCAGCCTTTATTTTCGCAATCGTGGTCGCAGTTATATACTTCCAATTACAGAACTGTTTTAAAATGCCATAATTGTTCATATTTTGGCAAAATTTATTTTGGACAAATAACGAAATCTACTTTAATGCGCTCTCCCGGTTCCTATACTTAAATCTGGCAAAGCTTTATCCTCATAATAAAAAAAAATAAAAATATAAGAAGTTTGACTTCTATATGGTAAAAACTGACCGGAATATGTAAACTCAAAATTTAAAATTTTTAGTGTCATTTTCAACTCGCCTCGAGGTATCGTTAAATTAAATTAGAATAATTAGAGGAAATAGATTTAAATAAAGTTCAGCACAGAATGTGTATAACTTAATAAGCTGTACAAGGAAGTCATGGGGTGTATTTCTAGTATTTCTGAAAACATAAATAAACATCAGTACTGAATATCCCCTCCACTGATTATCAAAGCCGCCTGGAATCGTGGATGGTTTGGTCATCTTAGAGAGAGTTCACTACTTCAAATTAATTTAGACAACATAAATAAATATTTATATTAGACATCACTTCTCTAAGACGACCACTTCTACAGAAACAGTGGCGTAGTTAAGGGGGAAAGGGCTACATTTGTCCCTGTGCGAAGCTTTCAGGGTTCGCCAAATTGATGTGATGAAATTTTAGAATGTTATGAAATTCTAATTATATTTATTAGCCCAAAAGGGCGTTAGACCCAAATAGCTATTAGTCTCAAAACGGTTTTCTGCCTCGTTTCACTTTCTGGGTTGGTTCACTTTTCAAATAGTTGCCACCAAATATTATCGCCAGGTATTATATTTAAAGAAAATAATTAATGAAGAATCTGCATAAATATATATGTTTCTCGCATTGTGAAGAAACGACAGTACCTAAAGACATCAAATTTTGAATAACGAAGTCTTTCAACGGAATATGGGCACCTAGAAGGCCGAATTTGGAATTTGTTTTATTGTCTGTTTCATATTTTGTAAAACTTAAGGTATTTTTTATTAACAACAATTTCAAAGCCAGCAATGGCAAACAGTGTACGGAAAAAAAAACATTTTTATATCCGTCGTGCGAGACTGTCTATCGGAAATTCTAAAGATATGCTGTTTTTAAATATTTTTAGGGACGTATATGTGCGTGTAAATGAAACAAATGGCTTAGTATAAAATGTGAAAGCTTTCAAATTTTTTTAGTTTTTAATTTTTGCATATTTTCTTTTCCTTCGTAGACCGTTTCTGACTTTTTAATTCTTATTTATTGAGTGATAGCATTAGTTTTGATGTTAAATCTGTTTTTTGAAAATCTGGCTACATTAAAGTTAATTCAATAATACAGGATGTTTATAAAGTCCCGGACCCATTTTGATGTTTAATAACTCATAAAATAATAAAGATAGATTAAAATTAATAACATAAATGGTTAGATAGACTCAAAAAGTTTCACGACCCTTGTCTAAACTCAAAAACTTTCACGTGTGCCCCCTTCGTCGTACGGAGAATATCAAGTCGATATTCAATTTCACGCCAGGCAAGCATGTCGGCATCCACAGAGGGTATTGCGGTTGTAATTCTTTACGGTTGAATTTTTTACTTCCAATATTTCACTTTTCAAGACCTAAAATTCTATTTCCAGAAAATAGTAATGTTATATCATACTCAAATTTTAAAAACATCTTGCTTTTACTTCCTTGCACGAAGTAAAGGAAGTATTGTAACCGCGAAAATTCTAGGTCTCATATTTCAACGAAAATAACCATTTTGGCCGCTCTTGAATTCATTTGAACGATGTTTTTGCGTGACATCTGGACGTACGGACATAGTAAAGGACATTTTTTCCGAAAATGGATTGAAAAATGGATTTAAAATGTATCCAGAAGATATTTTCCCGTGACATCTGTACGCACGTACGTATGGACGCATGTATGTATCTAGAATAACTCAAAAACGAGTAGGCTCAGAACGTTGAGATTTTCTATTATAACATGCAGTTGAGCACCTCCCTTTTTGGTTGCAATCGGCCGCACCAAAAGTATGTACCACTCTGTTACCTGCCTTGGGGAGCTCAGTTTTTTATTCTAATATGTTGGTAAATTGTGCCTTTTTCTGCTTTGAAATTGATTGAGTTATGTTCTTCTTGTGTTCCGTTTAAGGTTTTCATGCCCTTAATCTGCATGCAATAGTTATAGATTATCAACAATTTAAAAGTTGCTTAAGTGCCACTAAGCCTAACGAAACCGCCATTTGTTTACATTTGAAAACTCTTAGTAGAATAGTGAATTAAGTCAATTTTTAATAAGTCAGTTTCAATTTTGAATAGTGAATAAGTCAGTTTCTGCGTCTTCAGTGTCATTTTGCCGAGTGGGACCAAACTTTTCGTTTTGTGCACCGAAAAATCTGTTTTCTTGTCCGCTGGCCTAATTGCTTGTTTTTATGTAGAAACTCTAATTTTGATTGCAAAAATTGTTTTTTTAACTGCTTTAATTTGGTACTTTATGATTTTCTGTATTTTACAATTTTTAATGAAAATATTTTGAGTTTTTATGTATTTTTGCCTTGCCGCGAAGTGAGAACTGAATTAATTCAATGAGAATCAATGAATATATCTCTAATGAAATTCGAGGAAATAAGTATAAATAAAATGCAGCAAAAAATGTGTCTAATTGAATAGGCTATACAAGCCATGTGGTGTTCACAGCAGATTTTTTGTATTAGGTGTAAGCACGAATGTCATTAATGGTTTATTTATGGACAATGTCTAAAGTTTAAAGGTCGAAAAGGTTATGTGACCGCCTATACCGCTTTCGAATCTTCTGTTGATCCTGAATGAAAAGACCGCAATGGAAATCCTTTTAATCTACTCCATCAAAAGAGGCTGAAATGGCACGATTTTTAAAAAATGTCTCAAAATGGAGAAGACTGAAATGGGTGTTTTGCACGGTCAATAACTAAATCCTGGTTTTCAGCAAAATTATAATCATCCTTGATATTTACTGTTGCCATTATCTTCTCATATTCTCCAAAATTTGATTAATGGCAGGCTGGATTTGAAATAAAGCTGTGTTTGTTATTTATTTCCGTATTTTTGCGCAGCATGGCATAATTAAATAAATGGCCCTTGTGGCCGATGAATGAAACGCTTATTAGCACTGGATGTGCTGTTATTCTCGACCTGAATTTTTTGTCCGTATCGCATTTTAAACGTGTTGCCACTCGGCAAAGCGTAAGCTATTTGTCTTTCAAATTTAATAAAAGAAAACGGGGATTTAAAAGAAATGTGTTGCCATTCCCCTATATATAAGATATTTTTATCTTCTATGCGCCACTTTCTAGTTAGTGGCAAAGCGTAAGATATTTTTATTTATCTTTTTTTTAAATTTATTATGCCAGTTACTGATTAACAAACTAAGTGATTTAAAAGTAATAAGCGCAATTTTTTATTTCTTTTATTAATTACTAACTAGATCCATGAAATTATACTGGATCTATTAAAGGAATAGCTGGATTTATTAAAAGAATTATATATAGTTTTTCTTTTTTATAGCAACAGTTTTAGGTTGCTAGCCGCGCTGGCGGCTAGTTATTTGAAAAGTGAAACGGACAGCAAAAATGATTCGACGCGAAAAAAGCTTCAGGGAAAATGGTTCAAAATAAAAGTGATTCGAGGCGAAAAAGCGATTGAAAGCGAATTTCGAAACTAATAGTCCTTTTGGGCTAAATAGTATGTGACAACCCTTAATAGTGTATCGGAAAAGTGTGTAATAAATTATAAGGGCAAAAAAAATTTATCTTGCTATTTCAAATACATGGATTTTATCATAAAATGTTTTAAATGTTTTTATTCGATTTTCAGTTACAGTTACATATTGCATTAGTAATATATCTTCATGATAAGCAAATAAGCAAGCATGCAATTTCCTAGTTTAATTTTTGAATGAACTGACATAAACCAAACATCTGAATGTTAGATATACAGTTTGGAATGATTCACATGCCTTGACATGTAATCATAACTTTATTTTTAATTCTGAAAACAGCATAAAGGTTCTAAATTATGTATCATAACTAGTTATATGGTTACACTCATACAAACCAAACATTTTAACACTAAACACATAATGTGTTCTCATAATTTAAATTAATAACTCCAACATTGCTTTTAAGGTTTTAAATAGTTTTCAAAGAAAATGCTTCAAACATCCAACTTTTACCGCAAACACAAAACACTTTATATTAGCTCTACGTACAGTTACAGTGAATTATTATCTAGGTTAGAAATATTTTTTTCATGTATATGAATAAACAAGTATTTAATTTTCTGATGTCATTTTCAAAAACAACATGCATGAATAGATTTACATAAACTAAACTTTTAATAATAAATACACCATTTGAAAGAGTATTAATGCCATTAATAAATAACCATAACAATTTCTTCGAGACTGAAAAAACTACGAAATGTATCAGAATCAAACCTGCAGTTAAATTCACATAAATTATACAATTTGAAAACTGCACATCCAATTTGAAAAGAGTCTAATAGACTTGAGTGACTAATCGCAGCATTGTTTTAAATGCCATAAATGCTTAACCAGAATCATAAAATATTTTTGGAATAATTTTAGTTACAACCAAAGTCTATTATTACCTACATTTGAATTATACCAACTTCATCATTAATAAAGAGGATATTCGTGTTGCATGCGTGGATTCGTAATAGCTTGATTGCGCACAGAACTCATGATAGCTTAATAAAATTTATTTTACAAAATGAAACACGTCGAAGTTCTGAAAATTTCCACAAAAATACTCAGTATCACAGAATACTATCAGTAATTACACTTTAAAGTACTGAAGGGGAGTTCCAACTAGGGTTTATCTGAGCTATGTATAAGGCATCTGACGTAGATGACGCAACTCTGAAACCAGTTTTTCCTTATAGCGGAGCGAGTTGAAAAATCTGAACTTTCCGTATAGCGGAGCTAGTCGACTCATGGAACTGACTCCGTTAGCTCAGATACCCCCCCCCGAGTGAATGGAACGCAATGCAAAGCACATCTAGAAGACGAAGCTCACTTGGATATCTCAATACTCCGAATCAGCTCTGAACTAACAACAACTACCCAAAAACTATATTCTCCTAGGTCTTATATAGTTTTCTCCCAGCTGCCGAGAGATTTCTAGTATCTTCCACTTCTTGAAATTACTGGAAGGTATATGAAGGTCGGATACATTTGTAGCTACATATAGCATCAATTATAGTTGTACTTCCACTTTCAATTGCAGTTATCCAATTACAGTACCTTGAGAGTGAGGGACTTTTCCGTGTAGAGTGCTCTCCTTATTCTCTCGACTTTAATCCCGTAGAAAATCTTTAGGATGCTTTCAGGTGAGCTGTATCTCTGCACCTTTACTTTCTTCAGCCAGTCTCAAATAGCTGGAAATTGCCGTAATGGAGGAATGGCCATTGGTAAACATGTGCAGTGGTTGATCACTTCACTGAAAATATGGGCAATCTTTGTAAAATTTGTGTGAAATTTCGGAGGAGTCACATACCATATTAGTGTAAGTTTTGTTTGTTTGTTTTTAATTTTAAATTGCAGTTTGTTGATGACCCAAATGTGATATCATCATATAATTTACGAAAATAAAATATTGCTTTAACTTTTGTATATCATGTTTGTATTCTTTCGTGCATAAACACATTTGCTACCTTCATGGATAATTTAGTGTTAATCAAAGCTTTGCTTTTTCAATTTTTATTGATCTTTTGAAAATCAGTGTGTCTTAGCTAGGATTTTTGCACTGTATTTAATTTTGATATAAGAAATATCGGTCACTTTCAGAGAAACCGTTTTGGAGATTATAAGGTATTTTCTCCCTCCTTTCTGCATGCCTTCGTTGGGTAATCGTAGACTCGCCGCGTATTCGAGAGGTTCAGGTTCGGGTCCCGGCGAGGGCATAGCTCCATTTTTCACATCTTCTGCTTTAAAAAATCCTAATGCCTCTACAGTGACGGCCGAACTAAAAAATGCTGGTGGATGACGATTCTTCACCACCAGGATTTGGCAATTGGGTCGCCTAATCCGCATTCGCCCTTTAAAAGGGAAAGTATATAAGGTATTTTCTCTCTTCTTTCTGCATGTCTTTGTGTAACGGTAGCACACTCGGCGCGTATTCGAGAGGTCCAGGTTCGAGTCCCGGCGAAGGAATTGCTCATTTTTCACGTCTTCCACATCAAAATAACCCTAATGGTTCTACAATATTACCTGTGGGTAAATGAACAATCATCTTAAGGTTTTTATGTCAGTTTTCATTTTTTTTTTTTTTTTTTTTAGATTTACTTGTCAAAAATGCTATTCATCCATAAAATTATCTCGTCTATGAAATGGCCACATTTTGGGAAAATATGAATGAAGCTTTGTTCTTTTTTCCTCCAGCATATTTCTATTTCGGTCATTCTTTTATTTTCTTTGCTACAAAAGCTATGTATTATTTTTTATGTCTAATGCTTTATTGGTGCTTGTCTTGATTCCAAGTAAGACACAAAACAACATACCATTCTGGAAGCACTAAAACCTTTTGTTGCTATTAGCAGTTTCCGCAACCACATTAAATTAATAATTTTCAGATTAAATTTGAAAAAAAAATATCGTATTCTTTTCTGAATGGCAACACACTAGCGCGTAGAAAATAAAAGTATTTTATTTCGTGCAGTTGTAACATATTTCACGCTGAGTTCGTTGATTAAACTTGATTTTCACCGCGCTCCTTCGTGGAGTAATACGTCCGGCTAGCAATCGGAAGGTCCGAAGTTCGAATCTCGAACTCCGGCTCTGTAAATTTTTCTCTTCTCCTGCTTCGGAATGAAGCACGTAATAATCTCTACAAAATATCTTACGCTTCCCCAAATACCAACACATACTTTTTTCTAAAAAAAATCCTTTAATTTTCTAATTGAATATGAAGCAAAAATATCTTAAGCTTTTACCGATTTGTATTACACTGTTTTTAAATCGCTGAGTTTGCTAAATAGAATTTCGTTAAATTCGCGTGCAACATAAAATAAATCAAAATTCGAGCTTCGATGTACGCATATTCAGGTGGAGGACTACGGGTGTTTAAAATTTTGTGGCTCTAGACACAGTTTGGTGACAAATGCCTATTCATTATTTAATAATAAAATCTACTGTAGAAACTAGAGGACCTTAATAAAGAATTTACCTCTGCCCCTTTTAGCTCCACCTTCGTACGTTCCCATTTCATGTCAGAAATCTGATCTATTCTGTCGCAACCGAAGAAAGCAATTTCCAAGACATGCCTAATCAAATCTTTACGTCACACAAATTAAAACTCCCCGTTTGAATATACAAGCATTTGGGCAACGTGTTGTTCTTCAAGCACGGTTAGTTTAAATATGATTTGATTAAACATAACTGAGTTCGTAAATTTCTTAGAATACATCTGCATTGCCTCACAAATAACGGTCTTGGATTGCCTCAGCTCACTAGTAATCAACGGGCTTCTAATTTTCGTCTTATTATTATATTATTTCTATCGATGGTGAACAAAGCGGTTTTTGAAGTCTTCTTAATTTAGAACGACACACACACACATTACGAGCTATCAAGCAATGCATTGCTGACTCATGCAATTAATGGTAACTTTTACGTCAGAGGAAACGGAAGTTGATGACACTAAGTAACTTAGAAAAGTCGTTAGGAATTCTACGAAAAGAATAGCTGGAAATTCGATTTGATTTTTTTTTTCTTATTTTTTTATTCCAGATGTTTAAAAATAATTTTAGTGCCGAACGGTTTTGAAAAAGAATAATTGGTGCTTCATGATTTTGTGTTGGCTTCAAATCAGAGGAACTAGCGCTTTAATTAATTTTTCTTCATAACGATTAATGTAGTTAGGAGATTTCGTTTATTCACTGGCCCCCAAGGCAGCCGCTAGAACTGCTGCAACTAGTGCGGCTGCACTGAGCACCAGAATTTGGAAAAAGCAGAAAAAGCTTGCTTCCAATCCTACTTCAAACACTAAATAACTCGAATTATCCAGTTCTCTCGTTCTTTCTCACGCTTAAAATAATTCATTTGCTGAAATGTACACAATTATCTGGATATTCCCTTTATCCGCGGTTCCTATCGCTCCAAATAACGACGATTCTGTTCTATTTTGAAACTGCATTTTAGTTTATTTATCCTGTTTTCAGTTTCTGATATCCGCATAGACAGGAACCGCAGCCCACTCCAAATATCGTGAATTCCGGGTACTGAGTTCTCTGTTGAGAGATTCGGAGAATTGGAATCCGAGTACTGGAAGTTCTATCGTATTTTATATCGAGTGTCAGAGGTTAAAAAACTCTCAAGAGCAGGAAAACCATAATTATATAATTATATAAATGAAAACTGTTTTAGGAACTAAACTACTTTTTGTGTTGAAGAGAAAAAAACATTTCCTGGGATTCAAACGACTTTGAGCTATACCATCATTGAGAAAATTGATATTGAACTGAATGCTGATAATTTTATGCAGATTCGGTTACTGCGGCTAAACTCAATGGACGTTAGACAGGCCGTTTGTAAAATGAATATGATGCTTTTTTCCTTAGAAAATTCTCTAAGAAAACAGCCCTTCTAAAGGGGACCTTTCGAGTGACTTAAATAGTACCACATTTTCTTATGCGGGTTGTTGCTTTGAAAGTAGTTAGCACATCCAGCTAGAAAGTTATTCGTGGTTTGAATCTCACACTCAGTACAGACGGTTTCCCTCGTTTTCAGTTCCAACAAATATCTGGTAGTTTTTGTTACAAATTAAAAGAAAAACAATGCTACTAGAAGTAAAAGAAACTGAGAACTAATTTGCTTTAAAAGACTTCAAGCTACAAAGCAGACGGAAATTGAAACTACTAGAATAACGTAATATAATAAATAATAACGTAATATAATAATAATAATAAATAATAACTCACCCGTTACGTCTTTACGTGACCGTTACATCTTTAGAATTTATACCAACATTACCAAGTTTCAAAATATAATCACTTAGTTTTTATATTAAAAATACACAGTAATACGAGCTCCAACGTTGAAATATCATTGAATTTCAAAACAAACATATAAATAATCAGTTTCTAAACAGTATGAGTAATAACTACAGCAATAATATTGTTACGGATTACACATATATGTAAATAATGTTAGTGAAATAACACGTAAAATTGTTGTATTTTTTGTGTAATATAACATGGAAATCTAAAGAAGCGAAGTTTGTCGGAAAAGTAAGAATACAGGAGCAAAAGTAAATGGCTGTAGCGCTAAATTGGCGAGGTATCGCCAGGCTGCCGATAGTTTTGGCGACCAATCTCCAAAAGTCACCAAACTATGCAACCATCTGGCGACATTTTGATCCGGTCCCTGTATAACTGTAACGGATATTGTAATTGAATAACTGTAATTGATCCTCTATATAAGTGTAATCGTATCCGGCCTTTTAGAGCTTCGCCTTTTACATGCGCTTTGAATTGCGTTGTGTTTAGCGCTCTTATTTACTGTGAAATGTAACTACTGATTGCGTTGTGTAATACTGAGAAGAGCTGTAGGAGTATTTTTGTGGAATGTTCCAGAACTGTAAAATGTTTCTTTTGGTAAAATAAATTTTATGAAGCTATCATTTATGATCGGTTCTGTGTGCACTCAATCTATTACGAAACCGTACGCAACAATATCATTGCAATATTATGTATAATAATCAGTACGGCAATAATGTCATCAAGGTTATAAATAATTAAAATAAACTAAAGATTACATAAAAAACAGTTTCTCACTGGACAGGCAATATACACAGTCCAGTCACATTAATGTGACCACCACGTACTTTCCATGTCAGAGTTAAATAACCAATCACAGAAGGCAGGTGGCAGCACAGTGCAGTTGAGCGTATATAAAGGGTGTGTGAGGGCTTCGGAAAATATTTCAATCGTTGGCGTAATGCAGAAACGAAGCGATTTATCCGACTTCCAAAAGGGCATGATCATTGGCTTTCGGGCCAAGGGTGGAAGCATTTCCGAAACGGCTGAGTTTGTGAACTGTTCGCGTGCCGCCGTGGTAAAAGTGTACCGTGCATGGCAAAATGGGACTGTCCAAAATCAGCGACGTGGCAAATGTGGTGCACCACGGGCCATAGATGACAGAGGCGAACGACGGTTGCGGAGATGCGTTCGGGCAGATAGACGGGCTACCGTTGAGCAACTGACCACCAAAATGAACCAAGGGGCTACCAAAAGTGTCTCCCAAAGTACTATTCAGCGAACATTGCTGCGTCTGGGCCTCCGAAGCAGACGCCTGGTTCGTGCACCTATGCTGACTGCTGTTCATCGACGGCGAAGGCTAGAATTTGCACGCCAGTACAGCAGCTGGACGTCCACTGAGTGGCGACAGGTTGCGTTTTCGGATGAATCGCGTTTTATGCTCCATCGGACAGATGGACGTTGGCGTATAAGGCGTGAAACCTCTGAAAGGAACCACCCTGCAACCATTGCCGGAACGGTCCAAGCTGGAGGCGGGAGCATTATGGTCTGGGGAATGTTTTCCTGGCATTCTCTAGGTTCACTGATCATTGTGGAAGGCACAATGGATCAATACAAGTACGCATCTGTCCTTGCGGACCATGTTCACCCCTACATGCGCATTGTTTTTCCTCAGGATGATGGCATCTTCCAGCAGGACAATGCGAGGTGCCATACAGCTGCCAGTGTACGTGCGTGGTTCGAAGAGCACCAGGATGAGTTTACCGTCCTCCCCTGGCCAGCAAACTCACCTGACTTAAACCCAATCGAGCATCTGTGGGACCATCTCGATCGAGTTGTTCGCGCCATGGATCCTCAACCGCGTAATCTAGCGCAGCTGGCCACGGCATTAGAGTCGGCATGGCTCAACATCCCAGAGAACACCTTCAGGGACCTATGTGACTCTCTTCCTGCACGTCTCGCAGCAGTCCGCTCTGCGAAAGGTGGTTATTGTGGCTTTTGACAGATGGTCACATTAATGTGACTGGACTGTGTATGAATTTTTGAAATACATCTTTTTAAAGGCTGGAGTAGTGATGAGTCGGTACTACCGAACCGGGTATTTTGTAACGGGTACTTAGTTGTAACGGGTACTGAAAATCGGTACATCCAAGTACCCGTTACTTCAGTACCGAAATCGGTACTTTTCGGTATTCGTTACTTCTGTACCGAACGGGTACTTTTCGGTATTCGTTACTTTGTAACGAAAATATGCGTCTCTTCTCGGTATTTCGGTATTCGTTACTGGAGGATCGATGAGGATTCAGCTCACTTCGGTTTTGGTACGAGGACACGCTTTTACGGAAGACGGGGACGCCCGATCTTTACCTTTTGGTTAACAGTATCGGTACATCCAAGAACCCGTTACTTCAGTACCGAAATCGGTACTTTTCGGTATTCGTTACTTCTGTACCGAAACGGGTACTTTTCGGTATTCGTTACTTCTGTACCGAAACGGTTACTTTTTGGTATTCGTTACTTCTGTACCGAAACGGGTGCTTTTCGGAATTCGCTACTTTGTAACAAAAATATACGTCTCTTCTCGGTATTTTGGTAGTCGTTACTGGAGGATCGATGAGGGTTCAGCTCACTTCGGTTTTGGTACGAGGACGGTAGGATCTGGTTGTATTTGCGAAATGGTGCACCTGCACACAACACACAATCGAAAGCGAAAATGTTTCCATCCATCCACTTCCCGCGCCAATCCTCCCAACTCCCACTGGCCATCAAAGACAATCTACACAAACCCAACACCAGAAACATCCCGCCGCGCTCTCCTGCTCCTCAGACACTTCCATAGTTGACATGTTTTCTGATATTCAAAATCTTACTTCGTACAGATAAAATGAAACACGTGGTGACGTGGCAGAGTTCCTTCAGTGCGCAAAATCGTTAGCTGCGTATTTCGGTACTCCAAATCGTTACTAGGGCATTTCGGTACTCCAAACCGTTAATAGGGTACTTCGGTACTCCAAATCGTTACTAGAGTACTCCGGTACAGCAAACCGTTACTTCGGTACTCCAAATCGTTACTTGGGTACTCGGTACTTGAAATCGGTTTTCGGTACTTTTCAAAGTAACGGTTACTTGAGTAACGGATATTTTGTACCGGGTACTTGTCTGTACCCGTTACTCTCGTACCGGGTACAAGAAAGTACCGAAGTTGCCCATCACTAGGCTGGAGTTTTTATAATCGCCCGAATTTTGCCGTCAGAGCCAGCTATTACTTCTTCTATTCGAAAGCATTTTTACAGGGAGGTAAAGTATCTGCCTTAAACAATGCAAAAAAGCCAGAGCTGTGGAGTCGGAATCGTATTTTGAAGATTTTGGGGTAACATTTTGGGTAAAAGTCGGAGTTGGAGTCGTTAAAAATACGTCGACTCCGACTCCAGTTTTTGTTGGACAGTTTCAATTTTAAATGAAATTAAAGTGAATTAAAAAACATTAATGACAAACTAATCGGGTCACGACTTCGGGTTGTTTTTCATTTGACTGATATATTAATATGTAAATATAAGGCAGGAGGATGAATGTGATTTTTGCCATTATTCATTGAACTGATTTTAGTTACTTCTTCAGCTCATAGATGGCATTATTGTAGCATAATTCACAACAAGAAAAAGGAATCCATGACTGCAAAATGCATCAAATGCTGCAAATCTCATTGTATATATTTGATGATAAAGGAATTGTAGGGATTTATATTTATTTTAAATTACGAGTAAAATTTAATTTGAAACTCTTTCCTATAAGCCTTCATTCCCCTAAATTGCCAGTGCATGAAAGTTTAAATTTGGTAGCTCGCGTAAGGAATGCAAATTCTACCAGTGGGAGAAAAAGTTTAAATATCGAGTTCTAGAAGGGAAAGTTAGAGAGTCTGGGAGAACTTCGTGCGTATTTGTAACGCAAACTTCGGCTTAGCATTTATTACTCCTTAGACGTGGCTTAACAGCTATTATCTTCCTGCCACTCATCTACGCTCCTTAGGATACAGGATTGTCTTAGCCCTGTAGTTCAATGCTACTACTTGTTAATATCTTCAATTTTTGAGTTTGATGCTATTGTTTCAGTTACCGCCCAAGCAGAGGCGTAGTATGTTAGCGTCGAGTTGATGCATTGTAAATAATTTTAAGAGTGTAATAAAGGGCAGTTTTAATTCTTCTTCTGGGCAGTCAGTTTCTCCAAATTTCACGCAAAAGATAGACAGTAGAACTCTACATCTGCCGCCCGACATTCTACTCGGATTCAATGGCAAATAAGCAGGACGGACAATCATCCTTACAAGATGCAGAAGTCGTAGACCCGATGGTGACAAGCCCATTGGATGAATTTGGCTTCTTAATACACACTATGAGAGCACCAATTAAACCAGCAGTGGTGTTCGACGGTAAAAACTCCGTCACTCCATTTCCGGAATCCCTTGAGACGCACTTTCAGTTGTATCCGGTACTCGAAAGACAAAAAGTAGCCATTACCTCGAGTGCCCTCTGAGGACAGGCGGAGTCCTGGTGAAAAGGAATCGGGAAATTCTTACTCGGAGAAGTCGGAAGCCTAACGTACAGTTTTGAAAATTTCGAAGCGGCGCACTTAAAGGCCTTCCCGGTTGTGAAAGATCGTGCCAAACTTGAAGCCGAACTGTACAACTTTTACCAACGGAAAGTTGAGCACCTTATCGAGTTTATCCTGCGTAAAGCCAAACTAGTGAATATGCTATGTGGAAGGAAGTCCGATAGCGAAGTTATTGAGATTATATTACCAAGATTATTACGGGCAGTACAAGATTTCGTGGAGCTGAGAAACCCACGAACGCTGCAAGAGCTGTTCGAATTAGCTATCATACCCAGAGACACTATCAGCAATTCTCCCGACAGCCGGCCGCGGAAAGAAGCAAATGCAACGGAGGAAAACGTTTTCTAACCACGCCGTCAACAAACAAGAATGAAAATGATAAAGCCAAAGCTCGCCAGCGCACCCAGAAAACGTCAGGAGGAAAGAAGACTTTAAACGAATAGAGGGGCCTGAGAAAGTGAGGGCTCAGACCCTCTGTACATCGCAAAATCCCTCTAGGTTGTATGCAAATACCGTGATAGTCAAGAATTTCCAAGTACCGGTAATCCAGGTTCTTTTGAACTACGTAACCGTAGAAGCACTCGTGGACACCGGCCCGCAAAGAAATTTTTTAAGTCAAAAGTTTTACTACAGAAATTTCCGAAGAATAAGATTGTTTAAAAATAGTAGCACAGAAATCGTTGCCGCACAAGGGAAAGTTTGTGAATATCGAGTATGAGTTTGTCGGGAAGCTATCGCTTAACGTTCAGATATAAAACGGAAGTTTTGCAAGTTCTATTTTTTTGCTGTTAAAAATTTGCAAAATAATGTAATTCTAGGTACAAACTTCCTTAGGGTGGCGAGGCCACAAAAAACTTTCCGAAAACTCCATTTTCTTGGATACAGTGCTAAAGGTGATGGAAGAAGAAAATGTTCCCGAAATTAATCTCCAGCATCTAAATCAAAGTGAAAGAGCCAAGCTGGAACAACTCGTAAGTAAACTTACTACGTTATTTTCCGAGAAACCAGGGAATATACAAATTGTTACCCATGCGATAGAACTAAAATCGAGTGAACCTTGTAAAGCAAAACCTTATCGTTATGATAAGGAAAAAGAATCAATAATAGAACACCACATAGAAGGAATGTTAAGGGATAAAATAATTATTTCCATCAATAGTGAATATGCTAGCCCAGTTGTGCTATGCAGAAAGAGAAATAATTTGCCCCTTTCGGATCCAAAAGCTTATCGTTTGGCGATCGATTACCGAAAACTTAATAACATGACTAAATTCCCTATTTACCCTTTACCGGTAATAGAAGAAATAATACGGAAAATTAGGTGTACAAAATATATGACCACTCTTGATCTTACTTCAGGCTACTTTGAAGTAGCCATGAAACCAGAAGACGTGAATAAAACGGCGTTTATTACAAAATCTGGCACTTATGCATTTTTACGCACGCCGTTTGGGCTTTGCGGGGCCTCGTCAACTTTTCAACGCGGTATGGACATCATTCTACGTCCCATCCTAGGAAAATCCCCTTTATTTATCTCGATGACATCATCATTACTAGCTACACTATTGAACAACACATGGAAGATCTCCACAAAGTTTTTTCATTATTAAAAAAGGCAGGTTTAACTATTAAGGGCGCAAAGTGTAAATTTACAACTAAAGAATTGAGATATTTAGGGTATAAAATCTCAGCTAAGGGTATCGAGACTGAAGATTCCATAATAGAGGCAATAAAAAATTATCCTCCGCCAAATACGGAGAAGAGACGTTCATCTTTTATTGGCATGTGCTCATGTTATCGTTCGTTTATCCAAAATTTTGCCGATATTGTTGAACCTCTGTTAGTTTGAAAACGAAAAAAATCTAAGTTTGCACGGACAGCGAAGACAAACACCGCTTTTGAACAACTGAAAACAGCTCTTATTAATGTTCCAGTGTTAAAATTTAAGGAAGAGGACGAGAACTTGAAGATTGCGGCTGAGACTTCAGATCACGCGCCGTGAGAGCAGTTTTAACTTAAAAAGGGCACCCCTTGGCATTTTTCAGCAAAACTTTAAGTCAGACACAAAGAAATTACACAGCGACAGAAAGGGAAACGTTAGCCGTGTTAATGGCAGTTCAGAAATTTAGGGTCTATTTTGGAAAAGCCTCCCAGTTACAATCTACTCAGATCATGCGGCGGTAGGTAGATTATATTCTGGAAATGATTTAACTCCTAAATTAATTAGATAGACTTAAAGTTACAAGAATACAAATTAATAATTAAGCACACTCCGGTTAAAAAATTAACTCAATAATTTTTTATTTTCTTTAAAGGTTTTTACTTCAAATGAAATACCAAAATTCAGTCTACCTTTTCTTCCCGGAGTGACTGTATCTTCTTCAATGTTGAAACAGCATTCAAATAAAAAACAGCGTAAGAATAAACAGGTCACACGTAGACTAACACTAGAATATACACTCACGTTTGTGAAAATTGCAACACCAAGAAGGAATCGTCATAATTGAATGCAATTTAATACACAGTTGAGTGGTAGTGGTACAAATAAATGATTAAATGTTCAAAGCAAACAAACAAGAACAAGAGATCAGAATCAGTATTTTGTGTGGCCACCACGCGCCGCAATAAGTGCTGCTACACGACGTGGCATGGAGTCAAACAAAGTTTGAATGTCTGACTGAGGAAGAGCATTCCATATCGTTTGTACGCGTACCCAAAGTTCGTCTGCAGACGCAACAGGACGAGGATCACGAGCAAGACGCCGACCAATGACATCCCACACATGTTCAATTGGCGACATATCCGGGGAACACGCAGGCCAAGGAAGAAGCTGTACCTGCTGCGCTGCAAAGAAGGATTTAACAATCCGAGCAGTATGAGGGCGGGCATTGTCCTGTTGAAATACAGCGCCTGGCAAGCTTTGAAGGAAGGGAACAGCTTCGGGCTGTAGAACTTCACGGATATACCGGTTGCTGTTCAGATTGCCCACAATTCGTAGCAATTGAGATCGTCTATGATATGCTATGGCGCCCCAGACCATAACTCCGGGTGTTCGTCCACTGTGGCGTTCGATAATGCACTCCGGAAGGTGGCGTTCACCGGCATAGCGTCTGACACGAATGCGGCCATCATGGTACCACAAATTAAAGCGGGATTCGTCAGAAAACACGACATGCTGCCAATCAGCACGCCAGTCTCTATGCTGATTGGCCCATTGTAGCCGCAGGCGGCGATGGTCGTGCGTTAGGGGGATCCTGTATAAAGGAGTCCGTGCGCGCAGTCCACACTGCAGCAGATGTCTACGAATTGATGAATGAAATGAATGAAATGAACACCTGTAGCTATTGACCACAGTGCTGCCAATTGTCTAGAGGAAGCTGTACGGTCCGTCCGTGCCATGCGGACCAGGTGTCTATCATCGCGAGCTGACGTCACATTTCGGGGTCCACTCCCGGATTTCCGAGTTGTCCGACACTCGTCCGTCCACTGCTTCCAAACGCGCATCACTGTGCTGCTGTTACGCTGCACACGAGAGGCTACTGCACGATACGACAATCCAGTTTCACGAAGGCCGATGATTCTCCCTCGTTCAAACTCTGTAAGTTGTTCAAATCTTGCTCTCTTTCGTCGACGAGGCATAAGTACAGATTGAGTTAACGTTTACCACTAGCAGATAACCACCGATAACCATACACGCCTCGCTACAGCCGTCTATTTATTCGGATCCATCAGCCGTTCAGAGGGCGCTGCTCAGCATACGCATGCGCTACGGATTTGCAATTCTAATCATTTGCATATCATGCGCTACTTTGCATTTCCTGAAAATTTCAGCTCACTCGCGTAAGTCCTTCATGGTGTTGCAATTTTCACAAACGTGAGTGTATTTAAAAACAACGTTAAAAATTACAATTCAAATTTTTCTCTCTTGAATACGTCGTTAGCATGTCACGGGATACATCATTCTCGCCGCTCGTTTGAAGTGCGTTGTAGTTAGAGAAGAGTTGAGTTGCATTGTGCTTCTCACAAACCATAACAATGCGCGAAATTTTAAAGGCTCCGTTTTTAACACTCCCCCTTTCGGGAGCATTGATCCGGAATTCAACACCTTTTTGTCCATCTCTTGAGGGAGGTTCAACAACACGTCCAGTTCTTGTAACAAAATGGTAATCGGGATTCCTGTGGTTCACAGAAGGTTCTCCTTTTAACATAACATTACTCACATTGACGACATGGTTCGCACCATCCAGTTCTAAAGGACAGTCTTTTGATGGGTCTAGTCACAAGTCCTGCTTTAGTTTTAGCTTTGGCTGTTCTAGCTACTCCATCTTTGGTGGTGTAAATCGACAGTATTCTTCCTAAAGACCAATGTAATCTTTTGAGGTTATCAGTCCATATTAGTACAATATCTCCAACGTTAGGGACATAAAATTTGTTTCGAGTTACTGTCCTATGGTGCAAAAGTCTTTGCTAGTAGTTTTTATTTGATAAAAATCAGTTGTATTACTTAAACGATTCTCTTTCAAAAATAGATCAGGTGTTAATGGGTTTAAGTTCTCTGGATCTTCACTGATATAGGTTAGAGGTCTAGCATTTAGTTGGCTTTCACAGTCACAGAGAACGTTTCCATTTCTTGATAGTTTAGAGGTGCTCGTACTAAAACTTTCTGCAGAATTCGTTTTAGAATGCCAATCAACCTCTCCCCAAAACCAACCCACCATGCTGGAGGAAGGAATTTTTCGGTGATAGGATAAATAGATACTTTTAGTCTTTTTAGATCCGATATTTTTCAGTAAATTTTCAGCTTCGATATAGTTAGTTGCGTTGTCTGAGTATATCACTAAAGGGCAACCGTGACGAGCTATGAATCTTCTAAGTGCCAATAAGAAATTGTCTGTTGATAGAGAAGTTAGAAGTTCTAAATGTACTGCTCTATAAACTGCACAGGTTAAAATTAGGATCCATACCTTCTTTCTTTCTTTCAGTAGTAATGAACCTGCTACTTCCACACCAATAATTTCCAAAATGCATGCATTTTTTTACGATCTTCAGGAAGCATTCCTACTGGAATATCAGGCGGTTTAACTCTAAATCTTCGACAAACAATGCAAGTTTTTATTACTTTTATAGTTCGTCTACTTTTCAGTATCCAATAATTTTCCCTCAAAGCTACCATTAGCGACTGTACTCCACAATGTCCAAGTTCTGATGCTTAGACAGAATCAGAACACTTAACTACATGATGATCTGAAGGTAGAACAATCGGGACTTTTCATCGTCGTCTCTCAAAAGAAGTTTTGTTGTAATTCTCAAAATTCCATCAGCGTCTGTAAATGTCGACAGTAATTTTAGACGTTGAGTTTTCTCACTATGGAAAGAGTCTTCTTGAACTTTTTCAAAATTGTAAGTCCAGCTTCTTTAAGCTCTTCAGTAGATAGTTCTCCTGAAATTTTGTTAGGTGTCTTAGAATTCCTATAAAATCTATATATCCAATTAGTGATTCTAATTATTCTCTTATACGAGGATATGTGGTTATAATAATTATCATTACTCTGATTCATGTGAAACACTATAGTTTTCTTCTTTTCTGCATTTGTCATATCTTCGTCAGGTGACAGATCATAATTTATCTTTAGAATCTCTAAGCCAAAGAGGTCCTTCGTGCCATTTTTGCTTTAGTAAGGCTTTTACTGAGCAACCTCTTGATGGTATGTCCGCAGGATTTTGAAATCCAGGAACAAACTTCCATTCTTTGGATTCTGATAGATTCCTAATTTCATTTACACGGTTAGATATAAACGTTTGTCACGGACCTTCTCTGTGGATCCAATACAATACGTCCATGGAATCGGACCAATAGACTGTCTGAATTTTTTCTAACTTTAAATCCTTCTTCACTGCATTGGTTAATCTAGCCCCAATAAGACATGCTAGCAATTCCATCCTCGGAATCGATAATCCTTTCAAAGGAGCAATTTTTGATTTAGCTAGTATTAATTGACAAGTTACTTTTTCCTCCTTTTCAGCTCTAAGAAAAATGCAAGTCGCATATGCAAACTTAGACGCGTCACAAAATGTATGCAGTGTTATGTAGGATTCACTAAGTTCTAAATCAGATAGTCTGCGATGTATCTTGAGGTTTTTAATTACTGATAACTGATCTTCCCATTTTTCAAATCTTTTAATTAAATCTTCCTGCAATTTAGAATCCTACGAGATTGCCAATTTCCAGATATCCTGAAGAAGCAGTTTAGGAATTAACGTTATCGGGCAAGTGAAACCTATGGGATCAAATGAATGATGTGCTTTAGACAAAATTTTCGTTTAGTAATTGGTTCAAATGTTCTTCTCAGTTTCTATAAATTGGCATGACAGGGTGTCATTCTTAGTATCCCATGTGACACCTAAAACCGATACATCGTTTTCATCTACATAAGCTGAGCTATCTCTAAAGAAATCTTGTATCTCAGGAAGATAATTATTTCTCCATCCACGTAAGCCAAATTTAGCTGCTTTTAGAACTTTTTTGACTTTTGAAATATTTTAAGCCAGCAACAGAGTCAATACTTGTAACACAATTATCCACGTAAAATTAATCTTTCAGTTTCATTGCAATTCCTTTCAAAGGCTCTTCTACCTGATCTAGAACATGATTTAAAACACCGGCAGGTAAAAAAAGGTTGCTTGAAATACCGAATACCACTCTGCAATGTCTGTATGTGATTAACTGTTGAGAATCTCCACCTTTCCACCACATAAACCGTAAAACATTTCTATCGTTTTCGTTCAGGCTTATCTGCATGAAGGCTTCCTTCATGTCTGCAACAACTCCAATATTTCCCCACCTAAACCGATTTAAAAGTTTCGGAATCATCTCAATTAGATTGGGACCCTTTTCGATGCAGTCATTCAATGATACGGAGCTGCTAGCTCTAGCAGAACCAGGAAATACAGGACGAACTTTATTGGTAGAGTTCTTTTTAAATATCGCTCTATGCGGCAAATAATGTATACCCACTTTTCCTTCAACTTATCCTGATCAACTTGTTTAATGATACCTTCTTTTTCCCATTGATTGAAAACCTCTTCATATTCATTTAATCGATTGTTTGATTTAAAAGATTTCACTGTGCTTTTAAGTCTTTTTTTTGGGGGGGGGGCTAACTCTTTATTATCGGGTAAAGGAGGATTTCCTTGTAACCAGGGTAAAAGAACATTGTATCTGCCACTACTGTCTCTGCTAAGTGTTTCTCTGAAATGTTTCAAAGCCAGTTCTTGGGTCTCTGTTTTAGCGCGTTTTTCACCACTATCTTTCGTACCCAAGTATCTAAACTCCAGAGATCTTCAATTTTTGTGTTATTCACGTGAAGTGACAATACTAGCATTGACCTGTTTGCCGGAGCATCGTTTTTCTTATATTTACCCATTACTGTCCACCCCAAGAGAGTATGAACGGCAACTAAGCCTCCTGAAAGATGCTTATGTTCCCCGTTAATAATTCTCCCGCACAGTCAGCTCCAATGAGTAAATGGATTTCATCCGAATTATTTTCATATAGACAAGATTTATCATTTATAACTGCATCACTTATTAAAATACCAAGATCTTTTAATTGGTTTAAGCAATGCGAATCATTTAACTTAGGAATAGAAGCACAAATTTTATTTTCGTCTAAAACTTCTAATTCACAATTAAAGCTTCCATCTATATTTGCGAGTTTAACGCGATATTTTTGGTACTTTTCTGTATGTATAATTCCTTCGAATAAACCCTGATTTACAGATATTTCTCCTACCTTCTTTAATTTCAACTGGTTAGCAACAAATTTAGACACATAACTTGTTTGGCTACCCATGTCTATAATTACTCTTCCAAGATATTTTATATTGTTTTCCGTAATATACACTATCAAAGTTTGAAGATAAACTTCAATTGAAGAGTTATTGTTCGAAAGAACATTGTTCTGAGAAACTTTCTTTCTTTCAGTAATTACAGCATTATCACTCGACTGTTTTTTGTCAGAGTAACACATTGTTTCCAAATGTCTTTTACTGCCACACATGCTGCACTTTGATAAACATTGAGAAGAAATATGACCAGATTTGAAGCACCGGAAACAAATTCCGTTTTTAATCAGAAGTGTGATTTCTTGTTTTCATATGGTAAATCCTTTCCGTATAAACAAGCTTTGCTTAAATGTGAATCCTTTCCACAGAAGGTACAATGTTTAGATTTTAAGGCCATAATTGCTCGTTAATAACTCAGAAGCTGTCACGGGACGCGACTTTTCTTTTTATTTTTCTAATCGCGCGCCAGCCGGTCTGGAATTAGTAAATATAACTGGATGTGGTACTGGGGAATTAGGAAAGTGCAACTCTTGTTTTTTCTTTAGCGATTAACTGTTTGTGCAAAAAGCCAATGAGATCATTAATAGAATACTCATCTCCTAATTTTTTATTAAATTCGAATATTAAATCTTTCGGTGATGCCTTTAAGGTTACAGGTGCTAATAAGGCACTGAACGTGTTCGAACTTACACCTAGCGATTCCAAGCTTCTAATATTAATTTGAATTTTATCAAACAATTTCCAAAAATTCACTACGTCACTAGAACGTTTAAATGTGGGTATTTCTAGTAACTGTTTCATGTGTATGTTTATCAAAACTGCTTTCCTTCCAAATCTTTCTTCAAGTAACGAAACAGCTTTTTTATATTTGTCGCTTGAAATAGAAAAACCTTCTATAGTTTCCAAAGCTGTTTCAGCTAAATGGGCTTTTAAGTAGTTGAATTTACTAACATCGTCAAGTGATTTGTTATTATGTATCGATGTTTCGAATGAGTTCCAGAATGTAAGCCAATCACTTAACTTTCCATAAAATTTTGGAATTGCTATTTAGGTAATTTCATATTAAGCGTTTGCTGAGGATTTGTATCCAAATTAAGTGATGAATGGGAAGAGTCGACTGACTTATACATTTGATTCACACATCGTAAATATTTGTTTGCTCTAAATCTCCATGTAATGATTTTTTCTCTGTATTCTTCGGTGGATTCAAGTTCTTTATCAAGATCTTTGGGATCTGCTAGCTTTTCTACTTCGGTATCTACAAATTTAAGACTTTCAAATTTGTCGTTTAATTGTTCTAAGTAAAGTTCAAGCTCACTGTCAGCGGCAGTTACTTCTGTTTTTGTAAGTTCTGCTTCAATTTTTGAACAAAGTTTTGTAACTGACGCTCTTAATGTTGATCGTTTTCGAATACAATGCTTCAGTGGCCATTTTACTTAATTTATGTTACGTTTATATGCTTGATTCAAATTTAATACTAAATATGATATTCAAATATATTTCAGACAAATTATGCAAAATTAAATTATACCTTTAGACAAATTATAAATTATTATTAAGTTAAAAAATTAACTCAATAATATTTTATTTTCTTTAAAGGTTAATATTTCAAATGAAATATCAAAATTCAGCCTATCTTTTCTTCCCGGGGTGACTATATCTCCTTCAATGTTGAAACAACATTCAAATAAGCGTAAGAATAAACAGGTTACACGTAGACTAACATTAGAATATATTTAAAAACAACATTAAAAATTAAAATTCAAATTTTTTCTCTCTAGAATACGTCGTTAGCATGTCACGGGATACATCATTCTCGCCGCTCGTTTGAAGTGCGTTGTAGTTAGAGAAGCGTTGAGTTGCACTGTGCTTCTCACAAACGATAACTATGCGCGAAATTTTAAAGGATCCATTTTTAACCGTTGGCAAGGAAAATACAGTGGCCGACGCCTTGTCAAGAATTAAACTATATGAAAATAGTGACCAAATAAAATGTGCTATGTTAACTTCTAAAGTTTTAGATTCCCGGGAGACAATTATAGCTGAATTGCTGAATGATCCAGAGTTTGTTAATATCTATGCTTATTTAAAGGATCCAGATAATTTTGAACACGCAGATCTTGCTGCAATTAGAAATAGGGCCCAAAATTACGAGAACATAGATAATCTGTTGTTCTATATACTAAATCGACAAATAAAAACCATGAGTTAAAAACGATCAGCAAGAAGAAAGTTCTTCCCCGTCAACAAGAAGACAAGGAAATTACTCTTGGCGTTCGCAAAAACAAACAAACAGCAAATATTTATCATATTTAAACTATATAATATTTGCGAAACCCGAATGAGGTTTTGATGTCGAAAATTATGTTGTCGGTTGTTAAGCACAAATTCTTAATGGTTTGAGATTGTCGTACTTTCTCTGAGATGGGAAATTTTGTTTTTACAGAAAATAATAGCCATCAGTAGTATAAAAATGGAGATTCTGCGGCAGCGGGTCAGGGGTGTGGCCAATGACGTTACAGGTGCAATGTGCAATGTCATCGATGACATCATAGCAGGGAACGTAGCCAATGACATCGCGAGTTGGGTTGAATTGTTTTTAAGCTGCTTGTTGAGTTGTAGACCTTCTGCTTTTCACTTAAATTTAATTTTTCAAATTTGGCAACGGATATCAAGTGAATATTTTTTGCGTCTTAATTTTGATTTTATGCTCATGCTGCCCTCTGCTGGCGACGAAGTGAATTGTGCATTTTTGGAATTTTTTAAAGTCTGTCCTGAAAACCCTTCAGAGCGCGACTCTAAAAACAATGTAAGAGAAAAAAATTATATAAAAGGGATTTCCCTCTAATGACAGTTCATCATATCATGAAAGGGAATATTCGTATATTTATTATTCTACTAATTTTATTTTGATACTTTTATCTTATTAAGTGTACTGTTTTTATTTATGTCTCACAATTCATAATTCTAATATTTTATTCCATTTTAGACATTAACACAAATTTTAACAATTAGAATTGTTTTAATTTACTTTGTATTCAGACATTTCCGCATAATTTTCAATATATACTTGCTATATTCTCCGATCACAATTGATGATCTATATGATTTGATTTGACTTAGTTTTACTTAGAAATTTCCATTCACAAGTTTACTGTTTAATATCATTTATATCCAAATGTAAATACTTCTCTCTCCTATAGTTTTAAGGTCTTCAAAAGTTTCTAACATCATGTATCGTTTCGAATCCCGATTACTTTTAAGTGTATTTATAATTTTTTTTTCAATTTTACAACTACATTCACTGTTTCATCCATTCATAACGAAATGTTTCTTACATCTTCTGATATTTAATATACATCATAGTTTAGGGTTTCAAACGAATTTACAACACTCACACTATTATTTTTTCATATCTTAAATCCACTTGTAAGGTTTTAGTTAAACTAACCAAGTTTTATTTTAATTTAAATCTTTTCTATCTCCTCTCTGTTTCAACTTCCTGTCAGAAGAAGCGCGCGTTTCAGCTTATGCTAATATTGAAGTACAGCCAAGTACTATTTAAGCCAGAGGTAGAAACCTCTTATTGTGTGAGAGCTTAGTCTCAGATCACGGTCACGCCGCTCAACGTTCGTCTGACCAGTTAGCAGTTTAAATTTATAAGCCATAGTGCTTACTACGTGATTGCATTGTAAAACAATTGAAGTGCGTTAGTATTTAGTACATCTTGCTACGCACCCTTTTAGGTAGAGGCCAAACTCCGCGAATTGCTCTGCGAAGCAAAGCTTAAGTTCTATTTTAATTTATTTAAATTTATTTGATTGTTAAATTCGACCCAAGTGCGGTCTTTTACGTTCTGTATCTCTCCCGAGTTGGGAAGTTTGTATTTAATAGTGATTTAATAAAAGAGGATTTCAAATCCCTTCACGTGCAGTTATTATCCAGCCCAGCAGTTACATCAGAACATAGCGTACCTTCCGCTCCCTGTTCCAGTTCAGGACTTAGAACTTGAGGAAAAGAACCCGATTACAGACTGTATTTATGTTTCCAAAAATGATGCATAGAACACTAAGTCCTGACACACTGATTATGGTAATTTTACCTTTTTCTGCACTAATTACATCTATATCTATACCTATGGAAAACGTTTAAGGGAAACTAACAATGTTTTACATCACATACACAAAGAAATTCTTAAAACCAACTTTCTCGGTACCGTTCCCAAATTACAATTTTTCAAATGTGAATTATTAGTGTTCTATTGTTTTACTCTGTTATATCTTTTTAAGTTTTTTTTTAAATCTTACTTTTAATTTTAACACACCTTTTTAATTGCTTTTTCTTTCTGTTCTAGCGTATAACCTTAATTTGTTTATTAAAATTTCATACAGTACCAACCTACTCCACAATCCAACCACAATGTCTTCCACATACATTATATTTGATAATACTAAAATTTTCCTTAACTGACAAAAGGCGAATATTTAATTATTAGTCATTTCAAAGCGAAACTAATAGTGTCTTTTCACAAACATTACCTTATTCTATTCGAAACACCCCTTAACCTATAACTGATATGGATTACAAAAGCCCTTATCATACATTGCTCCTTTGCAAACATGTTTGGACATTTCAGGGTTTTAGAACATCTTTCGCAAGAATATCAGTACCATTGGAAAATATATTTGACATTTTTACTCAATTTAAGGGCGATATACTGTTATAAGAATCTTTTTAGTTAAAATTTAACGCCAATAAACACATCTGAGGACTAAATATGCATTAATGCATAGATTTAGAATATTTCTTTTTAATCTGATGAAGACATGAATTTCATTCATGATATGGATTTTCTATTGATTTATTTGACGGTACACTATAGAAATTTTTTATTTTACAAATTCAGCTTTTAACGAAATAGAAATAAAAACCACAATACACCTGCTGTTTTTAAGAAAAGGAACTTTGATATACTTCTGAAAATGTAAATATTTCTATAGTTTTCTTTCCATAGCGTTGGTTTTCATTAGTTTACTAATTTTAATGCTTCTTTTATTTGCTAATATATTTTCCTACGAACGGAAGATTGTCAAAAACGGGACACAGTATAATTATTACAAACATACATACCTTTACCAACATACACACATTACCAATTGAATCGAAGAAAGACACAACTATTTTACTTACGCTACGAAGGCATGAGAGGAGGAGAAACAAAAATGCTTTATAAGATATTGTTATATTTATATATATCAGATAAAACAATTTAAAAATATTATGAATGATATTTTCAGTAATGTTTAGAACTTCATAAAAGAAAGCATTTACAATGTTAATACATCTATCATCAGTTATCTACATTAATCAATGTAATATCATCGTTCAATACATGCATATGTGTTATACTTAACGGTTCATAGTCTTACTTTCATTATTGCTCAATAATTAACTATTGGGAGAAACATGTCCTTACCTTGCAATATTTAGTTCGTATTTAACATTTTTTTCCAAGACCCACACTGAACCACGTTGTCAAAGCTTTTGTTTATTTTTTTTTTGAATGTTTCATCAATCTCTCTTTCTATATCATGATCTTTAAATAATTGCAAACAATTGCTACGAAAATGTGGAAAAATGTAATCAATTTCTCCATTTTCACATTCACGACTCATTTTAACGGTAACTACTAAATACCATTTCAGACACCGATATGTATCTACATCATAACTCAATTTTCCTACAAGTTGCAATTTTATAGAATCAAGAAATGCATCTAAGTCTTGATCATTCTTTGTGTTAGAGAACATCGACTCAGTTGAGAACATACCATTAAGACCTGTGATTTTAGTGGACTTACATTCATTAACAAGGTCAACTTTCCTTCGTATCTGCAAGTTTTGTGTCACACCATGCTCCATTCGAATATAGTGTAACACATCAGTTTTTATTTTAAACACGTGGGAACATTGGGTACAGTTTCTAAGATGAAACGTTTGATGCTGTTTCAAAGCATCATCATCCGTAAATCTTTCCGGACAGCTACTAAATATAAAAAACGTTTCAGGAGATTTCATGTGTCTCTTCAAATCTCTCTTAATTGCAAAAATGTCCGAACATTGAGTACAATGTCTGACATGTAAAGTTTCATGTTGTTTTAATTTATCAAGTTCACTAAATATCTTTTAGCATGATTTACACTTAAAAGTAACTTTATGGGTTTTCATATGTCTCTCTAAGTTTCTTTTATGAAAAAAAACTTCTGAACATTCACTACAGATTCTAAGATAAGAAGCTTCATGACTTTTCAAACTATCAACTTCACTAAATTTTTTAAGACATACACTACACCTGAAGGTTCTTTTAAGAGATTTCAAATGTCTATTCAGATCACTTGTTTTCAAAAAAAGTCGCAAACATATCGCACAAGTAAAATTTCGAAGATGAATCGCTTCATGAAGTTTTAAATTGTCAACACGAGTGAATCGCCTGAAGCACATACTGCATTGGAAAGGTGTTTTTCAGTGTGAAGTCTCATGTATCTGTTCAAGACACTATGTCTATAGAAAGCCATTCCACATTCCAAGCACTGAAAGGGACGTTCTCCAGTATGAATTTTTAACTGTTGATTCAAATTCTGCTTTAAAGTGAACTTTTTGCCACAAGTAGGACATAATTAAGATAAAGTACGAGAAAATCAGAAGTATTAGAGGAATTTAACATACACATGCAGACACAAGTATCAGATATATATTTCTTAAACTGTATTTGTATTATTTACCATAGCCGTCATATATCTTAAGCGTTAACAACGTAACATTATCATATTAAATCATTTTACACAAATTTATTTTCCTTTAAGAATGCATAACTCTAAATGCAGAAACATTTAAGTATGGGATACATCTTAATCACATTACACCTGTATTCCATAAAACAAAGTAAAACCTACCTTCTTAGATACAAATGCATTATCAATAGTATCATTTCACACTAACGAAGAATTATCCATTCCGAATTTCAAAAAGGGCAGCAAACATACACAGAATGCACAAGCATAAAGCTAAGTTACATGACAATGTAATGTAGGTTTGAAAAAAATGAATTTATGTATGCTGTTCTACAGATCAAGAAATTAACGCTATTCACCAATCAAATAAAATGAATCAAGAAGCAGCACCCCTTAGCCTTAGCACTTAGCCATTTCATTAATAAACTGAGGTATGATCATATCCTAATATGTCAATCATTTGATAATACCTTGACGTTTCTAACCAGAATAATGCGAATGACATGAAACGTGACCTGCAAATTTAACGGAATTAGATAAATCAGCAAGATTAAATACATGGGATAGTTACATTTTCTTAAGATCTTAAACATGTGATTAGAACCTATTGATCATAACTGAACAAATACATGCTATTATTCACTAAATATTCAGAAAATAATAAAACATCATTAATAAAACTATGAGATAACATATGAGCACGAATAATTATGATAGCTTATTTTGATTTGATTGAGTTTCACGACTTTTGTCAATTAAATACTTGATATTAATTCTAAATATTTTAAATTTCACATTATTATGAGGAAGATTGATTATTTTGCAAAAATTTTCTCTTAGATCCACATATTTACCTCTCTGAAACATTTAATTATAACACTTTCTGTGATACTAACAATTAAATATTACGTTTCTTATTAAAACAGAAAAATGAATCTCAGTTCTTCTTCTACGAAACACAAACAAATTCTAATATAATTCTTTTCGAAATGTTTTTCAGCTCAAGTTAAAGTTATTCAGATGAACAAATAAATATTCTTCAAGTTTGGATAGCTTCTCAAATAACATAGCGTGTAAATTTACAAGTTCGAATAGTAATAAACGACAACTTTAAGCGAATATTCAATCCTCGCTCTTACTAAAACCTTTTGTAGAATTGTAAATTCTACGTAAGAGCGAAGATCGAGTACTCGCTTAAAGTTGTCATTTATTACTATTCGAACGTGTAAATTTATACGCTATGTCGTTTGAGAAGCTGTCCAAACTTGAAGAATATTTATATGTTCATCTGAATAACTTTACCTTGAGATATATGAGAGTTCATACTGAGAAACACCTTTCCAATGCAGTATGTGTTTTCAGGCGGTTCACTCGTGTTGACAATTTAAGACTTCATGAAGCGATTCATCTTTGAAATTTTTCTTGTGTGATATGTTTGCCGCTTTTTTTGAAAACAAGTGATATGAACAGACATTTGAAATTTCATGAAAGAACCTTCAGGTGTAGTGTATGTCCTACAAAATTTAGTGAAGTTGATAGTTTGAAAAGTCATGAAGCTTTTCATCTTAGAATCTGTAGTGAATGTTCAGAAGTTTTTCCCTGTAAAAGGAATTTAGAGAGACATATGAAAACCCATAAAATTACTTTTAAGTGTAAATCATGCTCAAAGATATTTAGTGAACTTGATAAATTAAAACAGCATGTAACTTTACATGTCAGACATTGTACTCAATGTTCGAACGTTTTTTTCAAGTAAGAGAGATTCGAAGAGACATATGAAATCTCATGAAATGTTTTTTAAATGTAGTAGCTGTCCGGAAAGATTTACGGATGATGATGCTTTGAAACAGCATGAAACTTTCCATCTTAAAAACTGTACCTAGTGTTCACAAGCGTTTAAAATAAAAACTGATTTTGTTACAGTATATTCGAATCTAACATGGTCTGACAGTAAACTTGCAAATACGAAGGAAAGTTGACCTTGTTAATGAATGTAAGTCCGCTAAAATCACAGGTTTTAATGGTATGTTCTCAACTGAGTCGATGTTCTCTAACACAGAGAATGATCAAGACTTAGATGCATTTATTGATTATATAAAATTGTAACTTGTAGGAAAATTGAGTTATGATGTAGATACATATTGGTGTCTGAAATGGTATTTTGTAGTTATCGTTAAAACGAGTCGTGAATGGGAAAATGGAGAAATTGATTACATTTCTCCACACTTTCGTAGTAACTGTTTGAAATTATTTAAAAGGCATGGTATAGAAAGAGAGATTAATGAAGCATTCAAAAAAATAAACAAAAGCTTTGACGAATTTAATAACTTGGTTCAATGTAGGTCTTGAAAAAAGTTGTTAAATGAATACTAAATGTTGTAAGGTATGGACATCTTTCTCCCAATAGTTAATTATTCTATAACTATGAAACTTTTAAGTATAACACATATACACGTATTGAATGATGATAATACGTTGATTAATGTAAATAACTGATGATAGACGTATTAACATTGTGAATGCTCACTTTTATGAAGTTCTAAGCATTACTGCAAATATCATTCATAGAATTATTAAATTGTTTTATCTGATATATATAAATACTAGAAAGCTCGGCGGTTATACGAAATGACCGCTGTTTTAGATATTATAAATTGTAATTAAAATGATTTGTGCAAATGTGTCTGCTATTTCAAACTGAATTACCCAGGACAGGCGGCGAGGACGCCCTTTTGCTTGCTGCCACATGGGGTTTCCCCCTTTTACTTGCTTTAAAGTTGAGTGCAATAAAGGAAACCACTGGCGGTACATTTCTTTCTCTACTGAGTGGTTTGTTTTTCTCCAGAAAGCCGTTTTTGTGCAGTTTTAGCTCCTTTCCTCTCCTCTTCAGTGCTGTATTTTCTAGGAGGCATTCTTAAAAGCAATTACGTTAAGACGTAGTTTTTATGTAAAACAGATGATTGCCAATAGAAACAAATATTCACCTTCCCCCTGAGAGGTTCAATTTGTGTTCAGCCTTAAATTGTTTCAAAAACAGATGATTGCTAACGCAAACAAATGACACGCTCAATTTTCGTTCAGCTGAAAATTCAGTTTAAAATACAATGTCGGAATAAAATCGGGCAAAATTTTAAACTCTTTAAGCGAAAGGATATTTAGCATATGAGTTTGGGTAAATCTACCTGATGAGATGTACTACGCACAACTCGTTAGTTGGTTTCGTCTCCTTTAATTTCTCAGCATTTGCAAATTTCTAGGTAATTCATATGTAAATATAGTTAAATGCATAATAAGCAACAGTTGTATGAATTAAAACTATTTAAATACTATGATAATTTAATTAAAACAATGATAACTATTGTGATAAAATTTATTTTACTATTTGAATGCCGTGACAAATTCACCCCATTGGTTAGTACAGTTACGCAAGCAAACAAAATAAACTATCGGCAACAAACAGACACTTAAGCCGCATATAATAAAGATAACAATATCTTATAATGTATTTTTTGTCCCTCATTCTCTTATGCCTTCGTAGTGTAACTGGGAGCACAATCGACGGGTACTTGAGAAGTCCGGAGTTCGAATCCCGGCGAAGGCACTGCAAATTTTTTATGTCTCCAGCATATAAAAGAAATCTAATGACTCTGCAATCTATGCAGTCTTCGTCTATATCCGGAAATGCCCAAAATTTTAAATATTTAAAAAATACCGTGTAAATTGGAAGTAAAATAGTTGTGTCTTTCTTTGATTCAATCTGTAATGTGTGTATGCTGGTAAAGGTATGTATGTTCTAATAGTTATACTGTGTCTCGTTTTTGACAATCTTTCGTTCATAAGAAAATATATTAGCAAATAAAAGAAGTATTGAAATTAGTAAACTAATGAAAACCAACGCTATGGAAAGAAAACTATAGAAATATTTACATTTTCAGAAGTATATCAAAGTTTCTTTTCTTAAAAACAGCAGGTGTATTGTGGTTTTTATTTCTATTTTATTAAAAGTTGAATTTCTAAAATAAAAAATTTCTATAGTGTATGCTCAAATAAATCAATAGAAAATCCATATCATGAATGAAATTCACGTCTTACATCAGATTAAAAAGAAATATTCTAAATCCATGCATTAATGCATATTTAGTCCTCAGATGTGTTTATTGGCGTTAAATTTTAACTAAAAAGATTCTTATAACAGTATATCGCCCTTAAATTGAGTAAAAATGTCAAATATATTTTCCAATGGTACTGATATTCTTGCGAAAGATGTTCTAAAACCCTGAAATGTCCAAACATGTTTGCAAAGGAGCAATGTATGATAAGGGCTTTTGTAATCCATATCAGTTATAGGTTAAGGGGTGTTTCGAATAGAATAAGGTAATGTTTGTGAAAAGACACTATTAGTTTCGCTTTGAAATGACTAATAATTAAATATTCGCCTTTTGTCAGTTAAGGAAAATTTTAGTATTATCAAATATAATGTATGTGGAAGACATTGTGGTTGGATTGTGGAGTAGGTTGGTACTGTATGAAATTTTAATAAACAAATTAAGGTTATACGCTAGAACAGAAAGAAAAAGCAATTAAAAAGGTGTGTTAAAATTAAAAGTAAGATTTAAAAAAAAACTTAAAAAGATATAACAGAGTAAAACAATAGAACACTAATAATTCACATTTGAAAAATTGTAATTATAGTACGGTACCGAGAAAGTTGGTTTTAAGAATTTCTTTGTGTATGTGATGTAAAACATTGTTAGTTTCCTTTAAACGTTTTCCATAGGTATAGATATAGATGTAATTAGTGCAGAAAAAGGTAAAATTAGAATACTCAGTGGATCTAAGATATAAAAAAAATAACAGTGTGAGTGTTGTAAATTCATTTGAAACACTAAACTGTTTTGTATATTAAATATCAGAAAATGTAAGAAACGTTTCGTTATGAATTAATGAAACAGTTAATGTAGTTGTAAAATTGAAAATAAAAATTATAAATGCACTTAAAAGTAATCGGGATTCGAAACGATACATGATGCTAGGAACTTTTGAAGACCTTAAAACTATAGAAGAGAGAAATATTTACATGTGGATATAAATGATATTAAACTGTAAACTTGTGAATTGAAATTTCTAAGTAAAACTATGTCAAATCAAATCATGTAGATTATCAATTGTGATCGGAGAATATAGCAAGTATATACTGAAAATTATGCGGAAATGTCTGAATACGCAGCAAATTAAAACAATTCAAATTGTTAAAAATTGTGTTAATGCCTAAAATGGAATAAATTATTAGAATTTTGAATTGTGAGACAAAAGTAAAAACGGTACAGTTAATAAGTTAAACTTGAAGAATAAAGTATAAAGTAAGGCGGGAAATCATGAAAGTAATTAATAGTTAGTTAACTATTAAGCATCATAATTAACTATTAAGCATCATTGGACACGCAGGGGCAAGTCAAGTGACATCAAACAGAGGGCGGGGCATCATTATCAATTCTATACTACTGGCATCATTATCAATCTATAAATATTATCAATGGTAACCTGAAAGCATACGCAAGAAAACTTCGAATGCAAAAAAAGTTCTATCAGGATAACGATCCTAAACGTAAAGCTCTAAATATTCATTGTGTTTATTAAATATTTGTCCTGAAGTAATCAATATTCTTCTATATTCTCCACATTTAAATCTTTTCAAACATGTATGGTTGAGTTGGAAAAAAGAATAAAGAGGCACTACATGTCTTCGAAAATTCTGATAAAAGTAATTCTTTGGTGGAAGGGAAGAAAATGAAACATTCTTACACGAATACATTAGTAGAATCCGTGCCAAAGCGTATGAAAAACGTAATTTTTTTATAGGATATCCAATGGATTATTGAATGAAGATTGCTGTTTTCCTTTTTTTTTTAATTAAATGTAAACCGTTTGCTAAAGGTGTCCGAATGCTAATATGAGTTCATTTCCAAAACTTTTTGGATAAATTACTTTTTTAAGAAAAATATTTTTTTCGAAACAAAAAGGTTTTAAATAAAATGGTCACTAGAAGAAAAATGAAGTCACTTCCCTAATACCCTGTTTCCCCGAAAATAGTACCTAATCCAAAAATAAGTTCTAGCATGGCTTTTCAGGATAGTCCTAGTAACCCCAAATAAACCCTAGTTAAGATTATCAGCCAGATGGGGGCCTTATTACCCGGCAGCCATACAGGTACCTTATTACGGACACTCAGATGTGCACCTTATTGCAGAATGACCAAGTAAAGATCCAGCGCATATGCACATTAGAAGCAAATGGACGTGGTTGCAACAAATTAAAATCTTCAGTATTCAATAAGTCACGTTAGCAACGGACGTTTAGCTCTTAATTTAGTAATAAATTTAAAGGGCATTAAATTTTGATGTTCAGAAAAAAAGCTATTGCGCGGAGTAGAATAAAGGAATGGTAGAAGACTTTAGGGATCAAAATCTTACAGCTTTCTGCAAAGAGAAGAAGTTGGACCTACGATTGGTCCGAAAATAATGCTTAGAGTATAATAACCTCAATCAACAGGTCGACGAGGGAAATGCCAAGAAGCGTAAGTGCGGATCAGGTTGGCAAAATTATTTCCTGAACTGGAACGCATTATCTGTGCATGGATTGCTGACAAAAGAGCAAATTTTTTGGTTGTTGGCTACGCTGATGTTCAGTCATTTGCCCTTGAAGTGGCACCACAGCTAGAGTTATTGCCAAACGGATTCAAAGCATCAAAACACTGGGCGGATGACTTCGTTTACCAACATGAATTTTCTCTAAAAATATCAACAACACTGATCAGATTGAAAGATAGTGACATAATTAAATGCGTACTTGCATTTAAATAGTTCGTTCAGGGCATCGACTTCTCCAATTGACAACTCTCGAGCATGACTGCTTTGGAAGACACTGCAGTGTTTATGGGTCTAGGGTCTCAAACTACCCCATTAATCATAAGAGTGCCTTTGCAATATACGCTGCTGGCCACCGTAAATGCAACACCCTGAAGGAAGCATGCAAATAACATGAAATTTACAACATGCATTAGCGGAGGTGAGATATGCAAATGATTAGAATTTCAGCGCAGACGCACATCACGCGCGCCTGTGGCGCCATTTCAAAGCGCTATTTAAGGCTTGGAGTTTTCGACGATTTCAAGTTCGGCAATTGTATTTTTCTTGTGGTTTTTTCAAAAAAAGATCAATTATGCCTCGTAGTAAACAGCGATCATCGTTTGATCAAGTATCCGAGTTCGACAGAGGAAGGATAGTGACCTACCGAGAGTGTGGATTATCATTCAGGGAAATCGTTAGTCGTGTTGGACGAAACCAAACGACTGTAATGCGGATATGTGACCGTTGGATGCAGGAAGGTACGACGGACCGACGTGTTCCATCGCATCCATCTCAGTGCAACAATTTACGTGATGACAGGAACGTTGTGCGCATGACAGTGACGGATCGCTCAGCCACATCACGAACCATAGCACAGCCCATTCAGACTGTAACGCATCATCCAGTGTCTGCGCGTAACATTCGAAGCCGTTTACAGCAGAGTGGCCTGTCCGACGGACGTCCATTGCTTCGTCTATCCTTGACGATCTATCCTTGATATCTCCGCCGCCAATGGTGCGATGAAAGAAGGATCTGGACGGCAGAATGGAATGAAATTGTCTTTACTGACGAGTCATGCTTCTGTCTGCAACACCACGATGGTCGGATTCGAGTCTGGAGACACGTGGAGAGAGGATGCTGAACAACTGCGTTATGCACCGCCACACTGGTCCTGTATCGGGTATTATGGTATGGAGCGGTATTGGATATCACTCTCGCACTCCTCTAGTACGCATTGCCGGTACTTTAAACAGCGAGCTCTACATCTCCGAGGTGTTGGAGCCAGTTGTCCTTCCTTACCTTCAGGGCTTGCCCACAGCCATATTTCAACAGGATAATGCGCGACCACACGTGGTACGTATTGTCCAAGGGTTCTTCATCGATCACCAGATTGAATTGCTTCCCTGGTCGGCTCGCTTTCCGGATCTTTCGCCGATAGAAAACATGTGATCCATGGTTGTTGAACGACTGACCCAGATTACATCCCAAGCTACCACACCAGATCAACTTTGGCAACGTGTGGAAGCTGCTTGGTCTGCTGTACTCCAAGGACACATCCAAAGTCTCTTTGAATCAATGCCGAGGCGTGTGGCAGCGGTGATCTCCAACAATGGCGGCTACTCCGGCTACTGATTCTGGAAGGAACCACATTTCACAAACGTCTATAAATTTAATCATTTGATACTTGGTCAACATGTTATCTACTAAATAAATTTTGTTGTGATATCTCTTGTCTTTCTTGGTGTTGCAATTTGGGTGGCCAGCAGTGTACATTCCCTCCACTGGTTGTGAAAGATCACGTATTTTATGTGTGTTAAATAATAGTGATGATAATTCGATAAGTGTTCATAATTCGTCTCAATGGAAAGAACTCCCCTCCCTCTGATCGTCTGTAAGCTCAAAAAAGAGGAAATCGAATGCGTTTCAGGTATTTATGTTCTTGAGATTGAAAACGCTTGATGCACACAAGCAGTACTAAGAAAATGGATTGATTTATTTCTGTCACTTGTTTCGCTAGATGGCCAAGAGTTCTTCTAGCTTGGGATTCTGCCAGTATTTACCTCAGAACTTCCTTGCAGAAAGAAGAATTTATGAAATAATGATTCCCCCAGGAATGAATGCATACCTCCAGATTCTTGCTATTGCAATAAGGAAGTTATTTAAAAATCATTTACTTACGGAAATCAGTGACTTCATTGAAAATACAATGGAGAGAAATCAGTGAGGAAACTTTCTGAAGCCTAGCTACAAGAAGTCGTTACTTAAGTGAAGAAGGCATTGGATTAAAAAAAAGAACAGCTGTGTTGCCAAACCTCTACGAGCTGGCTACATGGACAAAAAGAGCTTATTTAAGAGAACTCTTTTGCTCAATAGAGGCTAGGGCCAATGGTCTTAGAGGGAAATGAAGTCGTAAAACCTAAGTCGTAACTCATCATTGCAAAATTTGGTGAGAAATTAAAAAAAAATTATCTTAGCACATTTTTTTCTTTTTTTCAGTTTGAGTCAAGAATAATTCATTTGGCGAACTTCTTAATTTATAGCAACCTATTTTCCTGTCCTTTTTCCATTGCCCACGAGAGTGGAAAAAGTCATCGCTCATACTATCAAATAGTTTTAACAAAGTGCGTAAACCACATTTTCGTTATTATCTCTTATAATAAATACGCCAAATTTCAAAACGCGCCAAAATGTAAATTCACGTATATCTTAGGAAATTTTGAATAAAATCTCTAATTTTTTGCAGTTGTGCTTCGAAATACATCTAGTTTAAGACGATGGTAGAAATTTTATAGATTATAATTCAAATTTTTTTTTCGAAAAATTTATAAAAATTATTTAAAAATATAAATTTTTAAAATAAATCATAAAAAATGGGCGGATTTTATTTGGAATGAACCTAAATTTCGAAATGGGAAAGGAAGAATCAAATAAGTTTAATAAAAAAAGAGATATTAATAAATTTATATCAAATTCAATTAACATGGAGGAGCTAAAATTTTGAGAGCTAATATTTTAAAATCTACTCGTGTGATTTTTACAAAACTAGGCATGTCATTTCAGAAAAAGTCCGATTCTATGTCAAAATACCTATATTGGAACAATGCTAGATATAAATCTAATACGTATCCTAAATCGCGGTTTCGGGATATGAAAAACGCAAGTTGAATTTCGTCAGTTGGCTCAGTAGAATGAGAGACATAGACCTGTGTCTCTCCCCCGTCCCCCGCAGTGTACATATAAAATTTTTTCTGATGCGTAGAATAACTTCGATTTTGCACTGATATTTTCACATAAATTCAGAAATATCAGTGAACCTATTTTTATTGTAACATTGCAGTTGAAAAATTTGGAAGAAATGTTTAATTCAAGACAATTTGAATTCTTAATAAACATAGCATACTTTTAACAAAAAATCAGGGTCTCAATAATCCTTTTCATCTTGGACATGATTTTAAAAAGGTTCACACAATACATTTAGGAACCTAACATTAACAAATAAAATTTAAGATTTGTTTTATGAGTAGAAGGTTAGAATACCTAAATCTGAAAAAACTCATTTCGAGGAAAACGTGAAAAGTGAAAAAAGAATCATTCTGTCGACACATTTTCTTCTGATTTTTAACTTTTTACTTTGTAATCATGCTGTAATAACGACTTTATAGCTTATTTTTTTTTTATTTTGTCTTTTAAAGACACTTGTTTCCTGAAAGGTTTTAGAAATCGGTGTTTCAAATTTAAAGAATGCATCTTGTCAATTTCTTAAATTCCGTTATACATATTACATCTCTATTAGTCTTTGATGCCTTCATCACTTCATTACTAAAATATAAGTTCTTCAAAACATATAATTGTATCCTCCTTTTAAATTTACCCCTGTTAAACATCAGGTGTCTCTGTCTTCCATCACCTGTCACCTGTAAATATCGGATGTAAAACTTTCTCCTGATAGTACGTTGACTTGATTTTAAAACTTTTTCCCACTCTTCTTATTTTTAATTTCCCATTGTAAGAGAAACAGAATACAAATGTTCTCCGCATTAAGATGGTTAGCCCATTGCATATTTTTTTTTATATATCATAGGCCTAAAGTTCGGATTTAAATTTGGAAATTTTCAGCTACGAGATATTTTATTGTAGCTAACACTTATGTGTATAAAAACTATAATTACCTGATAATTCATAAAAATAAACTTTAAAAATATTTCTTCGATTCGTAGTTAGTTTTATACGAATTCCTAGCAGATCGCAAACTTAGCGTGGTGCGCTCTGATATAAGATTTTTATGTGTTGTATAATTGAAGGCACTTTAGTGCAACTGTGTTTGATCCATGTCGTTATAGAAGCATTAAACCCTTTAACAGCATACTTTGTTTAATCTCTTGAGATTTCTTATCTCAGACCTTGCGTGGATAAAAGATGCTACCTTTGAAGGCAGATTTCAAAGCTTTTATCTCTTGTAACACACGATTAAAAAAAAAATAGCTTGAAACTTCAATAAATTCCCTATTCTGTTCTGATATTAAAGTAACAGGCCTAATTTTTTTTACATGTGTCGCATTCGGCTCAAAAAAAGGGATAAGAACTGAGCGGGAGTCTGTCTATTATTTTCAATTTGATAAGAGATTAGACCCATGCTTCTTCAGCTAAAGTCCGACCAAACTTAACAAAGCTATCGGTAAAGCATTATCAGGTGTGTGCTTTATGATGTAATATTAGGCGGTGAGTTTCAAACTGACAGAGGAAAAAGATAATATGAAATACGACATAGGGATTAAAAAAAAGCACAACTATAACGAGGAAGAATAAATAAAGCAAACAAACGAGAAATATTTTACTCTTTCTTCTGATAAATAAGTACTACGTTTAAGAGATAGCAAAGGGATACCAATAAGTATGTGATACATTTATATCTTTCTCGTAAAGTGAGATCAGATTAAGGCCTTTCGGCTAATAAAATGCGATCCTTATAAATTTCAGCCAGGGGGCATACAGGAGTTTCAAATATTTTCTACTGGAAGCCAGAACCATTTTCTTTATTGCCTAACTCTAAATAAAGAATCCAGATCCAAATAAAGGATTCAAAAAAAGTATTGTATATTTGAAATATATTCAAAAAAAGTATTGTAATCGCGAAAAATTTCAGGTATTAAATTTCAACCACTCTCGAAACCAATTTGAACAATGTTTTTGAGTAACATCTGTACGTACGGACGGAATAAAGGACTGTTTTTGCCAAAAAGGATTATAAATTGGGTTTAAAATCGATTCAGAAGAGACTTCTTCTTGACGTCTGTATGTATATATATATATACATACAGTATATATATATATACATACAGACATATATATATACACACATATATTGCATAACTCAAGAACGAGTAGCCGTAAAACGTTGAATTTTGTATATGGGATTGCTATAACCTGTAGTTGTGCATGTCTCTTTTTCGTTGCAATCGGATGCACCAATCGTATATATATATATATATATATACATCCACTCTGTTACCTTACTCGGTGAGCTTAGTTTTTTAAATTCTTATATGTTGGTAAATTGGGCATTTTTTTGTTTTTTTTTTTTTTTTTTTGCTTTAAAAGTGCTCGAATTATGTGGTTTTTACATTCCAGTTAAGGTTTTTATGCGTTTAGTTAAACTGCATGCAATAGATGTAGAATTATCAAAAATTTAAAAGTTCTGTGGCGAGTTAAGCCTAATGAACCGCCATTTGCTTACATTTGAAATTCAGTAGAATAGCGAATTAAGTCATTTTCTGCATCTTCAATGTCTTTTTGCCGAGTGGAATTAAAAGTAAACTTTCAGTTTTGTGCAAAGAAAAATCTGCTTTCTTGCCCGCTGACCGAATTGCTTGTTTTTGCGCAGAAACTCTAATTTTAATTGTAATTTTTTTAACTGTCCTAGCTGTGTTTGTTGTTTTATGTTTTTCTGTATTTTACAGTTTTTAATGAAGATGTTTTGAGTTGTTATGTATTTTGCTTTTCTGGGAAGAGAGAACTAAATTAATTGAATGAGGAATATATCTCTAATGAAATTCGAGGAAATAACATAAACGAAATGCAGCAAAAAGTGTGTATAATTTAATAGGCCATACAATGAAGTCATTGGATGCCAAAATCAGATTTTTTTAAATATACAGACGGTCGTTCGCACTTTATGGAAATGATTTTGATAATTAATTTTTATGCATAAAGGACATATTGCTTGCGATTATTTGCGTTTGCCTGATAGTCTTGATTACTGGCTTTATAAATGATTTTCCTTACACTGACAGAAGATGTTCCCAATTCCGATGCAGCGGATCTTTGAGTGTGTGATTTTCTTTCAAGATTACACTTGGACATTGATGTGCTCGAAAAGACTTAGAATGCGGTTTCGCGGTGGTTTTTTCATTTTTGCTTTCAGCGAAGGGCTTTTCCTTTTCAAATTTAAAGTATTATTTTAAATATGCTTCTTTGAAATGCAGTTACTCCGAGTTTTTCACCGTTTTATAATTTATTGATATGAATGTTTATATTGAAAAGAGAAGTTTTGGATTCTTCGAGACATCTATCAGTTTTACGTGCTATTTGCAAATTAAATCTGTTACTCTGCATTCCAGTAAAAACAAAACAGAAGCAGACGATTATATTGAAAATGCCAAATTCTTTATTTCATAATGTTACCAAGAAAATTTAAATAGAATATCTTTTCCATAAAGTGCGAACGACATTGCTTATATGTAATAATATTAAATAATTCCAAACTTTGCACCATTTTTATAACTTATTACTGCGGCGAACTATCTTTAGAGCAGGTAACGGCTATTAGAACTGCAGGGGGAAAAGACACTAACATTGTCTGAAACGACGGCTTTTCTTAGCATCCTTCAGTATTTCTGTTTTGTCATTGATAATGCCCTTTATACTAATATGCGTCTTCTTTAAAGACTGGTAAGCATCAGATGCAAGAAAATCTGTAGAAGAGTGTAGGACTTTCCTCCTTAATTAATCTAATTTCTTTACGCTACTACGACTAGTCAGGTGATTTATCTAGCAGGTTTCCTCTGTGAAAGTAATTACAGATTCAAAAGACGGATTTAAGCAACCTTTCTTTTTTAAACTTCCTAAATTGAACAGACGCACGACTGGTGATTATAATTTAATGCTCCGCAGCTTGCGGGATTTCAGATAACATTAATGTGAACTTAACATTCAAAGGAATTTGACGGTGTAAATTTACATTACAAAAGCTAACAAGTGTTGGCTTTAATTTAATTTTTACTATATGGCAACTAAATTCATTTGGCAAACAAACTAACGTTGAATAACTCAAGTCCCAGAACTGGGCAAGGAATAAGTATTACAGTCAGCGACACTACCAAAGCTCTTTGTCTAGCTTTCAAACATTCTATTTTTATATAAACGTATCTCATTTGCATCCTGGTGAGAGCTCACAAAAAGTAGAATTGATAGTACAGTCCAAATGAAAGTATAATAGATGCGAGATATTCTACAACAGATTAATTTGAATCGTTCGTTCAAATATATTTATATTTTACAAGCTGTCCAGTAACTAAATGGCGGTAGTCAAAATAGTATTCATTATTAATTCTGTAGAGTATAAATATCCGTACATTATATGACAACCATGATTCTTTTTTATGTCAAATAGACTTCCGATGTTGAAATGTTTCTAGCTCGCACATGGGACCACATGGAGATGAACTATAATCTCTTTATTGTAGTTAATACACATCAAGTTGCATGGAGCTCTCGTTTAAGATTTACAATTCTTGTCATCATAATTTAACACCGTTGAGAGCGTAGAATTTGCTCCAGCTTTCTCTCTCTCTCATCAGCTTCTTCACTGAAGGTTCTGCATCTCATCACATCGTTGCTTGTGACGCAACAGTTGATGAATCTTTTTTCGAGGGTCTCCGCCGCGTTCCTTTCTAATTTGAGAGAAGCACTGAACTATACGACTTTTCCCGATTAGTTTTACGTATATAAAAGGAATACTTTTAACTGGCATCTGATTCACATTATGTTTAAATATTACCAGCAATATGCATAATTATTGGATGATTTTTAGGCTGCGAAAGTATGAGATCTGAAGCGGTATTCAATGCATTGCAATTCACTCGCATCCTAATTCAAACTTGAAACCTAAAATATTACTCTTCTTATGTCAAAAGACTGTGTGAATCTAAATCCAAAAAAGGTATGACACTGAGAACACAATATTAACTCTTAGAACTTAAAAACAGCGAATATACACCGCGCTCACAAAAGTCCTTGTCCGGTGTTTATTTTCGCAACCGTTGGTCATAGACATATACGACCATTTACTTTTAAAGGACACAAAGATTCGTGTTTTACCATTTTTAAAATCGCGATTTGTAATCACAAAAAAATTCGGGTTTCGTTAACGGAAATATCCATTTTGACCGTTCCCAAATCCTTTTCGACTAATTTTTTTTTTGCGTGACGCCTGTACGTACGGGCAAAGTAAAGGACCGTCGTAACTAAACGAGTTGTAAAATGGATTTTTTATAACGTCTGTACGTACGTGTCCTGCTTGTCTGGATGGCAGAGACGTTATACAATACGTGATTGAAAATTTATCATTTTATTGTCTAGAAGCACGACTTTTATGTATAAAATATTTACATGTTGATAAAGTATGATTTAAGAAAACACCCATGGATTATCCGTTTAAAGGCGCGAACGTCCTACCAAAGTTTTGCAGACTACTCTCGTTGGCTCAGGCAAACTTTGATGTTGCAAGAAGATGCCCTCGCTTTTGACGCTACCCTGGAATAATATAGTAGCTAATTTTCTATTCTTTGTCGTTGCGAATTCTTTGTAGGATGGCATAATCATCAATGAAGAATAAGAAATTAATAGCAAATTGGTATATCAGGGTGAGTCGATGAACTAACGCTTAATGAGTCGAAACGGCACCAGTGTGCTACCACTGCGGCCGATCTTCCAGTATCAACGAAGAACATGTACAGAGCAAGATGGAAAAGTGCGGAATTTAAGGAAATGTCAGTATGCAAGATAACTAACTGTTATATGACAATTATACAGACTAAAATTAAGTAATATGAATGCAGCAGAAAAGGACAACATAGGTACTTAGCAATAAAATAACAAAATAGGTACTGAGTGTCAAATAGAAAAGATATATACAATTATTATACAGGATGAATACAATAATACGATACAATACATGGAATTGGCATTAGTGTGCTTGTCAGATATATATATTATTTATTTCTTTTATTCCCCTCTTTTTCCCCTTTTTTTTTTAAGTTTAAATTTCTTAGGACCTCTAGCGGCCTCTTTCTGTATGCCCGTACATTATAATTATAATTAAGAACAGGAATAGTAGGGTTTTGAACCTGTGGTATTTTATTAAAAAATCTATCGGCCAGAGTGGGCATATAACTTTGTAATTCTGGTATATTAAATTCACGGTGTATCGCCGCGTTTCTTATGAACCACGGACAATCCACCGCTTGCCTTAATACGATATTTTGCAGTACCTGCAGCTTGTTGATATTAGTTTTACTAGCATATGCCCAGACAGGATAGGCATATGTGAGTATGGAACGCAACATGGTTTTGTAAACGATTTATGTAATTATTGAATTAATAATTACATAAATATTTGATGTGGATAGAGAGAACGTTGTTCCGAGAAGTTAAGGGGGCGAGTGTTCGTATACGCACTCAGAACTTATCAATAAGCTGTGTGATGTGTGGGGTCCATGTGACACATTGATCAAGGGTAACACCAAGATATTGGACCTCCTTAGTCCCTGGTATAGGTATACATATTGACTTAGATGGCTACTCTCGTCTGCCACTGACTCCGTCGGTCTCACCTGCTAGTTCTCGCCGCGAAAGGAGGCAGCTGATTGGCTGACCGCAGAGAGATACATGACAATACGTACATATCTCACCTAACTCAAAAACGATTAAACGTAGAATGCTGAAATTTTTATATGGGAATTTAGTTCTGCTAATTTTTCATATAGCATAAAAATAGTTAATCATAAAATACTGAATTTCTGTATCGCGAAATTTTGTATCAAGTATTGTAATCGCGAAAATTTCGGTTTTCAGGTTGCAAAGGAATTATCCATTTTGACCGTTCCCGAAACATTTTGAGTAGTGCCATCTTGACGTCCATACGTACGTATGCCGCATAGCTCAAAAGAGGTTCGCTGTAAAATGTTGAAACTTTGTATTTGGAACTATAATATTTAGTTGTACGACTCCCTTTTGGGTTGCAATTGGCAGTGTCAAAAGGGCACATTATTCGAGAGGTTTTTAAACCCGGTAAAAACATGTTGCAAATGTAAATTTAAATTTTAGTAACTTCCTGATGCTTTGTTTCTGTTTTCATTTTGTTGAAGGTTAAATCATAATAATTTTAAAAGGATGGTATAGGTAGATAAAAGACTTAGATTTATTCAAAGAGTAATAAAGAGACTTCTACTCTATTTTAATCTTTCAGATCAGGTTATTGAATTAATAATTACATAAATATTTGATGTTAATAAAAACTAATATTTTGGCAACTGTGGACTATCCATTTCATTAAAGAATTGGAGGATCGTAGCTTCCTTTCAAATGAAATAAGTTTAAAACAAAAGTACAACAAAAAAATGTATGTAATTTAATAGGCGCACGAGAAAGTCATGTGGTTTCGACACCAGATTTTTTTAAGATTAAATATGGGCATCATATGTAGAGGCCCTTCACACACTGAAGAATGAAATGTTTGTATCTGTAAGTAACTAAAAGTAAAATTTCGCTTTAGAAAGTTTCTGACATTAAAAGATTAAGTGATGAGCATTTCTTTACATATTATCATGAAAAGTGTTTTTGATTAACATATATGTATATATTCTTTTTCTTTTTCTAAATGGAGATCTTATTCGCAGAATCTTGTAGAATTCATATTCTAGAAAACACTGCTAACTGGCAGGTATTCGCACGCAGTCAACTTGTATTATTAATTGCTTTAATCAAAAGCAAAAAGTATTTGCACTTTAATGAATGTTTTGTTTGATTATCAAATTACGAGTATAATTCTAAAGTAAGAAAATTTCATGAGAATATCAATAACGTATTTTTAGACTTCGAAAACTTATAAATTACTCGTGTGAAAATTGTTTCGAATACCCAATGCAATAAAATAAAAAATTAAAGACACTAGTAAATCATAAAACTGTATCACTGAATGGCATTAAAGAGGGAAAATCAAACTAGGTTTGCTCTACTTTATTAACTAGCCAACCCCTCAATACAAATTGATTGTGATGTCAGAAATCCCAGCCTTTAAATTCAAATATCTCTGTCAGCTCTTGTCATAGAGTCAAGTTTTTTGTGTTTAACTTTTATAACGAGTAAAAAATTTTCTTAAACTAGTGAATAAAAGTTATATTTCGTAATATTTATAAAATTAACATCTTTGAATTTTAAAATGTCAAAACAGGAATCTTTGCATCGTTTAAATCATTTTTCTATGGCTATGGCTGCGACCAATGGCTGAGAAAGATCTTTGCTAAACACGATCTTAATAATTAGACTTTAAGAAATAATTCTGCCATTTCTATTTGTTCAAATGGTTGGGTTCTTTTAAAAGAGATGTCACTTAATATAAGTGATATCTTCACACTAGACAGCAGGAAATCTTTTACGTAAGAAGTTAATTGAGAGCGACAGCTTTTTGGTCAATTGAAATTTAATGTTTTCCTGTTTTTCTTCGTTCCTTGTTATTTGTGGGTTAAATCAAGAGACTTTTGTTAACATATTTGTAATCTTGAGTTGCATGCAGAGAATAAAGAATATATATATTTAACAAATACAAAAACATTACCTCCTTGAAAGCTAATTTAAATTTTAAATTATGAAAATACAATTGTAAACAAATAAATAAAAGATTAATTATTGCTGATCTTGAATGAGATAATGTTTTTGTATTTGTTAAATTCTAATTTCATTCCTTGCAGCAATGGTGCAAGAGAATTATTTAATTTTATTTAACTTTACGTTAGTTTGAAAACCTGAAAAACGCAGTGTGCGATGTTATCGTCATGCGATGATTTGTAGGTGCTTTATTTCTTACCACGTTTTTTTCAACGACGATGTTTTTGAACAGCTTAATTTTCGACGACGATATTTTGTACCAGGATGTTTTAGGACTGCGATGTTTTCTCCTTGCTTTCTTTTCTCCGGCGATGTTTTGTACTACGACGTTTTCGCCTTGCGTTGCTTTCTCCGCGACGTTTTCGTCTGCGATGTTTTCGGCTGTAACCAACTCAGCCAACTGGGACTGATAGACAAATTTAATAGAGATTAATTTTCGCTTCCTCCTACCGATAATTGTTTACTTCATTGACAATATTCTTTTATGCAGCTGTCGCCTTAATATATAATCGATGGTCTCCGTTGACTTATGGAATGTTCGTTTAAAAGTTAAAATTCGTCGTATGCGAGTAATTTAATTTCCGAACAACGGGGTTACGGTAAAAACGTAACAAATGAAAAGTAGTGATACATAATCTACCGATAATCATCATAATAATACGTATTTCTTTAAAAGAAAGGTACTTTAGAATAATAATACATAGTAATATTAACATTACAATAATTGAAGGATATATTATAATAACTGTAAGTAAGCTGGAAATTCGCTCTCTGGCTCAATTACATTGAGCTCAAGGTCACCTCGCATGAGTCTTGACAGCAGTTTTCAAGAGGAACATGTGTAAAATGAAGGATAAGGAGATGAACAATGAACCCAGATTTTGAAAGACCTAACGCTTCAGCGGTAGGTAAGGCTATATTGAGCTGGAACGTAAATAATAGAAGTAAGGTGAAATCACATATTTGGTAAGTTTCTTAAATATGAAAGACCTGTATTACCTGTACCTGTATGTCTTAAGTATGTAAGTACCTGTCACTTCCGGGTATCACAACGAAGAATCTGCACAAAATACTTTTCAAATAATAAATGCAAGGGAAAATAGCATGGATGAAATTCTAATAGAAAAATGCAAACACGAATTGAATTGAGTAAATAAAAAAATAATCAAGGTACTGTTATAAATGAACTAGCCCTAAAAAGAAAAAGCTATGTACAACAGAAGAACGGGAAAATTATGGGCATATTTTTAAAATTTTCGGAACCCAACGCTAAAATGCTAGGGTGGGGGATACGCGAGCGAAGAAGGTAAAACTGACCTGCATTTATAATTTCAGTTTCAGAGGTCACTTCTTCAGATGTTATTGGTCACTTTCAGAGGCGGTCGTCTTAAGGAGATTTTAGTCGGGAGAGGATACTGTTCACTGTGTTTTGACAACTCGTTGTCTCTCAGTTCAGTATGCCTGATGTAAATTATGTATCTCTTAGTTTTCGACTTCACAATTCCCTTTTTTCGTTTGCTTTTTTTCATATGGTCGTCTTAAATGCGGTCAATAATTACGTAAACGTTGTGGCCTTGTCAAGAGCATCAAACTGCTAATTGCAATCCTAAGAAAGCAGAATTACCGTTGATGTCAGTCATCCTGAATCCAATAACCGCTGCACTGGCTATTTATTCGTGGAATATCAGAATAATTATAAAAATAAAATACAAACATGCAACAGTATCATTGTTTGATTACTATTACAGAGAACTGCTTCCTGATTCCTCGTATGTTATTTGCTAAAATTTTCTCTTCGGAGAGGTGCGTTAAGAGCAATTTCAAGTTGTTAGAACTTATACATTATAAAAGATTATATTCTTGAAGTGAAACTGCGAAGAAAACATTCATATCAATCTATATACATACAAAATGTCCTTACTTGTGTACAAAATGTATACAAATAAATATACTTTCTGCTTCAAATTTCAAAAAAGTGGATCTCGATGTATGTACTAATTTACAACAAAATATAGAGAAACTCGTGCGTCTAGAAGACAAATGTTACGCACAAAATACAAATCTTATTATTAAATAAAGATGATTTTGTTACTTAGGTACGTATGTCAATAAGTCTGTATGTATGTATGTTCCTCCCACTGTGAAACAACGACGGCAACTTGAGCCGCCATATTTTAAATGCACATAGTCCTATTGACACATATTTTAAATGCACATAGACGCACATATATTAAACAACTTGAGCCGCCATATTTTGACACACATATTTTAAATGCACATAGTTGCACATGTTCGAATGGAAACATGCGCAACTCGAAGCCCGAATTCTGAATTTCGAACTTGTTTTTGATTTATTTCATAATTTATGCCAAATTAATAACATTTTGATTAACAAATTCGACGATTTGAAAGATATGCGTTGCTTTCGGCAACGTGTAAGATATTTATGTTTCAAATCTAATCCCGGAACTCAGCGATTTGAAAGAAACGTGCTGTTACTCCCCGGAATAAAATATTTTCATCTTCCATGCGTCAGTTTGTTGCCATTCCGCAGAGAGTAAGATATTTAATTTTTTTTAAAGTTAATTTATTTGTTATTGGTTTACAAACTAAGCGACTTAAAAGCAAAAAACACAGTTCTTCATCTTTAATTACTAATAACTACCTAATGTAGCCGACACTGTCCGAGCCTTAGGCACAGCAAAGAAACTTCATTTATGGTTGTCATTACTTTATCAAAGGGCCAGAAATATTAATGTTTACCTCTTTGTATGAAGTAAACGAAATATTGCAATAGGAGAAAATTTCAGGTATCGTATTTCAATGGAAATATCCATTTTGACCGTACCCGAATCCACTTGAGCAACTTTTATTTTATTTTATTTTTCCGTCACGTACGAGAAAAAGGTTCTGTTCTGTCCTTAGTAGTTACTATAGATGGCGTTATCATCGCGCCATAAAAGTACTAGTTAATTCTTGTAACTCATCATGGACAGACGCATACCTTGAAGCGTCAAAAGGGCAAAATCATGTAGCCGCATTCTTAAATATGTATCTTTCTTCTTAATATTATTTTGTGTTCTCATCATGATAAATGTTGTTTGTGAACTTTGCTTAATCCTTAACCAACCACATATTCTACACCCTGTAACCACACCTCTGGGAAAGCACGAAGTGCATCATGACAGCTAAGGTTCTTTTATTTCGAAAACGGATTAAATAATGGATTTTAAATGGGTTAGTGATTTCTTTTTCCTGGCACCTGTACGTGCGTACTTACGCGAGTATGCATGCATTTGGAACGCTGAAATTTTGTATATGGAACTACTATAACACCTAGCTGTGCACCTCCCGTTCTTATTCAAACCGGAAAACCAAACTTATATATCTATATATATAGCAAATAGAATATTATTATCTCATTCATATAAAGCTACTTAACTTCAAAGTCTTTACCCGGCTTTTATTTTCGCAATCGTTAGTCTTAGTCATGTACTTGTAATTACAAAAATGTTTTAAATGACGAAAATATTCATGTTTTGGTAATTAAAAAATTATTTTCAACAAATAACGATTATCTAACTTTTAAGGCGGTCATCTAGTTCCTATACGTATATTTGGAAAAGTTTTATATGTGGTGTGAAAAAAGAAATTGTAAGAAGTTTGATTACCATACAAAAAAAAAAAAAAAAAAAAAAAACGTCATTTTTCAACTTGCTTCGAGGGCTTGGTTAATTAAGTTAGAATAATTCGAGGAAATAAGTGTAAATAAGGTGCAGCAAAAAATGTATATAATTTAATAGGCCGTACAAGGAAGTCAATTAGTAGCCACATCAGATTTTTATATTTTGTAAAACCACTATTAGGAATTCCTTAGTTAGCCTGTGTGACGTTTACTGATAGCGAGAATGCAACAACGGCAACATTAACATAACATGCGTGATGTAAGCACAGTGCTGTAATATGTAAGACCTGAGCGGGATCCCCTGCTATGGTTTTTTGAAATCGTATGTAGACAGTGACCTTCTTCTTGTTTTGAAGGTCAAGTGTGCAAAATTTTATCAAGACCCTTATAAAACTGTAGATTTCTATGAATTGCACTCACACAAACAAGCATTCTTTATTACATATATATAGATGATTTTTCTGAATCCAACTAGTGTCATTTCACGGGTCCAGCTAGTAATTAATAATAACTGAAATGAAACTGTGTTTGTTGCTTTTAAATCACTCAGCTTTTATAATTAATAACAGAATAACTTTGAAAGAAAAATTTAATGTTTTACGCTTTGCTGAACGGCAACAAACTAAAAATATTTTAAATTTAGCAATGGCGGTATATTTATCTTAAACCCCTGGTTTTATTTATTAAATTCGAAAAAGAAATAAGTATATTGCTTTCTTCCGAGTGGCAACACGTTCTTTTAGACCGTAAAGTTTTCCGATTAAATTTAAAACGTAAATATCTCGCAATTTCTAGAATGACAACATAAAGCTCTTCAATGGCTGAGTTCTTTAATCAAGAGTTCGTTAGATTACCGTATAATATATGTATATAAAGAATGGCATTAGGTTTTGAGAAACCATTAGATTTTGAGAAGTTTAGCGACTTATATAGTGACCTTCTTTTTGTTTCGAAGATCAAGTATGCCAAATTTCATCAAGATCCAGATAAAATTGTAGATTTTTGTGGGAGGGGGGACACGCGTACACTATTCTTTATTATATAGACTAGTTGTGAAATGACACAAGTTATTATAGCCACTATATATTTTTTATTTCTCATAATATTGCGTAGGGATTCGTAACGGATTGAATGAACACAGAACCATGAAAGCCTGTTGAAATTTATTTTCCCGAAAGACTTTACAGTTCTGGAACTTTTCGCACAAAAGTACTCATACAGCTGTTCTCAGTGTGACATAGTACAATAAGTAGCCTCTCACTTCAAACTACTACGAACGTTGAGGTAATACTATCAAGAACTCAATAGCGTAAGTTGGCACTTAGTACTGTGAACAGTAAATACCGTAAACTAAACTGAAAACTCGTTCTTTTTCTGGTCTTATATAGTTTTTCTCCGTCCAGCGAGAAATTTCTAGTACCTTCGGTTTCTCGAAATTGTTGTAAGGCATGCACAGTTACAGTTACATAGGGCTGGACATACTATTTACAGTTATATAGGGATCGGACCAGTTACAGTCACACAAAACCGAACCAAAATATTGCCAAATGTCCACCAAGTTTGGTGACTTTTGACGATTTCTCGATAAATTTGCCGACAAACATTAGTCGCCAAAATCATTGCCATCTTGACTCTAACTCGCCAATTTGGTGAAATAATCATTTACCTCAATGTTCAATGGACTTACTCCTATAAGTTTATTTTTCCGGCGATACTTCGCATCCTGAGGCCTTTTATTTTACATTATGCAAGAGGTACTATAATTTGCATATAATTTCATTAAAATTATTTACATATATACAAATCTGTAGCAAAAACTATTTTAAGCGGCTGGAGATGATAAGTGGATACTTTAAAAGTAATGTTACAAGAAAAACGATTGTGGGTTGAGCCAAAAGAACCTCATTTAGTTGTAGGGTTCTACTATGCCCAGAAGCTTATCTTAGGGTCCTACAGACTTTACTGGACTGAAAAGCGAGTTATTGCTTTAGTGTAAAGCAAATTATCAAGTAATGTAAAAATAGCCTTTTTATTTAACTCTTTAAATGAATAGAAGGTATTACTTGTGCTACAGGTGAAATTCCGCTACTTGTGGGCATTTAAAATAGAAGTCCAATTCCAATGTGTCAGACTACACACAAAATAGAGTGTTTAAAAGCTGTTTCAAGATAATTAACAGCGCGTATTTAGAGCCTCGGCTTAAAACCGCAGTAACTTTGGCAGAGCTATGGCTAGTACGTGAGTGCAAGGTGAAGTTGCCAAAAGCTCTAACTTTCAAACATTCAAACCCACGGCTTAAATATGCAACAATTAATTTGCATTCTAGTGAGGTCTACGGAAAGACGTACAGTTTCAGCTCATTAATTAACATGTTATTGGTTACTGGTTAATTAACAGGAAATCCTACATAGTAAAATGGAGAGGGGGCTGCATCTCAAGAAAGTAATCCTTTGTATGCGGTAAAACTACAAAGGAATTCCATACTATAAATTGTTGCCACCAAATCAATCAAAATAAATTCGGAAAAATACTGTTTCCAAAGCACAGTTTTAAAAACAGAAATCGAAGTAAAGTGGCAGAAACTGACCCCCCTTCGAAGAGTTTTTCCTCATGACAATGCTCTGTTGTACATTTCGATGAATGTCAGACAAACACTTATTGAATATGATCGAGATGTTTCGTGTCATCCTCCATATTCCCCTGACTTTGCTTCCTCGGATTTTTATCTCTTCCGGCCACTTCAAAACTCTCTGAATGGCTTTTAGTTCCCTTCTTAGGAGATTGTTCAATACCACCTAAAAAAAGATCTGTTAATTTAATGGCATCGTCAAATGCAATTAAAGTATTAATTAATTATTAGACATAGTAATAAATGCAATAAAATAATGAATAATTATCTAATAAAATGCAATTAAATTATTGATTAATTAAATTATTGTTATTATGTCGTTACCTTTTTTTTAAATTTATTCATTGGTGCCCTACGCTTTTATTATTTGCGATATAAAATTGTAGAGGAATTCTGTAAATTATTTAGAATTAAAATTCTGTAATTATTAGAATTAAATAGAATTATTTAATTTACTATTTTCATTAAACTATATGATAAATTATTCTTTTCCTTTCAGTACATTCTTTTTTATATCCAGTTTAAGTAAAAACTTAATGTATAAAAAAATTTTTTTAACTTGTATTTTATTTCTATTAATCATGAAGAGTTATTCCTGTAAATGAAAAGAGACAAAAGAAATAATTTGCATTTCAGTAACTTCGTTTGACGAGTCTAATTGCAGCAGTCGTTCGCTTGATTTGAATTTAGATCAAAGCAAAGAACTTTGAAAAAATTTTGAATTTTAAGCCATTAAAAAAAAGAATTCACAGTAAACAAATCCGTAAAAAATTGCACTGAATTTTAAAACGATATGTTATTGGCACTCCAAGCTTAACATGTTGTAATTCTTCGCCTTCGAGGAAGACATTGGTAAGCTGATGCAATTATACTTCCTTGTATTGCAAATGGGAAGTTTAAAGTGATAGTAACGCAAATTAAATATTGCACTCAAACCCCAGAACATTTGCAATTATTAAGCCAGCCTTAATCACTATGTTTAAGAACTTCAACAATCTGGAGCTTTGCCTCCCATCTGTTAAAAATATGTCAATTACATAGAATTTGCAGATTGGAATATTATCAAAATTTGCTATTTGCAACTAAGATGTCAATTGTTGTTAGATGCACTGGTCTTGATCTTTGGTATTCTACAGTGGTTCAAATATGTTTTCGAGCATTTGTGCTTTTTAGTTTCATTCGCAAATATCAAGTACTTAATACTAACGAAATAACTTCCACATACAATTTTTTTCCACATACGCAATTCATCTAATTTAAAACCTGCTTATTTTGGAAAAAGTATTCAAAACGTTTTTGGTTAAAAAAAAAAAATCCTGAAGCTTTCAGATTTTACATTACGCCCAAAGGAGCATTTTTTTAACATTTTGTGTGTTGCCTTTATTTATTAAATATCATGTTGTTCGCACTTAAACCATAAAATTCAATTCAACAGAAATATCGTAAAATAATTTTAAAATGAACATATCTTTAGAACTTCCGATACACAGCCTAGAGATTTTTTTTACAGTGTTGCCATTGCTCTCTTTGAAATCGTTGAATTTGTTAATCAGAAATTCGTTAAAGGGTTAGGAAATATGAAATCGATAATAAAACAAATTCCAAATTCGGGCTTTGAGATGCCCATATAGAACAGCTACCATGTCCAGGTATTTTAAAGAAGAATCTGCACAAAATGGGTTTCAAATAATACATTTAAGAAAAAATAAAATGAATGAAATGCTAATACAATAATGCAAATACAAACTGAATACACTGAATAAAAATAAAAATTATCAGGGGAATAAAATTTACCTCAACTAACCCTCAGAAGGAAAAAGTATGTGCAATAAAGAAAGAGGGAAATTAAGCCAATATTTATAAAATTTCAGAGTTTAGCACTAAAAAGCTAAGAGAAAATCAGTTGCAAAAATTTCTGTTACTCATGCTACAAAAGTTAGTGTAATGTTTTATTCCGTCAACTTCTGTTATGGTAACAGAACACTATTCCACTAATGGAAACTCTCACACAAATAAGAAATTACACCAATTCTTGTTATAAAACCAAACCTGAATATTATTATCTATCTTGAAATAATTATATTATGCCTTAGACTGAATTAATTCTTGCTTCTAATATGCTTTTCATGTTATAGGATTCATAATGTTGTGCAACATAATGTTCCTATGTTTAATGATTAAAGCTAAATGGAGATTCATTCGTCTTCAGGGAGAAATAAAATAAATGTCATCGTAAAGGTTCTTCAGGAAATCTTTTGTTTGCTAAGAATAGGAATTCAGTAGTCTGTGTAGAATTCTCATAACTTTCTTCAGGATTTAAATAACAGAATAGGATGAAAGTTGACTCTTATCATCGTGCATAATAAAAGAACCTTTCATTTCTTCTAAGAATTCTAATTTATGTTATATTAACTGAATTACCAAAGTGCCTTCTTTTATGACAAATACCAGAAAATAATTTACAGTGAACGTTTCGCAAGACAGCATACTTGGTTCTAGATTACTTCGTTCACATGCAAAAAAAATCAGATGTCGATATCACATGACTTCCTTGTACGGCCTATTAAATTATACACGTTTTTTTTCTTGCACTTCATTTAAACTTAAATCCTCCAATAAGTTTAACTTAATTTACCGATCCCCCAAAGCAAGTTGAAAATAACATTAAAAATTGCTAATTTTGAAATTAAATATCCCGGTCCGTTTTTGTCGTAAGGGAGTCAATCAAACGTCTTATGCAGTTTATGCACTTATGCATTTATGCTTCTTGGGCAAAATCTTATGCATCGCCAAACTCGGCGACCATTTCGCGACGTTTTAGTTTGGTTCCTTTATAAATGTAATTGGTACTGTAATGGAATAGCTGAAATTCATCCCTGTATGTAGCTATAACTGTATCCGGCCCTTATAGTAACAGTATATGCCTTCCAGTAATTGTGAGAAATGGAAAGTATATTTTTAATTATTTTTGTATTATTATTATTAATATTTTCAAATAACAGAAATTTGATGTCAGTCACTATAAGCGGCGAATCACTTTTTAAATTGTTGCCACCAAATATTAGGGCCCTGTATTATATTTAAAGAAATTAAATAATAAAGAATCTGTATAAATGTATGTATGTTTCTCGCACTGCAATAATCAGCAATACAAAGGCATCAAATTTTGAGTAACGTACGTCTCCACCCGAATATGGGCATCTGAAAGCCCAATTTAGAATATGGAATTTGTTTTATTATCTGTTTTATATTTTGTAACCTTTAACGAATTCTTGATTAACAAGCTCAACGATCTCAAAGCGAGCAATGACAACACTGTACGGGGAGAAAAAAAACCGTTTTTGTCTCTAGCGCGCGAGACCGTGTAGCGGAAATTGTAAATATACGCTCTTTTAAATATTTTGTGATATTGCTGTGGAATTCAGTTTAATGGTTTAACTGCGAAGAACATATGATATTTAAGAAAAAAAGTGACACACAAAATGTTGAAAAAACGCCCCTTTGGCTTTAATTTATTTTTTTAATATATTTAACTAAACGAGTGATAATTTTCAAACGCAGATTATCGTTCTTGTGATATATTTTCATTTAAAACAAAAAATTATACCAAGAAGCAATGGTTATACCAAAACATCTCAACAAAAATTCGGAGTGTCCGAATTATTACGTAAGTTACTGATTAACACTTTTTGAACTAAAGATTTTATTAGAAGGAATATTTTGATGTTATATATTTTACAATAAACAAGTCTTAAAATAGAGGGGGGCGGAATAGGAAAAGAAAAATTTGAAAGGTTTCAGATTTTAAATTACGTCCAAAGCGTTGTTTTTTTTAACATTTTGTGTGTTACCTTTATTTATATTTTTCATGTTCTGCGCACTTAAACCATAAAATTCAATTCAAGAGCAATATCGCAAAATAATTTTAAAATTGAGCATATCTTTAAAATTTCCGATACACAGTCTCACGCACTGGAGATAAAAATGTTTTTCTGCACAACGTTGCCATGGCTCGCTTTGAAATCCTTGAAATTGTAAAAATTCATTAAAGTTTTTCAAAATATGAAATCGATAATAAAACAAATTCCAAACTTTAAATTTGGGCTTGTAGATTCCCAATTATTTGGATGGAAACGTTCAATATTCAAAATTTGATGGCTCTAGTTACTGTTGTTTTATCACAATACGAGAAATATACATACATTTATGCAGATACTTCATTATTTAATTTCTTTAAATATAATACAGGGTAAAAATACTTGGTGGCAACAGTTTGAAAAGTGAAACAACGCTTTTAGTGAATCAATACAAAATGGCAAAACGAAATTAATAGTCCTTTTGGGCAAATTGCCCCTTTAAGCTGATAATATATTAGAAATGAATTTGAAGTTCGTGTTTCAACATTTAGTACGACATCTGTGCAAATAAATTTCAAAAATACAATTGTCCGAAAACAAATATAAGCCGCTGTGTAATGGCAGTCCATCAAATTATGAAAAATATGGTTTTCCTACCAAACGAAATTTTCATCTTTCGTAATTTATAAGTACATTTTATAATAAACATAGTTAATATCTTCAGCGAGTACTGATTAATCCGAAAGCCAGTTAATCTGTCATAGGTTAATGGGTGTTGACTGTAACTTTTTATATGCCTTATGAATTCGAAAAACAGCCTGCGAAATATTTATGGGTGAAAACGGAAAAAAAATGCAAGTTAATGGTTTCGGCGTGACGCCGAAATCTTTTGAATATTCTTTTTCGGGTGTAAAAGACGATCCACTAAAAAATTGAAATTAAAAAAAAAAAAAAATACCAATGCGCAATTAAATAATGATCCCTTTTTGTCGCCCGTTGTGGACAAATGACGTCACAAGCAATAAATGTTAGTCTGCAACAAATCAAGTTCAATTTCGAAATCACGTCAGTGACAAGAAGGCGATACTTCAATTATTTGCTCTTTTCATTTTTATTGTTGCTGTTCATCGTAACTCGCGTGGCCAGGACTCTTTTATTAGTGGCAACAGAATTCGCTGATAGGAGCATTGTTGAGTTCAGAGACGACGAGGTGAACAGCTTCTTCCGCAGCACTCTCGGACAGATAGAAGCCTCGTGAGATATTTTCTCTTCCTCTTTTCTTTTGCAAACATGACAGCTCCGGAATCAGGTGAGTTATTTCCTTTCTCTGTTAAATAAGCGCAAGTTTACGCTCTGTTAAATTTATTCTTTCTTTTCTATGTACTTTATTTATTATAAATCATTTCCTATTGTGGAAAACGAAAAACTGTTATTATTTCTAAATTCTAAACTTTTAATTTTGCTTTTTATTACTGACTAGTTGTGCATATTGGCTGAAAGTTTAGCAAAGTAAATAGTCATTGAACCTTCTTGTCGCGGCTCACTTTAAAATTAATCACTATTTCTCAGATCATAAATAAATATCGGTACTAGATTTCTTTTCTTTAAGAAGACGCATAGACGACTACTTTTGTTTAAAGAATTTGTTAAAGCCTTCGAGAAAGAGCGCCATATTAATTATCATTGTTATTATTAATTGTGAAAATAGGTTTAAGCTAAAAAAAAGGTTTTTTATACATTAGTTACCCGATTAACCATTATAAACAGGGAACAAGATCCACAATTAACACAAAATCATGGTTAATCAGACGGCATTTAAGAACACACGATGAAGGAATGAACCACACAATAATTAACAACAACAAAAAAGAAAATACTGTTGCTAACGGAAATTAAGCTTCGTAAGACATAAAGAGACACTGTTTGATATTAATTAATTTATTATTTACATCGTTTAATTCCAAACATTATCTAATTATTTAATTCCAAAACAACTAGCATTTTACTGTTGCCAAAACCAAATCTAAAATACCATGTTGCCTCTCCACCTTTTTCCTTTAAAAATAGTAATTAAATTGATAAATAATTCACATTTATTTGGTAAATTTAAATTCCATGTAAATAAAAAAATTTTTTTTTAATCTGAAAGGTTTCAGATTTTAATTACGTCCAAAGGGGCGTTTATTTAACATTTTGTGTGTTACCATTATTTATACCATGTTCTTCGCACTTAAACCATAAAATTGATTTCAAGAGCAATATCGCAAACTAATTTTAAACTGAGCATATCTTTAAAAATTTCAGTACACACTCTCACGCGCTGGAGATAAAAATGTTTTTCTGTACAACGTTGGTATTGCTGGTTTTGAAATCTTTGAGTTTGTTAATGAAAAATTCGTTAAAGTTTTAGAGAATATTGTTACGAATTTCACATTTATTTGGCTATTTATTTATAATTGGAATTAAAATTCCTTTTTATTTTCCCGTGCAACGCAGACGATTTTTGAAGAGAAAGCTACGTCAAAAAATAAATAAATAAATAAATAAATAACCAACAAAGAAACATAAGGACTAAATTGAAAAATGATACGCCGTTTTTTGTGAAACAACGCAAAACGCCCAAACGAAAGTAATAGTCCTTCGGGACTAAATCCCTTTGGATTAATAATAATGATATGAAAATAAGTATTACAAAAATATATTTTAGCATAACTGTGAAGTTCCTCTGCTACAATATTTTTAACAATTTAACCTGACTTTTATGAAGCAGTTTAATCTGCAGATAATTTAGCAATGCTTATACACAGTCCAGTCACATTAATGTGACCATCTGTCAAAAGCCAGAATAACCACCTTTCGCAGAGCGGACTGCTGCGAGACGTGCAGGAAGAGAGTCACATAGGTCCCTGAAGGTGTTCTCTGGGATGTTGAGCCATGCCGACTCTAATGCCGTGGCCAGCTGCGCTAGATTACGCGGTTGAGGATCCATGGCGCGAACAACTCGATCGAGATGGTCCCACAGATGCTCGATTGGGTTTAAGTCAGGTGAGTTTGCTGGCCAGGGGAGGACGGTAAACTCATCCTGGTGCTCTTCGAACCACGAACGTACACTGGCAGCTGTATGGCACCTCGCATTGTCCTGCTGGAAGATGCCATCATCCTGAGGAAAAACAATGCGCATGTAGGGGTGAACATGGTCCGCAAGGACAGATGCGTACTTGTATTGATCCATTGTGCCTTCCACAATGATCAGTGAACCTAGAGAATGCCAGGAAAACATTCCCCAGACCATAATGCTCCCGCCTCCAGCTTGGACCGTTCCGGCAATGGTTGCAGGGTGGTTCCTTTCAGAGGTTTCACGCCTTATACGCCAACGTCCATCTGTCCGATGGAGCATAAAACGCGATTCATCCGAAAACGCAACCTGTCGCCACTCAGTGGACGTCCAGCTGCTGTACTGGCGTGCAAATTCTAGCCTTCGCCGTCGATGAACAGCAGTCAGCATAGGTGCACGAACCAGGCGTCTGCTTCGGAGGCCCAGACGCAGCAATGTTCGCTGAATAGTACTTTGGGAGACACTTTTGGTAGCCCCTTGGTTCATTTTGGTGGTCAGTTGCTCAACGGTAGCCCGTCTATCTGCCCGAACGCATCTCCGCAACCGTCGTTCGCCTCTGTCATCTATGGCCCGTGGTGCACCACATTTGCCACGTCGCTGATTTTGGACAGTCCCATTTTGCCATGCACGGTACACTTTTACCACGGCGGCACGCGAACAGTTCACAAACTCAGCCGTTTCGGAAATGCTTCCACCCTTGGCCCGAAAGCCAATGATCATGCCCTTTTGGAAGTCGGATAAATCGCTTCGTTTCTGCATTACGCCAACAATTGAAATGTTTTCCGAAGCCCTCACACACCCTTTATATACGCTCAACTGCACTGTGCTGCCACCTGCCTTCTGTGATTGGTTATTTAACTCTGACATGGAAAGTACGTGGTGGTCACATTAATGTGACTGGACTGTGTATATTCCATAGTGTTTATAATAAAATTGCGTACTGTAGTGAATGAAAGGAATTCTTAAACAATATAACATCGTCTGCTACTTTTGCTACTATGCCACGCATTCTTCTCCTGTTTGTATTTTCCTAAGAAATTTTGTTTTATTCTGATGGTTTGTGATAGTATTTTTTCTGTCGTTCTTAAATAAATAAACTTTGCATTTTTTTTCTTCTAAACAAGGCAAGTTAATTCTCCCGTAGTTAATCTGAAGTATACTACATTTGTTTTTAAATGAGTTAGCGATAATATTATATTCATTTTTAATGAATTTCTGTTTGAACGCTTTTTTATGTAGAATCTAAAATAACGTAATGTAGCATCTAAAATTCCGCAGTTATACAGATTAAGGTTTTTTCATTTAGCAATCACATTAAAATTATAGGGAGACACAAAAGCAACTTGATACGGCTTTTATAAATGATTTAGAAAGGGAAGTTTTTTTTTAAATCTAATTTAAAAAATACTGTGCATTTCTTTTTGTATTTGAAAAGGTTATTATTAATTATTTCAAGGTTATTAGTTATTTTTTTAATTTAGATTTGGTTATGAATGCGTAATTTATTTTCAAAAGTTTTTTTCTCACATTTCTGTAAAATTATCATTAATACGTTGCAACAAATGTCATTTTTCTGCCTAAAATTTCAGAGCATTTGTAAGTTTTATTTTAATTAATACGTTAGTCCTTATATTAACATCTCACCTGCACTTCTACTGTTTCGTGTACTCCACCAGACCATAAAAATGGAGTAAATTTCAAATTAGGGCGAGAAGTTAAGAAAGAGATTTGGCGCTATCAGCATGCTGTAATAGTATTGCTTTGTTATTATCTGTCGTGAGTGCTGTAGCTACGAGAGGAGAATTTGTGGTTCATTGAAATTAAGCTAGTTATAGTGGAATACTTTTTAGTTGTAAATACTTTGAATTATTGTTGTTCATCAATTCCGAAAACATCGGAAGGTAATTTTATTAGTGGTATTTTTTTACTTCAGGCGGTAGTTTAAATAAATTCTCCAGCTATTCTGGATTGTCTTATTTAGTCATTTTTAATCATTTAGATTGTTTCGGGCTGAAAAACGGAAGAAAAACATCCGGCAATTAGACTAGTTTGACTAGTGTTCAGATTAAGACAGGCTGTACTTTAACTACGTTTTTACTGAAAACGGGGATTGTGTTAATTGACTAATAGGATTAGTGAGTTAAAGTGCTTAAGAAATTCTGATAGAATGCAGAACGGTGACAGCAACGGTGGTTTGCCCTTTTAACGGCAAAATAACTGTAATCGTAAACAACATGTAATATGGCAGATTCTTTTAAACTGGTGTCTGTCAATATCTGGTTGTTTCCGAGTAAACAGTTAGGATTTCGCAAGTAATTTTCCACGCTATAATTTAATTTTTGGCCCAAACGGGCTTATAATCTCGAAATACGATTTTGCGTTATTTCACTTTTCATTCAAGTTTATTGCCATTCGGAAAAACGTAAGATCTTTCATATTTAATTTGTCTGTTATTAATTAACAAACTAAACTATTTAAAAGCAACAGTGCAACAGTTGCAGTTCTTAATGTTATTTTTCTCTGCTTTTTTATCGGACTGATTTCGATAAAGTGCTTTTAATTCATGATACATCTAATTAAAACCATTCCATACTTTTATAGAATTACACTACTTATTTTTTTCTCTTATTAAATGTGCAGAAGATATAAAACGCACTCATATTAGATCAAATGCATGTTCATTTAATATCCTATAAAATGTTCCGCTTTTCTATCTGGGTCATTGAAACGTTTAACATGCAAATATGTGCTACTAACACAACGTTTAATATGCAAATATGTGCTAATAACACACCTGAGACTCCATAAAATTAATATTTTATTTACGTTTATTTGCAATATTTATTAGTCCAAAGGGGCTTTGTCCCTGAAGGACTATTGTTTTCGTTTTGCGATTTTGCGTCAGAAGCATTAAAAGTCTGTATCACTTTTCAAACTGTTGCCACAAAATATTGCAGCCCTGTATTATATTTAAAGAAATTAAATAATGAAGAATGTGCATAAATGTATGTATGTTTCTCGAATTGTGATAAAACGACGGTACCTAAAGCCATCGAATTTTGAATGCCGTAATCCTGCTGCGAATATAGGCATCTGGAAGCCCAAATTTGAAATTTGGAATTTGTTTTATTAACGATTTCATATTTTGTAAAACTTTAACGAATTTCTGATTAACAAACTGAAGGATTTCAAAGCGGGCCATGGCAACGTTGTACAGAAAAAAACATTTTTATCTGCAGCGCGTGAGACTGTGTGTAGGAAATTCTAAAGATATGCTCAGTTTAAAATTATTTTGCGATATTGTTCTTTAACTGAATTTTATGGTTTAAATGCTAAGATGTTTTTTTTTTTTTTTTTTTTTTTTATGTTTATATACATCGACTCTCTCAAACAACAACAAAAAAAATCAACCATTGTTTTCCTGGCTTTCACAGTGACTTAGTGCTGCCACTCCTTTTTAACTTAATCAGAAACTTAATAATGAAACAATAAATCGATGTTACCGAAAGGCAACACTACAGCTATCTCTATCGATAATCTCTACTGAAAAATCATACTAAACTTTAAAATAGTTCTTTTGGGCGATCGTTAAAATCTGAACTCTTTCGAATTTTCTTTAATGTTTTTTCTTAACTAAATGCAAAAATTAAAATTTACGCAAATTTGAGGGAACAGATTTAGAAATACAGTACATAAAAATTCGTACAACATTAAGTTAACAATTTTAGAAATTATTTGTATGAGTAATAAAAGCTACATACATAGTTCATATATATATATAAACAAGTGTTTAGAAACTCCAAAATTAAAATTATTTATTATTAAAGTTGCGCAGTATTAAGCGAAATCAATTAAATAATCAGGAGATTAATAATTAAATAAAACTTGTTAGCAGATTAGCTAACAGGAAGAATAAAAATCAAAATTGAAACAGAAACAAAACAACATAATAAAATGACATAAACTATAATATAACAAATAGTTATATTCCATGATCAACTGTCATAAAATTTCTTCCTTTCCCAGTGGGGATAATGCAAGTAATAATTCAGTGAAGTACTGTCATCTGAAGGTCGAGTCTCAAACAAACCTTCTCGAAGCAGGTTTTTTTTTTTACTCTCTCCTCCTGTCCTCAATCCATTTTTCTATTCAACTATCATAAAATTTCTTTCTTTCCCAGTGGGGATAATGCAAGTAATAATTCAGTCAAGTACTGTCATCTGAAGGTCGAATCTCAAACCTTCTCGAAGCAGTTTTTTTTTTCCCTTCCGTCCTCCATCCATTTTTCTAATAATAAACTCGACTTCAGCTGAACCATCTTATTACTGCCATGTTCAATTTAAGTATAATCCCTGCTGACGAAATTCTTTGTATTATTTTACAATCAGTTCAAAATAACATAAACTATAATATAACAAATAGTTATATTCCATGATCAACTATCATAAAATTTCTTTCTTTCCCAGTGGGGATAATGCAAGTAATAATTCAGTCAAGTACTGTCATCTGAAGGTCGAATCTCAAACCTTCTCGAAGCAGTTTTTTTTTTCCCTTCCGTCCTCCATCCATTTTTCTAATAATAAACTCGACTTCAGCTGAACCATCTTATTACTGCCATGTTCAATTTAAGTATAATCCCTGCTGACGAAATTCTTTGTATTATTTTACAATCAGTTTCCTAGCGTTTAGAGTAAAGCAAATGCATTAAAAATGTTTCTCCATTTTCAGTATGCATTTGTTTTTTCATTTATAGCATTTTAATTTCCGTAATTTCTAACAGTTTATAATGCAGTTGAACCTCATCGTGAAGAACCCCCGATATAACACTTAATGTTACTTGAAACTGCTATAGCGAATCTCCAGAGGCAGAAAAATCGAATGTTATGAACTATACGCATATCTTCAATTGACATGTTTTGGAATTTTTCTGGAATTTTTGAAAAATTTAATGTAAAAGTTAAAAACCCTTTAAATCATCCACGTTTAACAATGGCACGTTCTAACCGTAAAGAAAAGGAAAAAAAACCTTTAAGTTACTTTCTTTTATCTTCACTCCACTTTTCTCTATGTTCTAAGCAAAAGCTAGGCAAAGCACATGTGACATCCAGTCTAGGAGAAGGATGAGAATTATGGCACCCTATGGCATTCTTTGCGTTTGGTATATGTGATCATTGAACAAAACATGTGAATGGTTTCACTGATCCCATTCGGATTCTTCGATTGAGTTGTCTGACAGAGCTTTATTCAAGGTTATTCTATGATGAAAATTTTGACATTTTCATTCAGTTTGAGATTTCATGATTCCTCTAATTCAAATATTCTATGATAAATTCGAGAAATTATAGCATTTAGGCTAATTTATTTATCGTGTAAAAGTATTAACGTAAAACGTATTGTTAACATAATTACTGTAATTCAAACTTAATTTGTAGCCCAAAGGAGCCTTAGCTCAGAAGGCTCAGAAGCATTAGTCTCGAAACTGGATTTTGCGTTGAATCACTGTAAAAGGCTAGAAATTAAGTAAGGTAAATGTGCGTGAATGTTAGTATGTTTCTCGCATTGTGAAAAAAGAGAGCCACCAAACCTGAACTGAACCTACCACTAATCTGAGAGAGCCATCAAATTTTGAATATCGTAATCTTCCAACCAAATATTGGAATCTCTAATTTGTAATTTGTTTTATTATCTATTTCATATTTTGTAAAACATTAACGAATTTTTTATTAACAAACTCAACGATTTCAAAGCGAGCAATGTCAATACTGTACAGGAAAAAAAACATTTTTGGAAAAAAAAAAAAAAAGAAAAAAAATTTATCTCCAGCGCGCAAAACAATCTTTCGGAAGTTCTAAAGATATGCTGTTTTGAAATATCTTATGATATTGCTGTTGAATTGAATTTTACGTGGTTTAAGTGCGAAGAAAATGATATTTAAAAAATAAAGGTAACACCCAAAACATTAAAAAAACGCTCCGTTAGGCGTAATATAAAATCTGAAAGCTTTCAGATTTTATTTTTTTAACCCTTCGACTACTAACGGGATTGCTGCTAAGTAAAAACGTACTTAGAACCTCCTTAATATTGGGGATCATCTTCAAATGGAAAATCAAGACACCGTTGTACTCGTTGTACACAAATGAACATAAAGAAAAGAATAAATAGGAGTTGACCAGTATGTAATGTTGGGTTATGCAAAGAATGCTTTAGCTTTGCCGCACGATGTAAAATCTATATCATATAATAAAGTTTTCCAGAATAATAGGTCAGCGTATAGTTAGTCGATCGCTACGTATGAGACGTCCCAGCCTTTGGCTTGAAAAACCTTTTGTGAAAAAAATCTCAAATGCTAAATTTGCCTTATTTATGACACATTTTGTTCATCTGGATAGAAAATGGGATAATTTTTTTTTAATTCATAGTCAGAGAGTTAACTCTGATTTATTATTCGCTACTTTTGGTAGAGTGACAATATTAATCAGTTTCGCTTCCCGATTCTTCATTCAGTTTTTACACAAGTTTGTGAGATTATCTTTTTTTTTTCGAATCAAATATAACGAACGAAACCTCTAGTCTCTTGAAGTTCGTTATAACGGGGTTGGACTGTGTAAGGTTTCTCCTTCAATCTCTTGCCTCTCTTCGTGAGCATAAACTGTGAAACCTTATGTTGAGGACAGTGAGCAGATCTAGGCTATGTCCTTTAGTGTGAAGAACTACAAAGTCAGAAAGAGGGTTTAAAAGTGACCCTTTAATTCAAATATTTACAACTCTTCAAATCGAGAGTAAGCCACTACTTGGGCTGAACTAAAATAATATTAAAATAAGGTGTGTTAACAAATTCAATTCCCTAACTAAAGTCTAAGTAGGACGGCGAGGGAAGCTTACTCTTAGTGAAATGCAACAATGCGAATTTCACTAGCAAACACTAGTAATTTCAAATGCCTATAAAGGCGAACTTTCAGTAGACAGAGGAAATCTTGGCGCGCACAGCCTTACGGCGATAAATCCAAGGCACTGTTTTTCCCCTCGTTAACTCCTGCCTTTTAACTGCTAACAGATATATGCGATTTGCATAAATATCTCACTCGCGCTAAATTCGGGCAGCAACTGAAACTTTGAGAATTCGATAGGAAAGTTCAAACTAAAAATAATTTGGTTAATTAAAATAATGAATGCTACAAAGTTGCTCCCAGAATTTAGTAGTCTGAAACTAAGTAGCCTAAAATCGGCTTTTAGTGAAGATGCTAAATTCTAAATCTAAATTTTCCTTCCTATTCGCCATCCTTTACAATTGTAAGTTTTAAATTTAGTTTAACTCTCTGTTTGTGTCTTAGATATTTTAACATAGAATATCTTTTTCCGTCTTCACATCAAAAAGATCCATCAGGAATTTGGCTGGATTCTATCTGGTTCCTTCCAATCTGGAAGGAAATAAATTTTAATTTCATGTTATAAGTACATTTCACCTGAAAAGTACAACATTCCCTTCCTCTGATGCTTTCCGTAATGACCTTTTATTCGCGCTTTAGGTATTCGCGTTTTTTATTTTCTATTAGCGCTTTTCGCCAAACGCATTCATTTTACACTCATTCATTTTTAAAACTTCCCAATTGTTCTCTGGCCAAATGTGGTGTTTGTGAAAAACACGCAGTTTTACTTTGTCAAGTGTTCACAACTACCACCTGACTTCAATTCTATTGGGGTTAATTCTTCGACTTTCAAGACCTCAGACTTCCCCTAAAACAAATCTGAAATGCCCTGAGGTTCTAACATGAAATGAACTTTAAACTTTTGTGTGAAACCAGAGAACACTACGTACAACATTCAAACATTTCAATTGCATTTCATACATATAATTCATTCTTTCAATCTTCAATTCAAATTTTCTTTAAATGCTCATTGCGTTAAATAACACTTATATATTCACTTTCTAATTTAGCGCGCTTTACGCTTTTACATTACATTTTAATTTTAACTTGCGTATCCTTTACGCTTTTCCAAAATATTCGATATAAACAAAACCAGTGCTTAAGGCTTACAACAAATCATGCATTACATAGAAAACAGTTTTACATTAAATGCATTCATTATTTATACATAGAAAAATATAATACAACAGTTTTGCTATACAACTTACGTACTAGTTGCTTTTAATTAACACAATTCAATTTCCTATTTACAGAGAGTCTTTTGACTAAAATCGATGAATCCCATGTTCTGGATTACAAAGAACATTTCACGAAGTCTCACAGTTTTTCAACTGAACTCTCGAATTTCTTCCGCTGCATAATTAAGTTGTTCCTTCAAGCGTGTCCTTTACGCTTTCGGCAACCGGCTTTTGACTCGGGTAACTTCCCTTTTAAATCTGCAACTTGCACTTAAATCAGAAACATAACTGTGTGAATTTTAAAAGAAAATAAAGAATCTACTTATCTTTCTGCCAGTCTTTTAGGCGTTTTTTTGTCCATTCCTGAAAGGTTGGATATACTGTGGCTTGGGCTATTCTTTGCTTGTTACTCCTAGATTGAAACTCTGGGGCTGCCTTTCGTTTGGTCGATCTTCTTTCCTCCAGAAACACCTTGTTGGGACGAATGGTGGGTGGCGCTTTCCGTTTGTGCTGAAGTCTTTGCTCCCTCTCCAGACTGGCTCGTTCCTTCTCCTGCACTCGTAGGCTCCTTCGTTGTGGGTTGGCACCTTCGGCGGCTCGCTTCTCGCCGTTCTGTTCCCTCCGTAGTGGTGGAGCTTTCATAGTGTTTTCATTTGGACGTTCCTTCCTTAGACGCTTTGGTCGCTGAGACTGTTGCTTAGCGTTTGTCCTTTTTTCTTTTTGGGGTGGTCTTTTCTTTGGCTGCGGCTTCCTCTCTTCTGGTAACCTCCTTTTCAAACTGGGTTCTCTTGTTTTTGAGGGACCTGGTTGGGGCTCTTGAATCTTAGAAAAATTCTGTGAGGCTGGACCCTGCAACATGTCTTTCAAAATATTATTATTAGCTCTTCGATAATAATGTTTAATTTGATCGAAATTTGCCACAGTCTCTTCGCCCTTCTCATTCTTTAAATATGCACGGCATTCAACTATTCTTGTAATTTCAAAAGGACCATGCCATCTTGGGCAAAATTTTGCGACCTTATCTTTTGCTGCGCATGAAAGTGCGTGGGCTTGTTTCAACACCTCCTCCCCCACTTTATATTCTACGGTTCTTCTTTTTGAATCGTAGTAAATCTTTTGTTTCTTTTGCGCTTCCCGGGAGCACTTTTCTGCCTCCTTCAACATTTTTTCTATTTCACCCATTTGAAATTCCGGCGCTCTATCTTTCACATAAAATAATTTATCTAAGGGGGTCATTATCTTCCTGCCCAAAAACAATTCGGCGGGGGATTTCTTCGTTGTCTCGTGCTTAGCCGTTCTGAGGGCGAATGCAAATTCTTCGACGCAGTCATCCCAGTTAGAATGGTGCTTTTGCACATAATTTCTAATCAATTTTACAATATTCTTATTTACCCGTTCCGCTATATTTGATTGTGGGCGGTAGGGTACCATTTTCATATGCTTAATGCCCAACTTGTCACACATCATTTTAAATGTACTGCTTACAAACTGGGGACCATTATCGCTAATCACCCTCGCTGGACATCCATATCTTAAAATATATTTGTTCAAAAACGAATCTGCAACGACTTTTGCTGAAGCCCGCTTAAGTGGTATCAACTCAACCCATTTACTGAAATGATCCACAATGACTAATAAAAATCGTGCCTTATTTACATGACTCCTGGGGTAGGGGCCTAAGAGGTCAATACCAATTATTTCATTGGGGAACCTAGACTCAATACTAGTTAATAACCCGGCCGGGCGGAAATTTACGTCATTATTTATCTGACACGTGTGACAAGTCTGGCAGTAATTTTTAACTATCTTTTGTAATTGCGGAAAATATACCGCCTCGCGTACGCGTTGTATTGTTTTTCTAATTCCAAAATGGCCCGAGACAGGCGAATCGTGGAGCTCTTGCAAGATACTTAAAATTAATTTGGCCGGGATGACTGGTCTGTATTCACTATTTTGATTCGTAACTTTAGTATAAAATAAGAGACCATCAATGATTTCATAGTTCTGTGCTCTGCTTCGTATTGCATTAATGTCTATATGCTGGAAGTTATCTGGGTCTTTTAAATAATTATAAATATTTCCGAATTCGGGATCCCTAGCAATTTCTTCTATTACAGTCTCTCGAGAGTCAATGACCTTTGCCTGAAGCATCGCTATTTTTACTTTCTCGCCGTTCTCGTCTAACTTTATTCTAGATAATGCGTCGGCCACTACATTGTCTTTTCCCGGTGTGTGTTTGATAATGAGATTAAATTCTTGCAACTTTAGGGTCCACCGAATTAAGCGTGGCGAAAGATTCTTTCCTGAAAATAATCTGGTAACTGCCGCATGATCTGAATATACTGTTACGGGAGAACTCCCAAAATATACACAAAATTTTTGAACAGCTGCGAGCACTGCTAAAGTTTCACGCTCCGTTGCCGAATAATTTCTTTGCGTATCATTCAATGTACGACTAAAAAAGGCAATCGCTTTTCTATTTTGTGTTAACACGGCTCCGATTGCGTAATCTGATGCGTCTGCATAAATTTCTAGACCCTTGTCTTTCTCTGGGAACTTTAGAACCGGTGCATTAATTAAAGATTCTTTTAACTTCTCAAACGCGGCGTTTGCTTCTGAAGACCACGCAAAACGAACTCTTTTCCTTCTCAACTTTAACAATGGTTCAGCAATTTCTGCGAAATTTTTAATAAAAATTCTATAATATGAGCACATACCCAAGAAAGTCGCTAACTTTTTGGCTGTATTCGGAATTGGGTAATTTTTCACTGCTATAACTTTAGATTTATCTGTTTCGATCCCCCTTTGAGAAATTTTGTACCCTAAATATTTGAGTTCTTTTGCCGCGAATTTACATTTCTTAATGTTCACTTTAAGTCCTGCATCTTTCAAAAGAGTAAAGACTTCTCGAAGGTCTTTAATATGTTCTTCCAGCGACTCTGAAGTAACAATTATATCGTCAAGATAAATAAATGTACTTTTTCCTATTACCGGCCTTAAAATTTTGTCCATGCACCTCTGAAACGTGGCCGGGGCTCCCGACAATCCAAAAGGCATACGCAAAAAGCCATATGTACCGTATTTTGTTATGAATGCTGTTTTGTGAACATCTTCCGGCTTTATGCTTATCTGAAAATATCCGGATGTCAAATCTAGCGTGGTTATGTATTTTGTTGATTTAATACTTCTTAGAATTTCATCAATTACCGGAAGTGGGTAAGTTGGAAATTTTGTTATACTATTAAGCTTTCTGTAGTCAATAGCGAACCTGTACCTTAATGGATCAGTTAACGGCAAATCATTATTTTTCTTACATAAAACCACCGGACTCGCATATGCACTAGAAATAGGAGTTATTATTTTGTTTCTTAACATTTCATCAATATGGTATTTTATTATTTCCTCCTTAACTTTGTCGTACTTGTAAGGACGCTGACGTATAGGTTCATCCGTAGTTAATTTAATTTCGTGTGCTACGATCTGGGTGAATCCTGGAATATCATCAAATAAATCAGCGAAATTACTTACCAATTCCCGAAACTTGTCCTGTTCTTCGGGCGTTAGATGGCTTAAATCCACTTCAGGGGGAGGTGTTGATTTCTTTTTAACTGGGTCCATGGTTACTTGCAAGGTGGAGTTTTCAAAATCGATTTTCGCATCCACAGCTGCAAAGAAATCTGTTCCTAAAATAACCGATGCTTGGAGGTTCTTCACTACAAGAAACATAATTTTTTTTTGTTCTTCGCCGATTTTGATGTACAGCTCGATTTTTCCCATGCATTGACACGTTTTTCCTTGGGCTGCTACCACCTTCATTCCTTCCACGCTATGCAGACGATATCTACGAAAGTGCTTCTTAAAAAATTCTTCTGCCAAACAGCTTCCTTGAGCGCCGGTATCCAACAGAGCTGTAGCGGGTACGTTGTTAATTAGTAACTGCAGTCTCGGTAATTCAATGTTTCTCACCATGACCGTATTTAGCTGTACTTCAGAGGGATTTTTCTTCTCCTCGGAACATTGCACCCCCTTCCCCGCAATATTCCTTAGTAGTTTAAATGCTTTGCGGGTGTTTTCTTCTGTTGCTGGCTTCTGCCTGGGGAGAATGATTTTCTTCCGTAGTTGGAATTATTTTGTTGGCGCTGTACTTGGCGCGGTTGACCGCTCGCATTTTGACTGGTACCAGTAGTTCTCGGCCATCGTCTGTTTCTTCCTTCGGCATTCTGGTTCCCCTGCAGCCGCTGTTCATACGATTGTCTCCGTTGATTTTCGGCCGCTCGCCGGCTCTCGAATTGTACGGCGAGTTCAAACAGCTTGTCCAGCGTCACGGGATTTCTTAGCTCCATGAAATCTTGTATAGATGGTAACAATCTGGGCAGGATTATCTGGATAATCTCCGGGTCCGGCCTCGTGCCATACAATAATTTAAAGACTTGTATTTTTCTCAAAATAAATTCCGATAGTTCATCCACCCGCTGTTGATACTTGCTAAACAATTCAGCTTCGAGTTTCGCACGGTCTTTAACCACAGGAAACGCTCTCAAAATTGCTAGTTTAAAATTCTCGTACGTGTAAGTCGGCGTTCCTGGTTCTCCCAGCAGACATTTTCCGATGCACTTATACCAGGTCGCTGCTTGGCCCCTCAATGCTCCTGTCGCTAATATGACCTTCTGATGTTCCGGAACTGGATACAGCAAAAAATGCGCTTCTAACTTTTCCAGGAATGTGTTCACAGGTCCTCTGGCATCAAAAACTACTGCCGGCTTCATGGCTGCTCTGATGGTTTCCACTATGAATCCAAATCCATCAGGCATTGCAGCTGTATTCTGGGATGTAGTAGGCATATTCCAACTTCCTTCCATCCTTTTAGTTGTTCGGGCGCCAGTGTAAGGTTTCTCCTTCAATCTCTTGACTCTTTTCGTGAGCATAAACTGTGAAACCTTATGTGGAGGACAGTGAGCAGATCTAGGCTATGTCCTTTAGTGTTGAAAAACTACAAGGTCAGGAAGGAGGGTTTAAAAGTGACCCTTTAATTCAAATATTTACAACTCTTCAAATCGAGAGTAAGCCACTACTTGGGCTGAACTAAAATAATATTAAAATAAGGTGTGTTAACAAATTCAATTCCCTAACTAAAGTCTAAGTAGGACGGCGAGGGAAGCTTACTCTTAGTGAAATGCAACAATGCGAATTTCACTAGCAAACACTAGTAATTTCAAATGCCTATAAAGGCGAACTTTCAGTAGACAGAGGAAATCTTTGCGCGCACAGCCTTACGGCGATAAATCCAAGGCTCTGTCTTTCCCTTCGTTAACTCCTGCCTTTTAACTGCTAACAGATATATGCGATTTGCATAAATATCTCACTCGCGCTAAATTCGGGCAGCAACTGAAACTTTGAGAATACGATAGGAAAGTTCAAACTAAAAATAATTTGGTTAATTAAAATAATGAATGCTACAACTGTATTGTAATTTAACAGAAATTACAATGAAATTTACTTCAATTCCAGCTAATTTGGAAAGTTGTGTGTGAACAACCTTGTACACCGATAAGCGAATAATCGCTTGAGTATGTGAACAGAGACGTAAGACTCGGGAAACCCAAAAGGGATCTCATGAGTTTAACCGATTATACTGTTCGATTAAGTAAAAAGATTAAATAAGAGCCAAAAATGAGGTAATAAATTCAGATTGTTGCAGATATTCAAGATAAAACGAACGTTAAAAAAGGAAAAAAAAAAGCAGTAAACTGAAATTCTGAATGTAGCAAGAACAATTGTCAAGTTAATGACGAAATAGAATGATATAAACTTTTAATTTCCGAAACCAGGCTCTGAACGTATCCAAAACGGAAACTGTGTATCTACATTTAATTCTTCAAAACATTCTAGCTATTCATTTCTCGACCTAGCTTAGTGCATGCAGTCTCCTTTGCAGGCTTCACGTATATCGTCAGTGAAGGGTAACAATAATGTTACTACTCTACTTAACAGCTGTTTTTTTGTTCGAAGATTGCAAAAGTTTTTCATTCGATTCTGAATCAAAATTGTATAAGCCTTCATAACAAGTCAGATTCTTTTTTTAAATTGATAACGAAATACCATAAAACTTTGAAATGAATAACTTTCTTTTTATAATTTTTCATGATTTTATGAATTATGAAATGTTCTCCAAGAGATTTGTATCTCCAAGAGAGAAATAGCTTCTAGTATGAAACTTCTAATATGTTTAAAGTTTATATGGACTGAGGTTAAAATTCTGCCTATCTCTATTATTAAATAATGAAGAATCTGTGTTTATATATATATGGCATGACCAAAAGCAGAATCTAGACCCACAGAACTTAATAAACATAGACCTGCACCCAAACATGTGCACGTTGAAGCCGGAATTTTGATTTTGGTACTACCGATTGCAATAAAAAATGGATGCACGCTTTGCGCAACTACATGTTATAGCAGTCCCATATGCAAAATTTCAACGTTCTATGGCTAGTCGTTTTTGAACTATACTATGTCTCGCATAGTCACGAAAAAAATCCCGTTTGAATCCATTTTACAATCGCTTTTAGAATAAAGAATCCTTTATTCTGTCCGTGCAAACAGGCATCACGCAAAAAAATAGTCAAAATGGATTCGAGAACGGCCATGATGGATATTTTCTTTGAAATCTGATAAGCGAAATTTTTCGCGATTACAGTACTTCCTTTATTTCGTATAAAGAAGTAAAAATCATAAAGTAATACATTTTAAATTGCTTAAATATGCTTTTACATTTTCCTTTACTCCTCAGGCGTTAATGTTAGGAAATGGCGGCTCGCCATATGAATCAAGTGAATCACTGATTCACTTTAAATTTTTCTATATATGTATGTGCTTTCTTATATATAGTACACATTGAGCAAATTTGAATAAAGCTATCCAATCCACGCATCTCTCTCCCAGAGGTCAAATTCTAAAATACTTTTCAGCTGTCAAACCTGAGAAAAGCTGAAAATTTTAAATGGAACCTGTGAAATAATGTGATTCACTTATCCTGGAGGTCGCGAGCTGCCATTGGTGTTAGAAATAATTTTTACGGCCAAAAATATGTCGTCTTCTTCTAATGGGGCCCATGGAAGCCAAAAGGTTGGACACCTTGGTTATGTTCTTTGCATTCGAAGAATTTTATATTGATTTAATTTCATTTTATATCGATTAAGGGTAATTTTTTTTAGAACGTACGTTCTCATTCGAAATTTGCTAAATTTTCTGATTTTTCTGTAAGCTATCAAAGGCTATTTTTGTGTAAGCTATCAAGCTATTCTGTACGTTTATCAAAAACGCTTTCAGTCATTTTATAAGCGAGTTTTGTTATCAGTGTCCGATAGCTCAGAAAATGGCTTGGATAGAAAATTATTTGCAGAGTTTAGCATCCACTTCTCATGAAAGTCCAATCTGTCTCATAATTTATTGCAAAATTTAATTACCGTTAAGGGAAAGCTGTGAACAGATAATTACTAATTATATAAATTACATTTTTTCACAGATTTATTTTAAGAAATACTCAAACGATAGAGTATGTAAATTATTGTACTACGCAAAAATCTGCGGAACGAGCTTCACTTCATTTTGAAATTTATACAGACGAAAGTATATTTCTGAGCTGTCAGAGTATAAAAGACTTCGATTCTTTTTTATGCTTTAACAATTAATGCATTGTTCTTTTTAACTATGATCGATAACCCTGAATTTTATCTTATCGCAACTTTTTTGCTGATGTACTTCATTTGACTTTTGCGTCAAATGTCGAGAGAAAATGGTGAGTTACTATTTATTGAATGTTTTACCTCTAAAATGTCTGATGAGTAAATGATTAAAAAAAAGAAAGAATATATAAATGGGAGTGAGAAGTTTTCTCACTCAAAACTTTGAAATATCATTTGAAATTTTCTTGCTGTGTGTGTATTTATACATCCCCATCTAAGTAGTAGCTTAAAAAAACTATAAAACTAGTATACTTTTTTACCAATTCTAATAACATTGTAAGTTTATAATTCCATTAGCTTATTATTTTTATCTTTACTGCCACTTCTAGTTTCGTCGGCTCTCATCAGGACGCTTATTAGTAACCGTTTATGAAAACAGATTTCTTGAAATTGAAAGAGAGCTTTTAACAGACCGCGCTCCGTACTTTTTTCTCCCGGCTCTTAGAGTCGGTTTTAGTTTTTTGCTAGCTATGTTTGGTCGCGTAATTAAGAGAACTTGAACCAAAGCTTACAATAGAAATTTTGTCATTTGAATTACATACTTTAAGTATTTAAGTACTATTGCGACGTTTGTGGCACACTAGTGGCCGATCTGTGGTATCGCTGAGCACTGACCTGGGTTTTTCCAGTATATAATGTAGATACGAGCCAGTTTTTCTTAAATCAAATAAAAAAAAAAAAAGAAACCAAATGAACTTCAGTATTTGTGTTCTATGAAATCCCGCGAGCAGTGGGCATTCATTTTTGTGGTACCCGAACTGTGTAGTCAGTCAAGTTGAAGTTACAATAAAAAAGTTTATTTTAAACTTTCGTTTGAGTTCAAGGTGATTTCACTAGAAGATAAAAGACGAGGCGATATGTCACCTGCCTGTCTGTGCGAAAGCAGGACTGAGCTTGAAATACTTCGGCTTCGTATGACATGAACATTTTAAACAGCCCCAGCTATTGCATATAAATTTATAAGCCAAGAACTGTGTAAATGAAAATTCTAACTTTAATTTACAATACTGCCTTAATTTTCTGTTTTAATTCGGCTATTTCTCGTTTCTGTCCTAAAAATAGCAACTGCTTATCATAAATTTCGAAATATTTCTAAATTAATCTATGTCATGTGAATTTTATATAACGCTGTGACGCAAATAATTTGCATAAACGTTTTAGCCAATCAAGCTAAAACAAACTGAAGCGATTCTGGGAATCAGCTTTTTTACTTCTCTCCCAGGCTTTCTTTCTG